>JAOWCC010001589.1:12980002-13352516 GCA_030867875.1 Actinernus sp. WN-2022
AAAAGTGAACCGTAGTTTCGTTTGAAAACCCACAAGCACAAGAAGATGAAGGAATACATTTTTTTGCAAATAAATGCGAATTTAGAGAACTATTTTGTAATCGTAACCTCGTATGTAGAATTGCTGGATAGCGATCACCGAGATAAAATAAAGGATTGTGATGGGAGCTGAAATATTCTTTATTTAATTTACTTTTAAAACTAGCCACAGATAAAGAGGAACGAAATTCGTTTGAAAGATTGTTCCATTGCTGTATCGAGGAATAAATAAATGACCTCTTGAATCTTTCGGTTCGAGCTTGGGGCAGACTAAGGTTGTTACAAGTGCGAAGAGAGTACGTTTTTTTGCCATCCAGTACAACCACGTGATTGCATTCCTGTAAACAAAATCTACTTTATTTCACGTCGGTAACTCGTGACAGTCTGGTGAGACTGATAAACTTGAGGCCGACGGCAGACCTATGATTTGACGTCCATATGCGAGAAGACGTGAAGGTCTAACCATTTGCAGTTGTTTCACAAAGGCAGCACCTTCTACTCAGTTATTTTAAGACCCTGAGCGTTGGTCCGGTCGGGGTTTGAACCCGCGACCTCCCGCGCAACAGACCGGAGCTTAACCACTGAGCTAACCGGGAGGCGGTTAAAAGCCTATTGGTGGCCGGTTGCACTGGCGGCCATGTTGGTTCAGTAGGAACAAAGGAAACCACATTTTCTTCTTTTGTTCCTACCAACCAAGATGGCCGCTACGCTTTTGTGATTTTATTTCCTTAGGGATGATTGCAACCGAATAATCCGCTGAGGACGAAAACAAAACTGAAGGAGTCAGGGTAGATTCAGCGCTTATATAAAAAAAAAATGCCAGCCGGCTAACAATATTTAATCACAATGCAGCTAGTTAGTATAAAACGAAATTTACTGATGGGCGTTTTGCAAATTTCCTGCCAAGAAAACTGACATTCATATTCAAATTTAAGTAATGTTTCATATACGCAGCCCGAGGCATTTGAAATGTAAACTATTACATGCGTGTTTTGTTTGTTGTTGGCTCTCGTTGCTTGTATAGTGGAAAGTAAAAATCGAGGGTTTTGAATTCATCAGGGAAGAGCGGAGGGCGAAGGATGAACTAGAAAATGCTTTTCAAATTTCATACATCAAGAGTTTCGACGTTTTAGGCTTGAACCTTTTGCTTGTGCATTTATATTTGCTTTCATTCACTTAATTAGAAGGATTTAAGTTAAAAAAGGCGTGACTTGTCATAGCAATCAAGCGTCTATTGTTAATGAAAAGACGGAATATTTCTCTCGTGGGAGTATACGTGCCCGCGTGAAATTTTGATGAAAAGCGTAAAATTGGAGTCAATCATTGCTGACGTCATTGTTTACATATTTTCCACATTAGCATAACTTAAACTTCAAGCTACAAACAAACAGACTACATCAGTTGAAAGAGAATTTTAAACTTAGTAATCTCCGAAGATTTGAGAAATATATTTTAACTATTTATGGCGAAATTGACTTTTCAAAACTGTACAATGGGCTGGGGTGGAGAGTTTGCTGACAGCCATACATTCTTTGTAACTTTTTAGAATTGTAAACGCTCATTTCTCAAAATATATTTATCATACACTCTCAATTTTTCGGTGATTATGAAGTGTGATAATCTCTTCCGATTTATGGACTCTGTATGTACGTCGCTTGAAGTTTGTTGTATGCTAATGAGAAAAAACGTAAACAAAGATTCACCACAGGTCCCATAACAGTGAGATGGGATGTAGGCATAAAATAGGATTTTTACCTTGATATTTTGCCACAATGCAGGAGAAGTTAGTGATAGGTTGTTAGATCTATTGAACTGTATAGCGATACTTACTGCACGTCATCCATTTCATTAATGTACCAATCAGAAGTCCATTGGTACCTGATACAAAGTGGCCTTGTAAAATCATGGTTGACATTAGCATAACAATTGTAATGTTTATCAACACGAACTATTTTACGCTATTAAAATAAAATAGCTTTATCCAGAAGAGAATCCAGTAGTATCCCGGCATGCGTTGCGATGAAGATATATTATCATTCGAGGCGTGACAAAATCAATTGTCTTCAACCTTCAAACTGTAAAGGCGGCTACGGTGTTTCGTCCTATCCGTGAAGCGTGAGAGCAATCACTTTTGAAGGATACATCCTTGTTATACGATCATTATATCTTACATGAGGATATTTTCAGTAGTTGGCGCTTCTTTGTCGGCAACTGTTCACGTGGGTTTAGCGGCTTCTCAGCTGGTTTGTTTGGCGACAGGAGTATTTTCCTGCCGATGCAGAAGCTCGTTTGAGACCAACAGAAGAGCCAAATGCCGCCATTGATATTCTAACAATTGACAAAATACGTATATTTGGCTTTGAAGTATATCACGACCTTGACAGCGAAAAAAAGGTAGTGCTTCTTTGATGAGTACTGACTCGCGAATGTGACGCCGCTGAACTTTCAATTTTATACCACTGCATAGAGGCTTAAAAGTGCCACAAACAGTGGTCATTAGTTCACATATTAGATTGGGAACTTGGCTCAAAATTATGTTTGATATTCATCAACTCGATATTTCGCAACGGACGTTTTAGTTTCAGCATTATATACATTACGAGGGACGGGAAGGAATCTGTGATGAGTGAAAATAACAACGATTTTATAGCACATAATAACCAAAACCTTTCCAGGAATACAATATATGACAATATATTATATGAGAAATACAAAAGGTCCAGGGTTCTTCCCTCAGAATAGTCATACATTGTCGATAGGCTAGAAAAAATATCCCATCATGGCAAAAGTTCCTGAGGAGAGGAATCGCTCACTCATTCTGATTGGCTGAAAATAGATTAGCAGTGGTTTTAAAATTTAAAACTTTGACGGCGATTGAGTGACGATAGTTGTTTAGTGTAGTGGTTGCGACGTTTGCTTTACAAGTAGGAGGAGCGGGGTTCGAGTTCCAGAAAATCTGTCATTTTTTTACCTCACCATTTTCTTGAGACGTTTTTCTTGAGAACGCTAGCTCTAATTGGGTAAGATATTGTGTACTGACTGGTTAAAGGAGCAGTGTCACGATTAGTATTCATGCCCAAAGTTTTGAAAATGTGTCGGGCGGACAAGAAATCAAAAGATGTGACAGAAGTAGAAGTCCGTGAGTAATCCGTTTGCATCGGCGTATTTTAACGATATCTCGAGCCGAAATTGCTTTAAAACTATACTTCAGTATTATATGGTTAGGTTTGATGTTATATTTTTATAAAGCAGCATTTTATTTATTTCAATCGAAAGGGAAATTTGCAGCGGCGCGTGACATAGCGTGATTTTGCCATTGTCTATAACAACCAATCAGAATCGTGACACTGCTCCTTTACTTTTATTTTATAGTTCAGGGATAGGGTTTTAGTTAGCCTGCGTAGCTTGGCTTTCCGAGAAAAGGGAAGAGGAGGGGACTGGGGGCGGAAAAAGAGGGGACTGGGGGCGAGCGAAGAAGGGGAGGGGGGAGGGGGGAGGGAAGGGGAGAAGGGAAGAAGGAAAGCCTGCCGCAATCCTATTACATTCCGCGTTCCGCCCCCATGAATCTGGCGGTAAAATAAACCAATCAGGACATCGCCGGAAGTTGAAATGGACTACGCTGTCTAGACTACGCAGTCTATGCTGACTACAACGTTCAAGGATATCGTACAAACTTATTACAATATAATATATTTTTTATATTTTCTATATGAAGCTTGTCGTCCATCAGAACCGCCATTTTATTTCGTAGTACGTGGTCTTGTTCACAGAAAATACTAGGTTCATTCAATTTGATTTGGATAACTTACCTCTTTCCTGTCCAGGTTTCGACTGTATGGGACTCATCTACAACTATAAGTGAAATTTCCCGATGTAGTGTACAGCTCTTGTCTTTGAGGGATTCACGAAAGGTTTTATCTTGAACGTTCTCTGCCTTTGCCAACAGAAGTTGCGGTGTAGTCTCGCACATTTCAGAGAGATTATTGACAGTTAGAGAACAAGCAGTTATCCCAATGGATTGAGCTTCTAATATTTGATCTTGTATGATACTTTCAAGAGGACATATCACAAGGGCAGAAGAACCAGTGGAAGACGAACTTGTCCGCTTCGAGCTAAAATCTTGACAAAGACCTGAAAAATCAGACTTTTCCGTAACCAGTTGGTAAAATTGCAAGTACATCTCGACCAGATAAAAGTTGTTCGATAGCCACTTTTTGCTCGACTTTAAGCTCGATTTGGTGTCCCCAACGTGAGGATAAATCGGCTAAAACTTCGTTCATTCTTCGTTCATTACGGTTTTACACAAATATATTGGCGGTAAAAAAAAAAAAATGAAGTGATCCAAAAGATAGTTGCCATAGCGATGTCAGTTAAACGGATTTCAGCCAATAGGAAATTTAACCGACGTTTGCTCCGGTGAAATACGCGGAATGCAATAGGATTGCGGCAGGCTTTCCTTTTTCCCTTCTCCCCTCCCCTCCCCCCTCCCCCCTCCCCCCTCCCCTTCTTCGCTCGCCCCCAGTCCCCTCTTTTTCCGCCCCAGTCCCCTCCTCTTTCCCTTTCTCGGAAAGCCAAGCTACGCAGGCTAGGTTTTAGTTAGTTTATATGATCATTTCATGAATTAATTAAGTGAGCTGAGTGATTCCATTCAAGCTTTCACGTGCCATATGGACTGTCTCCGGATCTTAATAATAATCAAGTTATTAATAATCAAGCACCTGATAGTTTGACGATTGTGAGATCGACTAGGTCATCTTAAGTTATTTTTGCCATCCCAAAGGCACGCCATAATAGCGACTTGAAAAAAAATTGGATATAGTACTGCCAGTCTCTTAAAATTCATTACCAATGGATATTAAAAATAACGCATCTTTAATTAGCAGCCAAACGTTCGAAAGAAAGTTTTAAAAAATATTTCTAGAACAACAAAATAAAGTTAGTCATTTGGAGGAAATGAACTGCAACTTATGTAAATCCCAAAATTCGAAGGGGAAGGTCTGGTGGTTAAAATTCGTGAAATTCGCTTTAAATAGCCACCAGAGAACAAAACGAATATCAACTACTCTTCAAATCAGCTTTCTACAGAAATCTTCGTTTGGTTACAACATATGGCTCGGAATATTGCGAAATCGGCAAATTTCTTGCATGTAGCAGAGAGAGATCAGTCGCTGTGCTGACAGCAACAAATAAGAGCTTCTCAGTGATCCCTAAATGAGGAGAGGAGTAAAAGATTCTCCAGCAAGTGATTATAATGTACCGATCAATTCCAAAAATCACCGTCCACCCCCCCCGGGCAACCCCCGGGCATTTGAATTTTTGGAGTTTGGTTTGTTCAAATTCCCGTCCCCCGAGCCAAAAATGTTGTTCAAATTCTCCACCCCATCGTCGTATTAGGCGATCAAATGCCCCTACCCCCGGAACATAGTGGATTATACCGCATTTTTTTTAAATAGACAGTTGTAGCACAGCCTTTATTTTGCGATGCGACTTGTTCCTTGTTGAAACAAAGTTCTATAAAGGATAGAGACAAACTGCTGGTTCAATATAGGTTTTATTTTACTTACATGAAACCTAGCCGACCAATACGTACTCAACAAACGTTTGATTACAAAACCTTTTTGTTAAATAGCAACAACATAGCAATCATATCCCCGGCAAAAAAAACACTAGGTTCCTGTTAAAAAACACACATTAAAATGGCATACCGTTATCAATGACATGTTTTGAGCAGTTCGCAATCCATACAGGGATAAGTTGATCGCTACGATCACTGGAGAGTGGTTTACATTTAAATGCATGATCACTACATTCGCCGATATATATATACCTATATACTAATTCAGAGCTCTGAAAATGTAAAACTCCACGCTATTTAAACGAATCAGTTCTATGCTCAAAACTGTGCCCTGTTAGAGCACGTACATTTACTTCTCCCTCTGTAGCTATACAATGTTAAATCAGCGGTAGATTGTCTCCAGGCGTTAATTCCCTGGCCAATCCAAAGAAAGCGAGGTGCTAAAGAGGTTTGCCACGGCCTTAGGCGCGATTAACCCCACTACTGAAGTCGCGGGGGTCGGTGGTTGGGTTTCAATCCCGGGGTTCAATTGACTGATGCGTAAATCGAATGTTGCAGAACTTCACACAATTTGTACTTTAGTAGTATCTCGAAATCTTTTTCAAAGTGCTTTGGGCGTTAGTTTATAAGTACGGTACAACATGTTTTTTTAACCCGTTTCCTAGCATGGATTGCCCACTTGCGGTACACGCATGTACGAACTTACTGACTACTTAGCTATAATGCAGTAGAATCTGGGGGAGTTCGCGAGAAGTTCTCCGCGGAGTAACAAATAAAGTAGGTAAGAGAACGAATGCTCATGTCCCATGATAATTATTTAAAATCTATTTTTAGTTTCACAACACGTGATGTAAGTTTTTATCTCGTTCTGGGTTGGTTCACCTCGTTAATTACCCGGCATTGTTTGTATCCCCTGGGTCCTCATCGCCAGCATCGTTAAAAAACACTCCATCAGGCACAACAGCGCTACTTGATGACATCCAGGTATCTTACTAAAATAACCAGGCTGTGCCCTGTTAATCTAAAATATAAAAACACGTTCCTGGAGCAAACTGCTCTTCAATATTGCGTTTAATAAACTTAATGTCCAAAGGAGGCGTTCAATTGTCTACACTACGTTGTTTCGGGTAATACGACGAAACGTTGTCAGTACGTTATTACTTTTTCACAGTTCCGAAGGTCATTCGAAAATAGCAGTACTCACGGGAGAGTGAATGAGCCGACTAAAATGTCTTCGTGAACAATTTCGGATGGAGTTGATTTCAATGCTTTATATGTTCTTGAAGTTTTCCCATCGTTGCATGCATGTACATTTTTAACAAGCGACGAAATTCGAAGTAGTACGTATACAAAAAGGGCTAGAAAAACGTATAGTTCTTGTGAGACTCGTGACTGAGAATGGCGATGTTTCGAATTGATCGGTAACTGATATAATACCCTAAGATTCGTGAGAGCAGATTCGATGCATGACCAGCGGGAATCCTGAGTCAAGATCCGTGAGTATACAATTGTAAATGATTAGTTTTCTGTAAAGGGAAAACTCGGCAACACTTTACTGAGGTACCTTAGGAGCTATCGCTCTGTTTTTTGATTTTGCGGGATGAAATGCTAGCTAAGTGGTGTACAATTCTACATGTGGTTTCAAATTAAAAGCCCCTACAAGTTCTCAAGTTTCATGTTTTGTTACTGTCAGATTTAATACTCGTATTATTTCCTTTGCTCTAAAGAAATACAGCTTTTAGGAGATTACTCATTCAAAAAATGATTTAATAGCAGGCATAAGAGTAAGCGATCTTAGTTTGGTGGATTTAGCGAGTTGAAATAATGTCTTAATAAGGCGCTTGGAAAATCAGGATCGGTCCATCGGGAAACCGATCGATCGGATCGTAACTTATTGCCCAAGTGTCTTTTTTATATATTTTTCTCCATCTTCATCTTGGAACCATTTTTTTAATATGACCTGCATTTTATTCTGAAATTATTTATTGTATATAGCGATTTTTAACTCGTGGATGCGTGCAAGAGAGCACGAGTTATTAGGGTTAGTGCTCCGAGCTAATTTATTCATCGTTTCATAGTGTGTACTTCGTTTTTTTCTGTGTGCATCGGGGACTCTCCGTTGGCTGTCCGAATATACTTCGATTTTTATGGCATGAGTCCAAGTTTTCGATACATCGGAAAGACGCTTCGAAAGGATTTGGCCGTGTTGTTAAAGGTAATTTATTCCGGAATGCCTTATAATTAATTTATCGCTACAACTATATTGTTAACAAGAGGCCCTGAGTGGCCTTAACTCGGGCCACCCAGGAATAGCTGAATACATGTAGTCCATGGAGTTCTAGCATATTTTTGTGTCATGGTTTGTGCTAGGGGAGTCGAATAATTGATTCACTACTGATGCTCGTGATAACTGAAGGGCTGCTGTGCAAAAGGCCATATCAGTCTAGTCCCACATATTTCTGGCTTGGTAATACTTTTTGTGATTGGATCGATGAGATCCTTGTGGTTTGTTAACACAATCATAAAAAAATCCAGCCAGATGCAGTATGTAGGACTAAGCTGGTGTCACATATAAACGAAAAATGGATTTATTAGGTCTGCATGAGTATGTTAAATATCATTTAATCGAATTAAAAATACCACCGATACAAAATATCACATAAAAATTAGTACAATGTATGCTGAGTGAGTTTGATTAACAAACATCTAATCAGTAACCACCTTAAAACTATGTATACAAATGTAAATCTATGTGGTTCTATTTAGAGGAGTTCTGCAGTTCCATTTTATCATGTCTATAAACTTTCCTTTCAATAATAGTTTTCTTTCAGGTTGTTGATGATCATAAACACACGTGTTGTTGAAGCAAGTGAATGGTTTTCCTAGAGTACAGCTGTCAGTCACTATGTTTGTGTTGCTATTTTACCTCAGGTCCTTCCATGCATTCCAATTGTCATTGCATTGGAAACATTTATTTAGCTGTCAATTACCAACTACTTCCGATTGTCAACTGTATGCAGCTTTAATTGCTCCCAATGAACTGGTTAAAGTTCATGCTGAACTGGTAACATGATGTGTCTTGATGGTAATATTTGTGGACTAGCTGAATCAGCTTTGAAGTTTGTTAGGCCTACAGCCTGATAGGGAAGTACAATGGTGGATACAATTCCCCTAACAGTTATTTAGCTGTACAAATTTACCAACTACTTCCACGTTCAACTGCATAGATGTACCATCTCCAAATAGCTGCTTTTATTTCCAGCATTTTGGTGAAGACTGGAGACAGCATTGATATAGATATATATGTAACAGTTCTCCTGTGATGTTCACAATTTAGAGCAACATTTGCTTCCAGTGCATTGGTACAAACCCGGGGGGTTACTTACATGAAAAATGGGTATGTATGTGAGGCCAAGTGGCTCAAATCCTGACCCTGTTTGACCCAAAATCTGAGCTCCAAAACCTGATTGCTGCCTTTTTGGAGAAAAAAAACCCTCATGCCTAAAAAATACTGAACGCCGACCCTGACTGCAAATCCTGACCCTGATCTACCCAAATCAGGTCAAAACTGAGCTCAAGACCCACCCCCACGGCACATACATAATACATCACAAACAGGAGTTCCCCCCTCCCCCAGGTACAAAGTTCTATGGTTAACTAGTAATAAGATGAACATTCATTGTACATATGTGGACATACATAATCTGCAGGCTGGTAATTTTTCTGGACTGAATTAGCTTTTTGGAGAACACTACAGGAGTCCACTAGGCCAACCTCACAGGGAAGTACAACAGTGGGAATAATTATTATGCCTGAAAATATAAAAATATGGGTGTGTAAATATATTACTGGTTTTTGACAGGCAAAGCTTGTTAACACACACACAAAATATAACCCTCCCTCTCCCTTGAACATTCCCTTTTGAAAACCTATACCTTTGCTATGAGCTCCTGGAAGCTCCATATGTGGATCCTGAGGCAACATGGCTAACCTGGTAATATTGTGTGGCTTGTTGACATATGTAATCTGCAGGCTGGTTATATTTCTGGATTGAATAAGCTTTATTGGAGAACACAGCTAAGCCAACCTCACAGGGAAGTACAACATGTGGGAATAATTTATTATGGCTGAAAAAATAAAAATGTGGGCATGAATCCCTTACGAAATGAGACTCTATTTAAGTATACTTTTAGTATACCAGAAGTATACTGCAACTGTACACTCCTAGTAATCTGGGTGTCTGCAGTATACTTTCTGTATACTACAACCAAATGATAGCTTGGGCCAGTCTTTGGTGTAGTATACTTTAAGTATACTACAAGATGTGAAGTATACTAAAAGTATACATTGC
Organism: Actinernus sp. WN-2022; assembly: GCA_030867875.1. Lineage (NCBI taxonomy): Eukaryota > Metazoa > Cnidaria > Anthozoa > Actiniaria > Actinernidae > Actinernus > Actinernus sp. WN-2022. Next base: position 12,989,967 of record JAOWCC010001589.1, read on the forward strand.
AAAACACTTTCAGCTGGATAAATATGCAGGCATACAGTGAAGTATACTTTTAGTATACTCTCGAAAATGTGGTATACTAAAAGTATACATCGATTATTTTGCCAAACACTATTTCAGCATGATGAATATGCAGGTGTATGGTGAAGTATACTTTTAGTATACTCCACAATATGTAGTATACTAAAAGTATATATCGATTATTTTGCCAAATAATATAGTACGTACTATATTTGAGCTGGATGCATGAATATGCAGGTACACAGTGAAGTATACTTTTAGTATACTCCAGAATATTACAATAACTGCTCAAAATTGCAGCATTTAATTTAATATATATTTTATATAGTGATGGTAGAAAGTGTACAAACAGTGTACAATGTATTAGTAGTAGTGTAGTACTAGTTTATTTACCCACATATCACAACATTGAGCATACAGAGAACTATTTTAAATGTGAATTAACATACAATTAATTAAAATGCTAAGATATATTTAAAAAGTAGTTTTGTCTGAATAAGATGTTAGTAAGAATAAAACATAATTAAATACATATATATATATATATATATCTTTTTTATACTGTTTATATACTAATCATATATACTCAACAAACATATAGGTTGGTGTTTGTGTAAAACTAATATAAAAGCGAGAACCAGTTCTGAGTTCTGACAGGCCCAGCTAACATGCATCCTTGGCATGGGTGTTAAAATGGCCTTACGATCGACGTACATGCTTTCCCAGGCAGACACAGCAAAACAGATGAGGAGTTGGTTGACCAGTTCATTAGCGTTGAGATTCCTTGAATATATAGCCACACCATTTCGCAAATTAATCCTCAGATGAATGAAGCACGCCCGGCCAGCTCAAGTAAAGTTCTCAACAACAAACAAAGATGGCGGCCGTGAACTGATCCCAGGATGCATTGCTTATCTAAAGACCACTGACCTGAATTGTGCGGGCACATTGCGCCATTTTCAAAACTAACAACTTCGATTCGGCGGCACGATGTGAGATCTCTTGTATAATATGGCTTCCAGACTGAGCAAAGGGTTTTCGAAACACATGGGAGATAAAAAAACTATAAAGGTAAGATGTGATCATTCAATTGTTGTGGGTAATTGTAACAAGAAAAGGGAATATAGCGCTTGGTTATCATACTTTTAGTTCAGCTGTTGTTTGAACGGTTTCAATCATTCTCGTGCACGAGGTGACTGCTTGTAGTTGTATCTTATCCATTTTTAATGTCAGACGAAATCCATAAAAAAAAGTTTACTAAGTTAATATGTAAAGTGTAGAGTGAATCTTTTAGCTAAAGGATCGATCGAAATCTTGTAGTCGTGGAGTACTACTGTTTGAACAGAGTGAAATGTCTCACTTTTAAATTAAGGCAGTACGTGTCACTGGATAGAGTTTATACAACAAAAGGTAATATTGCTTTTTAGATGTGAAATTGCACGTGTTTATACATTGCAATTCAAACAAATTCAGTCAATACTTTAAGTTCTTCTGTAAATTAGTTATCAGAAAGGAAAAATAAAGCTAGTTTTGTAAGAATTAGATTTTGCAATGGTATTGAATATTACAATGGTCAGATAAAATTTCCTATCAAGAGATCTACATGCAGTTGAACTCAAACTTAGGAAGCTGCATGTTGACACTGGTCAACATTTAGCTTATTTTAATTAATTTAGGCATTTTCTGAATTTATATGATATTAGCATTTATTAGTTCTGAAACTATATACATCGTATGTACTGTACTGAAAGTATACAAAATATACATCATGAAGTATACTTTTTGTATACTTTTTGTACTGGTTTTCACCACCTCTTCATCCAGCCTAAAAGTATAGTAAAAGTATAGATACACTGTAGTATACTTTTTGTATACTTTGTTTTGGCGAAATAGTGCCTACTAGAAATATACTTTAAATATACTAAAAGTATACTACAAAAAAGGCAGTTCGCATAGCTGAAATGTATACTAAAAGTATACTCTGTGTAGTATACTTTTTGTATACATTTACTTTTGTTTGTTTTGGCGAAATAGTGCCTACTAGAAGTATACTTTAAATATATTAAAAGTATACTACAAAAAGGCGCTCACATAACCAAAACCTAGTGTAGTATACTTTTGTACACAATTGCAGCTACAAAAAGTATACTATCTTTTGGTAAGGGACATCACACGTACCGTACTGAAAGTATTAAAAATATACATCATGAAGTATACTTTTTGTATACTTTTTGTACTGGTTTTCACCACCTCTTCATCCAGCCTAAAAGTATACTAAAAGTATACATACACTGTAGTATACTTTTTGTATACTTTGTTTTGCCGAAATAGTGCCTACTAGAAGTATACTTTATATATACTAAAAGTATACTACACAAAAGGCAGTTCACATAGCTGAAATGTAGACTAAAAGTATACTCTGTGTAGTATACTTTTTGTATACATTTACTTTTGTTTGTTTTTGGCGAAATAGTGCCTACTAGAAGTATACTTTAAATATACTAAAAGTATACTACAAAAAGGCGCTCACATAACCAAAACCTACACTAAAAGTATACTTCATGTAGTATACTTTTGTACACAATTGCAGCTACAAAAAGTATACTATTTTTGGGTAAGGTAAATATACATCATGAAGTATACGTTTTGTATACTTTTTGTACTGGTTTTCACCACCCCTTCATCCAGCCTAAAAGTATACTAAAAGTATACATACACTGTAGTATACTTTTTGTATACTTTGTTTTGCCGAAATAGTGCCTACTAGAAGTATACTTTAAATATACTAAAAGTATACTACAAAAAAGGCAGTTCATATAGCTGAAATGTAGACTAAAAGTATACTCTGTGTAGTATACTTTTTGTATACATTTACTTTTGTTTGTTTTGGCGAAATAGTGCCTACTAGAAGTATACTTTATACTAAAAGTATACTACAAAAAGGCGCTCACATAACCAAAACCTATACTAAAAGTATACTTCATGTAGTATACTTTTGTACACAATTGCAGCTACAAAAAGTATACTATTTTTGGGTAAGGGATATTTATAAATATTATGCTATCTGACATGAAGATTAACAAAAATGAACTTCCTTTAATTCCCAGTTACGATTTGCTTTCGTATCGCAAAAAATCCACAGACAAATGCAAATTATATAAACACAATAATTTAAAGCTCACCAACTTCATCATTGATAGATTAATTCTGCAAGGCCAGGAGTCAATCAGTTTCACTTTCAGCTTTTGCGACTCTTGGGTTGAGCTCGGCTTGAGTTGGTTTGACTGGATTAGTCACAGTTGATTTGTATCTCAGCTGAGATGATTTGTGCCAACAGGCGAGTTATTTATTGTATTCTTTTGAGTAAGCTTTGAGTTTTTGATTTCTTTTTGTGTTTGACTTTGAGAGAGGCCAAGGCTCGACGTCGAAAACTGCTCGTAAACAGATTTTAGTGTAAGCCTTGGGACTATCGGTCGTAGCTACGACTGTATGAATGACTGTGTATAGTGTAAGTACTGTACTGATCACAATGTGCAAAGACACCAAAAACATACACGACTTACCTTAATTTACTCCTTCAGGTTAACTTTCAAGACTGTCCAAAGCGAAGAGAAGAAAGATCCCGGCTTCGCAGTCAGCTCAGAAACTAAGAAAGAGCGGTTCGACGTGAAATAACACGCATATGACAGAGCGGAAAAACGGAGCGCATGCGCATTAGCCACTTCATTAAAAGTGAATCAAGATGGCCGCCGAGCGGGAGTGGATTGTAGCTCTTTTTCAGGGACCTCTCACAACTCAAGAAATACCACGATTACTTTATTACTTCACACCATGGACTGATATTCTTCAGTGACTTCTCTGAGCCAAAATAATATATAATCCAGACCACAGAAAGAACGCTACAATCGCTCGTTGAACTCTGTTTTCAAGAAAAACGAACCTTTTCGAAATGTTCATATGCGACTGGAAAAAACGCCAAAAATAAGGAAACTTGTGAATGTATAAGGTTTATACTTCGGCAGAGAACTAAGGAGGTAATGGGTTTCAACATATAAAATACCATATTCGAGATTTTCATACCATTTTTCAAACGAAGCATTTGAAGTTACAGTAGTGATTAGACTGTCTACAGGCTTACAGCAGTAGAAATCCTGGAACGGCGATCATTACCAAAGGCTGTAAGTAAAGCTACAGAGTTATTGTCAGAAAATTATACAATATTTCATTTGATTTGGTTATTATGTTATTACATCGGCATTTTGATGAATTAGTTGACTGTTTTACCAATATAAAGAAAACTAATTTTAATTTAATATTTTATAATTGTTCTGTTTTCAGAAAGCCAACAATAAACATAGTTGTAATCGAATGCCTTTGGCAAAGTAGTTTTGTGTTCATTTAATTTTGTTCATGTTGGAAGACTGGGTTGACACTAATTATGTTGTGTGGGATTTTTGTGTGGTTTCGTAAGAGAGGTGCATGGTTGGTGTATGAAAATATCATGAGAGCCTGCATGTGGACTTTCTCACCCAAGCTTTGCATTGTTTGCTTTTATACACATTTTATGCAGATCAAGCAAGGAAGCAGTACCTCTGGTCTTGTTTATTTTCCTGTAAAATAGTAAAACGGGATTCTCTCCCCAATTCACTCAGTGTTTGTTTGCTGTTTGGAATATCTGGACCGAAATAGTAAAGGAGCACCTGGTTATACAGATTACTTTTGAAATACAGACTTAAAACACCATTATATTTCTCTTTATCTCAATTCTTCCCAAACAAAAGCAAAGTCAGGAAAATACAGCAAACTATGAAAACAAATACAAACGTATACAGTTTTCATCTATATAATTTCTCATTATTTGAGACTATAAGTGTTTTAAACCTATTTATTTTTACTGTAAAAAAAAATGACAATTATCTGGTTCCATATTTTAACAGCATTGGAAGGAACACATCTATATGGAATTAAAACTAAAAAAAATGTATACTTTTCAGCACCATCACTTCTCTTCATCTTTATTCTCCACCAAAAACAAGAACATTTATGTATCTATGAAACATGAAAAATAAGTTATTTTCTTAAAATATGCAAACACTATTCTATAAAATTTAATTTAAGAGGCAAATCATGTATGTGTTGGTGTTGTAACTAAAATTTTGAGTGAGGAAGGGTAACATTGTAAGTGTTGATTGAACGAATGTGATAGTTGATTCAGTTTAATATGTGGGCTTGATAATGTAATTGGGAAAGAAAAATCATGATGGCTATGGAGGTTAATTCCATGAGGTTTCATTCATGATACTAACATTAACAATCAGATACATGTGCAAAACATGACATAAAATAACTAATTGACTAATAATGATTATCAATACTAACAATCTCTGCTCACACATAAATTGCATGTTCATGTTAATTCAAATGACAAGGGTTTTTAATTTTTTAAAGTTACATTTTTGACAACATTATAATACTAGCTATCAAAATACTAATATAATAAATTACATATGAACCTTAAATTCAGAAAGAGTTTCCCATCTCAGAGCATCCCTGAGCTTTAGGTCATAGGCAGACCAGTCCTAGCCATTTAAAAAGGGTCTGCTTAATACAGAATGCACACTTAGCATTTTAAAAGTTAATTATGTTTAAAAAATTTGATTTTAAATGAACATGCATGATCATAAGCAGAGTCATTCTTAGCATTGATATCATTATTATAATAGAACTATTATTAATTATTTATTTAATAATTAACACTGTCTGATTGTTATTATTGTTGTTATTATTATTATAAAATGGAAGCCATTGGAAACATTTGCTTCATTCCAACATACTTCCCCCTCATTGCTTTCCTTTCCCAAATTAATTGTGCTTATATACAGACTGGACTATCTCATTCATTCACTGGGCACCTAACCCTTCCCCCTCCTACCTCAAAATTATCCAATAAAAAGCTGACCCTCTTCCTGCCTTTATGATTTATTAGGTGTATTAGCATATACACATGATTCACCTCTGAAATAAGTTCACATAAAGTAATATATAAGCACTTGACAAAGCCACAATTCACAGTTAACCATTAAAATAATTTCGCAAAATTCATACAAATTTCAATCAAGTTTAGAAAACACGTTACTTATTATTATTGACATGTTTCTTAGATTAGCCTTTCACATAATTTCAGAAAATAATATTCACTTAATATTCACACACTTCATAAAATAAGTATATTACAGGTGTACAGAAAATGGGGCCATACAGGAAATGCATGGTCACTATAATTATCAGGGGTTTCAAAATAACCTGGCTACAGCCAGTGCTCCAGCACTAGCATGTATCTACATTGCACTTAGCCTGAAATAGCTGTATATATATACATGTATAACCACAGGCTAACCATCCTGCCATTTTGTGTATTTGTCACTGATGTTTTAATAATCCATCGTTTCTTAGCAAATTGTGAATAAAATACCTTTTGACTTGATTCTGCTGTATATGTGTTGATTTAGCGTGCACTCATAATACAGCTCGGGTTTCCTGTGGCTCATGAGTGTTTACATATAGCTCGGGCTTCCTGTGGCTCATCTCGCCAACTACATAAAAATACACGTGTATTTTTCCAAAAAATATTTTTTATGTAGTTGGCGAGATGAGCCACAGGAAGCCCGAGCTAAATGTAAACAAACCTGAGCCACAGGAAACCCGAGCTGTATTATGAGCGCGCGCTAAATCAACACATACACGGCAGAATCAAGTGAAAAGGTATTTTATTTCACAATTTGCTAAAAAATTATGGATTAAAACATCAGTGACAAATACACAAAATAGGAGGATGGTTAGCCTGTGGTACAACCGTGCCTCCTGATACACAAGTAGAGACTGGTAACTACAGTACTGTAAATCGGTCAGCGGCAACGTTCGTGAGCATATCAAGTTTCGGCGGGCAAACGAACTTCAACGGTTTCACGACGAAGCACTTTGTGAGTTGTCTTTTCCTATAAATTCAATGGATTTACAGAAGGTTAGCTACTTAAAGAGTTTTGGAACCAAGCTAAGAACTCATCAAGACGTCGTGTGGACCCTGGATGGGCTATTTATGGGCTGGTATCCGTGGAGGCCGTGAACTCTCTGGATGAGGTGTAGCGGCAAGGTATATTAGATAATATGGTGTTCAGACTACTTGTGCTGGCTTCCATTACAGTACTCTCTCTTCTCCTACATGGAACACATCTTAGCCCTCATCAAAATCGTTCAGAAGCGGACTTCATTATTTCTCCAAGACTAGCTAATTTACCAAGTAAAGATTGCCATTCTTGGTGCTTCACTCAAGATTTGGTTGTGCGAAAACGTAACTTCCAACCACGCTACCGTTACGACTTGGGCTTCGAGTGTACAAATGTCCATATCTTGCTTTGTATTCTACTGTCTGGTGATATCTCTGTCAACCCGGGTCCTATCAACTCACACCACGGCTCTGTTGAAACTAATGACAATCTGAAACCTCGCTCATATAAGTGTCTCTGTTTAAACGCTCAAAGTCTAAAAAGCCTACATAAGTTAGGAACAGACTTTGAACTGACTAGTAACATCCAACGCTTTCAAGATTTGATTTATTCTGAAGACTGCGATATTGTTTGTGTCAATGAAACCTGGCTATAAGTATATATTTTTTTGATTTTATTTCATATTAATTATCTTTACATTGATTCCAATCACTCATTACATCTTGTAATGTTGTAGCTCGTGCGTTTTTCCTTTCTTTTCCATTACGTTTTTGTTGTAACATAGAGGGCCGCATGTTAGATAACTATGTAAGGTTAATGTGTCTTCCCTCTGTAAATAAAGAATATTGTATTGTATTGTATTGTATTGAGGAAAACGAAACACTAAAAACAGTTCGAAGATGATACGACGGTAAGCCTTCTTCATCACTCCATCAGTTTTAAAGTAATTCCTAATTTACGTACAAGTAGATATGTTGACCAGTAGGTCCCTTAATAATGCTAACAAAAATTAAATGACTATGGACGAACTAACTATGCAATAAACGTATATACATGTGGCCAGAGACGGCAGAGTCCAACTGCTGCAAAGCTCTCTCACCTTGCTTGACGAGCAGAGGAGTGAAAACATGAAGTCTCATTACAACTTAAATACACATCGGCGACTCGAATTAACCATCTAGTTACAAGCTTAGGACATTGCGTTGTGTTTGAGTATATTTCTCAGTTAACAAGGACGTTTTTAGTATAACACTAAGCGAGTAAATAATGATAAGAATAACAAAAAATCATAGTGAACCTCGTGTCTCAGCTCTACCCAGAAGTCTTCGCGGGCACCGATATGTTAATCATATGATAATTTCCAGCCCATACTTTCGGTAAGCTACTAATAGACAAAATAACAATGTCAGGGACAATGGCCACATGCAAATAAACTTAATATACATTTGACTACAATCAGTATCTCAAGGATCAAGTAAAAATCACTTGCAATTAATCTAACATTTTAGAACAAAATTCAGCATGATCTTTCTATCAGAACCTGTTGTTCTAAGATGTTTTCAAATGGCTTTGTAGGCTAGATTGCAGAATACCCCCCCCCCCCCCCCCCTGAAGTACATACATGTAGGTGTTGACGCCAACATTGATGCGTTGACATCATACATGTTGCTTCGTTCTACTACCGTGAGCAGAGACTCGTTAACACCCAGACATATCTCTCTAGAGAGAACCATATATGGACTAACACATTGGCATGTTGGCGTCTCCACCTAACATACTTCAGTGGGGAGGGGGTATTCTGAAGTTGCTCCGATTTGTAAACTAAACTTTTATTTGAATACTCTATGGCCCACTTTAGTGCCAACAGTTTGAATTTGTAAACCAGCCATTGGTCTTGGTGAATCCATATATTTTCGGGATGGCATTTTGCAGCACCATTTGTGAGTTGAGTTTGTTGGTATTTTGCCTTTGCTCCAAGTGTTTTTTGGGGGATTCTCCATTTTTCCTCCCTCCATAAAAACCAACACGCTAAATTCCAATTCAATCTGTGATTTAGCCGGGTCCTGGCTTAGATCATCCCCATGGTTGTTCCAGGTCCTGTTACAAATTCAAGGTTATTTTTATCTGTCAACATGCACCTCTGTAGTTTTTCGCACAGTCTGTTTTTTGGCTGAATAGGTAAATGTTGAAGACTGCATTTATGTAGGCTGGACTCCTTTGAGAACTTCGGTTGGCCTGCATAATCATTAAAAATATTCTTGGCTTCATGTTCAGTCCTGATTTATAATAGCTACATGTACAGACTGTATATACATGTAATCTGTATGTTGAAGCTTAATATTGCATAATTGTTTACATTTGTCTATCAGTTGTTTGCTAGTAATTATTTATTTATTTAGAAAAAGTGTTTATCTTCAGGTCATTTCATGACTAAGATACCAGACAAGTGTAATCTTTAGAATTTGGATTTTTGTTTTAATTTCTCAATTAAATTAACATTAGACACTTTCTTTGTTAGTGGGGCTTCCAGTGGCAACACAAACAACTCGAAAATAAAATTAAAATTCTTTCTCAAAATAATGTAAATTAAGTGGCTAAAGCACTGCTAACAGTTGCACTCTTCCTTTTTTCAGCATATGTGTATGCCAGAAAAGCGAAGATAGATCAGGACTGGTAGGCATATGTGTACAGTATGGAATGCACTTACATGTAGCAACAAAATTGATGGTTTGCTGAGTACACATGGGAGAAGACCACAGATAAGACTTATAAAAACATAAACTAGTCTTTTCACTGCGGTTTGGAATGTTGTCAATCATGCCTATCCTGTTTCGTAGCTGTTGCTTTTGGCTGTTCCTAGTATTACATGTAATTGGAAGAGAACTTGTCCATAAATTTGGGATGAAACTAAGACTTTCTACTACTTCTATTTCAGAATGTTCATAAATATCACCCACTCAGTGTTTTTGTAGTCCAAAACAAATACAAATTCCATGTGAGGGAGGCTCAATACTGCAGAACAATGGAATTTATCATACTTTTTACACATCATTTTGGGCTCAAAAGCATCTTTCAGATGTACTTTGTTCGGAAATTAGAGTAGATTTGAATTGATATGGCAGGGCAATTTTGTACTAGAACAAAAATATGATGAAGACGATATCATGAGAGAAGTTCAGAAGACTGGTAGGACGAAGAAAAGCGTGTGGAAGGCGAGAATATCAGACGAACAACAAAAGGCGACTACCGAGCTAGTGCAAAACTGGTGTTGTGCTACGATGTAAAGATTTGCTGTGTGTCTTTGTATGGAACTTGCCATCCCCTAACTGTCAACATTTGGGGATTTTGTCGTTCTAAAGTGTTTGATTTTCTAGTGATTCTCAATTGGAAAATAATGTTCAACTGGAGTCGTAAACTACACTTGATCCGAACTTGTCAGCCTTAAACGCAAGACTAAGGTACATTATGACAATATTGATATTGGCATTGCTTTCGAAAATTATGTATTATTTGAGCTATATAATATGAGTTATCCGGTTTGATCTGTACTGACTGCATGGCTTTTTGCAACTGAAACGAAACACCTGAAAAGTTAAAACCTCCTTGTAAAACCGATCATAACTAGCCCAACATAACAGAATATAGGCAATGACACAAGAATGATACACTCAGAGCAATTTTCTTGCAAAAACAAGCATTGGCGCGATCAAGTCAGCATGTTTGTGGTGGAACTTGGTGCGCGCTGTTTACAGCACATCAGTTAGGTAAACAAAATTAAAAATTGTGGCTTGCTACACCCTGATTATCTCTCTGGGTCAAATTAAACAAGTTTCGATTGCTATGCCGATATCAATATTGTCAAAATCTACCTTTAGTCTTGTGTTTAAGGCTGACAAGTTCCATACAAAAAAAAACAGCGAATCTTTACATCATTGCACAACACCAGTTTTGCACTAGCTCGGTAGTCGCCTTTTGTTGTTCGTCTGATATTTTCGCCTTCCACATGCTTTTCCTCGTCCTCCCAGTCTTCTGAACTTCTCTCACAATATCATCTTCATCATATTTTTGTTCTCGTACGAAATTGTTCTGCCATATCGATGAAAATCTACTCTAATTCCTAGCGTGTGAAAATTCTACAAAGAAAACAAGTCTCTACAAGTTAGCCGCAAGATTCCGGTGGGACGAAGTGACGTAAAAAAAACCGTCATGAATTATACATGCATGTCAACAAGATGGTGGCGTCCAGGTCTTCACAGGTCCAACTTTGAGGGGTTCATTCTCACTCTGAAAAAGTTTTATCAAATGTTAATACATTTTATGAACAAATCTGAAAGATGCTTTTAAGCCCAAATGTGTTTTTAACTGGGGTATCCCTTTAACAAGTAATAGCATGGGTCCTCGTAAAATAATTATTAAAGTTAACCTTGGCTGAAAAACAATGTTTGTTCTCAAGTGTGTGTTTGTACATGCCTAAATACATTGCTGTCTGTCTCCAGCAAATTGTACACTACATGTAGATGTCATTTATGCACCAATCTTCCTGTCGATAAAAGTCATTTCAATATCCTGCACCCTGCCAACTTGGATCATGCTGTCACAGTGTTGCCACTATTGTTTTCTGACAATTGGAACAACACTGTGACATAAAATCCAAGAAGGCAGCATAGAGCAAATTCAAATGAGTGTTATCGACAGGAAAATCAGTGCATAAATGACATCTAGTGTACAATTTATTGGAGACAAACACAGAAACAGACTTGTATGGTAGGCATGTATAACAATCATTTGAGAGCAAACATTGTTTTTCAGCCAAGATTCCCTTTAAGGATTAATTTCACTTTCATTAATTTTCATAAATTTTGATACAATAGCTCTGATCACTGCATGACTTAAAAAAATTTGTATTAACTTAAATTAATATTTAATTTTACTGGTTCCCTGAGCCAGTAAGGATTTCAGAAATGAGGCTCTTAAACACGAAGTTCCGGTATAAAAAGGGGAGCCCAGGGGTTTGTCACCCTTCAGTTGTCAATCAGCCTTTGTGGAGTGAACATTAGCCTGATTTTCAGACGGTCGAGGTCGTCCGCTCACTTCCTCCCACCTCCCTGTCTGATGGATTTTGGCAGAAACAGTGTTCCTGACGTCATTTCATTTCGACCAATCAGAGCCAAGGTTTTATTTTTAGAGAACTTAGGTATGCGTGGAATGTCCAGTGGAGCCTGCATGAAGGACAATCCAAATGGCGGACGATACAAATGTACTTGATATGGCTTTGGAGAAAGCATGCCTAACTTACGGAATTTCTGAATTATTTCCTGAACAGCGAAAGGGAATATTACCCCTCGTTTCCCGGAAGGACCTTGGCCATCACAGCTGTATCTATAGGCGACGACCAGGTAGAGAATCAAAAATTATGTGGCCTTCTAGTCAACTCGCCAGAATCACACACTTTCCTGCACTGCAGAATATTCTTATGTTTTACAGCTTCAAACTTATGTCGATTTCTCAGAACTAACCCTAACCATATCCTGTTTGAGCTGCTATGTTTTTTTGGGCAGCAGGAACTTTTTAAATAGAAATTTTCATACAGTAACTACCGGATTTGTTGTACTTTACAATTTGTCAAAATCAAGACTGTTCAAAATTATGATAACATAAATATTTAGGCAAATGTAATCCAACTTTTACCATGACATATTCACTATATATGTTCACTCCTGTAAAAAATTCATGCCATTCCATGAAAGATTTAGTCCTTAAGGCGAAAAAGCTAAGAAATTTCAGCTTAAAGTGTTTTTTTTTTTTTGCAAACATTAATAATTGCCCAAATGTCGTGAAACTATTACCATGATACACTCAGTATGTGTGTTCACTGTTGTAAAAAAATCATTACATTTCATGAAATATTTGGTCTTCTAAATGCCAACATGGCATACAAAGCGGTCGAGGAAGTTAATGATTTTCCAAAACCTGTAGCTAGTAGATTCATAAACATCGCGATATCGATAGCGCTTCCTATCAGATTTTTCCGATAAGTTTGAAGCTGTAGAACATATTCTGCAGTACATGAAAGAGCCGTGATTCTGACGATCTGTAGAAGACTACATAATTTCTCCTCTCTCGATTCTCGACCTGGTCGGTCATTGCCTTATAGATACAGCTGTGGTAGCAAAGGTCCTTCCGGTAAACAAAGTATAATAATGCCTTTCTCTGTTCGGGAAAAAAAATCAGAAATGTTGAAAGTTTCGCACGCTTTCTCCAAAGCCATATCAAATCCGTTTGTATCGTCCGCCATTTGGCTTCACCTTCATGCAGGCTGCACTGGACATTCTATGCATACCTTGATTCTCTAAAAATGAAACCTTCACTCTGATTGGTCGAAATGAAACAATGACCAGAACACAGTTTCTGTCGAAGTCCATCAGACAGGGAGGTGGGAGGAAGTGAGCGGACGACCGACCGTCTGAAAATCAGGTTAAGTGAACATCTGTGTGATGCTCCGCTTGAGTGCTACCTACTGATTGCTTATCGCGTGAAATTCAAATGAAACAAATGTTTAACTTCAGAGTAAGGGCTACAAAGTTCGTAAACAGCAATAAAATACCATTGGAAGTCATAAATGGACAACTATCTTCCCTATGGTCACTTTTTTATGGCTTGTTTAATTTGAAACATTAAAAATCTCGAATTTCAAAGGAGAAGCTGATATGCTCGCTTGCTTTCTTCACTGCTCATCAATTCGAATTTTGTTATTTCCAGCTCGCCATGCGCGAAAAGAGGAGGGGCTAACCTATTTATACTGGAACTTTGGGTTTAACAACAAAAATATCATTATTATTTTTATGGCTAAATTTGAAATAAAGCCTGGGTATTTGTTTAAGAAAATACAGAGTTACTTGAATTACTGCAGAGGTTACATGACTAAAATGTATTGCAGTACATGTTCATGTAAGTTGTATTTTCTCAAATATAAGCCCCTGGCATTTATTCATAAAATTAGACTCTGGACCAGGGTCCAGTTGTTCAAAGGATGGATCATTGTTAACTTTATCCACTGAATAAATTGGTATCCAGTGGATAAAATAAGCTACTTTGGTTTATACTTAATATCCACTGGATAAGGATTTATCCAGTGGATAAAGTTGTTCAACCTTTGAACAACTGGGCCCTGCCATTTATTTGAACCTGCCATTTATTTGCGACTCATGCAGTATTTTTCATTTTCTTTACCACTCATTTTTGTAGGCCTTTGAAAACCAGGAACATAATTTAGTCAGTCGCATCTTTCCGTAGTCTCCCTCGAAATCATTCTTAGGGTTGTCACGCAAATGCTAGCCCCACTAACGGCTGCTTACACCAGCCAGACATACCATTCCAACTGCATGGCCAATCAGAATTCAGTTCTCAGAATCAAAAAACCACTCGTTCCAGAACTTTCTGATGGGAAATCCAGGAAATCAAATATTAGAGGCTAAATTTTATATGAAATCGGATCAAATAGTTTTGTATATATTCTGTTCTTAGTTTTTCTCAAGAAAGCAGATAGAGTTTAGAAGAAATTGTTCGTTTTGACATTGAACTGATGAGCTTGAAAGTGTTGATATAAGCAAACCGTTGCTGTTTCAACCCTTGTTATGTTATAACGGTCTTGATTGGCTTATACAAACAATCAGGAATGGAATGTCTGGCTGGTGTAAGCAGCCGTTAGTGGGGCTAGTGCTTGTGTGATGACCCTAGGACTGGCTGTGAAGGAGACTTATTCCTCTGTCTATAATATTGAATGGGAAGTAAACAGTAGAAATGAAACTGGTTCATATAAAATGGTATATTGACAATGCTTCATTCAAGCTGGGTTTTCAATAAGCATTTTGGTCTCGAATAAATGCTGGGCGCACAAATGTAAGTTATGTCTATTTTTTTAGCAGATTGCATTATCCAGATATAATAATACTTGAAACACTTCTTGATCATGGTGTAAGGATACAATGAGTGTAAAGATTCTATTAGTTTTTTCACTCCAATGTTTAAGTTTTATTGTTCCTACTTGCTGTTTTATTCATACAAAGTGCTGGAAGTCATTCATGTAGAAAACAAACATTTAAATATATATAAATATATTAAAAGAACAATAAAATATGAATGTAATGTACATCAGATTCCTTGTTTTGCATATAGTAAGTAAAATGTCAAAGAGTTAATTCCACCCCTTATGGGTGAGCTGATTTAACTCTTTGGGGGAGTCGGAAATGCTGGAGTTAAAGCGACTCAAAAAAGGGAGTTGTCCTATACCTATTTTACCTACTCAATTTTTAGGGTTAATGTAACCCCCAAATAGAGTTAATTGTACTCCAATAGAAGAGTCATATTGACTCTCCAGCGAGAGTTAAAGCGACTCCACGAAGGAGTTAAAAATACTGGAGTTAAAATGACCCCAAAAAGCGAGTCGTCCTGTACCTTTTATTTTTACTCCCGTTCTGGAGTTGAAATAACTCCCTGAAAATAACAGTGTGGTCACTATAATTATCAGGGGTTTCAAAATAACCTGGCTACAGCCAGTGCTCCAGCACTAGCATGTATCTACATTGCACTTAGCCTGAAATAGCTGTATATATATACATGTATAGCCAGCTATACATACTATATTTGTATCTTAACATACATTTCTTGCTGGAGGCATATTCACAGAGCTCTACGTTCAAAGTCCAAGCCTCTGCATTATGCTAATTATGTAGTTTCTTTGAAACTCCAAATTAAAGTGGCTCATGAAAGAGGAAGCTACCACGTTTTTCAAAGAAATTAACAATTAATTTTATTGCTTATGGATTCCTGTACAAATATTATGTATTAGTAACCATTAGGCAAATGAAAAAAGAGAGATACACACAAACAGTTTCATTGTTAGAATATTTAAGGCTTAACTTTTGTGGAAAGTTATTGCATCCTGTGTTATGTCACCTATTGGTTGGATATAAACTCAGCATGATAGTAGAGAATTCTGCTGCATGTTAACAACATTAAAGCAAATACTTTTTAAAAATCTTTGTAGTCCTTCCTCTGTTACAATTAAAAACAGGTTTTAACAATTTTAAAACACTCGAATAAAGTATACATGAAAAATGTAAATTTGTTCTCATACATGTGCAAAGTTTGCTATGGAGGCTATTTATATCTCTTTCAATGATCCTATACATGTATTTGTCTCACTTTGCTTGTGCTTGGGGAGAATAAAGTGAAGATCAGGAGAAGTGATGGTGCTTGAAGAGTCTCCATTTCTCAAGTAGTCGACTACACAAGCAAACATGCTCCTTTGCTGTTTAGTCCAGATATTCAAAAACATCAAGTAAACATTGATGGAGCTGGGAAGGGAAAGGTATACTATTGCAGGCTTTCTTTTTTCTGGGAAAACAACAAGAAGTACTGTTTCGTGTAAAGCACAAAGCTTTCGTGTAAAACACAAAGCTTGGGTGAGAATGTCCACATGTAGGCTCTTGATTTCAAGTAGTACACCAACCACCATACCTCCCTTTATACAGAAACGCACAAAAGTCCCACACAACATAATTAAGCGTCTGCACCCACTTCTAACATGAACAAAATTAAATGAACACAAAACTACTTTGCCAAAGGCATTCGATTACAACTTTTATTGTTGGCTTTCTGATAACAGAACAATTATAACATATTTTTTACATGTATATATAATACTTCATTTTAAAACAAAATTAAAATTCGTTTTCTTTACATTTGGTAAATCAGTCGACTAATTCATCAAAATGACGATGTAATACCATAATAATCGAATCAAGTGAAATATTGTATAATTTCCTGATAATAGCTCTGTAGCTTTTAAATACTTACAGTCTTTGGTGATGATCGTCGTTCCAGGATTTCTACTGCTGTAGACAGTCTAGTCACTACTGTAACTTTAAATGCTTCGTTTGAAAAATGGTATGAAAATCTCGAATATGGTATTTTATATGTTGAAACCCATTACCTCCTTAGTTCTCTGCCGAAGTATAAACCTTATATATTCACAAGTTTCCTTATTTTTGGCATTTTTCCAGTCGCATATGAACATTTCGAAATGGTTCGTTTTTCTTGAAGACAGAGTTGAACGAGCAATTGTAGCGTTCTTTCAGTGAACTGGATTATGTGTTATTTGGGCTCAGAGAAATCACTAAAGAATATCAGTCCATGGTGTGAAGTAATAAAGTAATCGTGGTATTTCTTGAGCTGTGAGAGGTCCTTGAAAAAGAGCTACAATCCACTCCCGCTCGGCGGCCATCTTGATTCACTTTTAATGAAGTGGCTAATAAGCATGCGCTCCGTTTTTCCGCTCTGTCCACGCACATGGCGATACATGCCGTATTCACGTGAACAGTGCAATCGGATTGGATGACGCATGGCGATCACGTGCCGTACTTACGTGAACAGTGCAATCGGATTGGTTTGGCGGTTGGCGGGGACTTCCGGGTCGACACACACACACACACACAAAAAACTTGACTCGGGAGGCCAAAGGCCTGGCCCGAGTAAAAACAGACATTTGGTCAGGTGTCGTACGAGAGAAGCCCGGACATTTTAAGCGCGTTTGGCTTGGCTAAGCAGAATTTAATGTCTTGAATGTACCGTGTTGGCAGTTTTGGGTACGTTTTACGAACATCGATATCGCCCCTGCTCACTGGGAAATGAAAGCCAAGATTTTGGAAAGTGAGGAAAGCAAAGCTAAACAAAGCCATACAATACCCAAACAAAAGCTAATGGGCAAGCTTAGTAATATACAGAATAACAATAATGTGATCAGTTCGAGAAATGATACGCTAAATATCACTGAAATGTCAAATAGTTTGAATTTGGTGGTCGAACGCGAACAGCTGAACACTGTAATATAATTGTTATCTAGTAAAGGCTTGAATACTGATCAATCTAAGAATAGGAGGCACAAATCAAGATTGTCTGCAGTTAGAAATCGTGATAGAGAACCTTAAAGAATGACAGTGAGAAAAATAATAAGCCTGTTTAAAAAAAATCTGTTTTCTTTGATCTTCCAGCCAGTTGACCTCCGGGTCATGCACTGTTTATATTTGATAAAACGTTTGCAAGTTACATTTGGCTAGCGTTAGATTCCCAAAAACTCAATTCTGCGCCGATGTGTGATTTCAAAGTTCAGCGGGGCATTTTGATTTAAAGATCAATTTGATTTAGCTACACTAAATAATAACTTTGTCACACAGTCCTTGTACATATTGGAAGGTCGTTTATTCCACACAGGTTTGAAGTGTCTGGCATTAGATGGGCACCGTCAATACATTTCTCCAGCATGACCAAATCTTTTCGAAACCTTGGACGGTCATTCGGAAAGTCAACGGCGAGTCGTCGGGTCACAGAAAAAACGACGAAAAAATTATCTCCTATCCATCTAAACCCAATAACTCGTTCTGAACATGCGTGCATCCACGAGTTTAATTACTATTGTGGACAGACATTGTAGTGGGTCCCTTCAAACCTGATCACACATGCAGTAGTGAATCCCTATCAATCACTTAGTGCTGATGACGTGTCGATGACGTAAGCGGTCACGTGACTTTAAGTACATGCCAATATCTCCCTCATTTCTAATGCCAGACACCCAGTTGAAACGTGAACAGGCATAGTATTAGGTCCTCACAAATCACTTAGTGGTGATGGCGTAATGATGATGTCATCGGTCACGTGATTTGAAGTACATGCCCATATCTCCCTTATATTAACGCCAGACAGTTCAAACTTGGACAGACATGGTGCTCGGTTCCCACAAAACACTTAGTAGTGGATCACTTAGTGGTGACGACGTATAACGATGACGTCATAGGTCACGTGATTTGAAGTACATGCCCCCCTCATTTCTAATGCCAGCTGGCTCAAACCTGGACAGACATGGTAGTGGATTGCTACTGCCAAATCGAAGCCACTGAACTATTACTATAACCTAAGACTTGCCAGTTTTGTACACAAATGTTTTCACAACCTACAACCTTGCCATTTAAGTCGGACCGCTTCAGCAATTTCCGGCTATTTTTAACACAACCCTCCTCCTCCATTTCAATGTTGGTTTTCGAGCAGACTGAAATGTTGCCTTTCTATCCCAACATTGTGAAGGGGGAGGGGGGACAAGCGAAGTCATAAAATATGCCCGCGATGTGTCGGAGGAGTTCGTTCAGTGTTCTGAATAGCCTTTTTTGTCGGCCGGTCCGTACTTAAATGGCGAAGGTTGTCTGAGGCGAGATTTCTGGTAGCTCACATGGTATAATTGTTAATAACGTCCAGAGAATTTAACGAAACAGCTCAAAACGAGAGGGGGTAGTAAGCACTTGGTGGGAATACGGATGCGCTTGTCGATGCAAATTTTATGAGAAAGCCCGATACCTCGGGTAAAAAAATACCCGAGGGCGTATCCAAATATTTTACTTAATTGTTTTCGCACAATTAGGTTCAGTGATGCCCCAAAAAGTGGATAAAGGGGTTTCGTTTATGCTGTAGATGTATCCATTTCTACTGTTTTCAGTATTAATTCCGGTGCAGCATTTGCGTTTCATCAAATGTTCAAATGTTTCATCAGTCTAGAAGCATGCGTGTTTCACAAAGCCCTTCAATCTATATATAGCTACTCAGTATAGGAGCAGAATTCCACCGGATTCCGCCTCGCAGTGCTGATCTCAATCCGCTAGAGAACTGTTTCAACATAATTAAGTCATCTTTAGAGAAAGACGCTATACAACAGAAAATTACACGCGAGTCGTTCGAGCAATTCAAAGCTCGTGTATCCCGGCATCTGAATAATATCCCACTACAGTTCGTTGACAACGCTATTGAAAGCATGCCAAAAAGATTGCAGACTGTTGTAGAACAGAAGGAACATAGGACCAGGTACTAGAGATGGAAAAGGACAACAACGGTTGCATATCCTGATAACTGTCACTGCCGATTTATTCGTGGTAACTGTAACCGTTACGTTACCCACTGAGCGTAGTGTAAAACTGTTCTCGGACTCGGTCGATCAAGCCTACTCTTACCAATATATTCATAACCCACTCTAAACTGTCTAATATATAACAAATAACACAGTATCAGTATAAAATGTTAATCCGTTCCAGAACTATTGCTATACTTGTTGGGCTTTGTTCGCGTTCGGCGCTGCATTTCAGCCGTGTCACGGCAGCAGTCACACAACAGCATAAGCTGTTGTTTTCCATCGGCAATTATCCTCTTCATTTCTCCATGCAAAGTCACTTATTTAGACGTATTTCCATGCACTTATACTGTTAAAACGTTTTCATAACATATATACTGTTTAAGTTGTGTCATATAAAGCGTTCTAGAAGTACATAGGATGCGCCGAAATGCTGGTTTGAACATTTCTCCGTTGTAACGGTTAATAAATTCAAATTTTAGATGGAGTTTTATTTGCAATGAGGGGAGAAATGAGCAAACTCTATGTTGAAAGCCTGTGTCACACAAAGTACTCAGTTCATCGTGTTCAGCGTCCAAAACTCATACTATAGAGCAATTTTTCTTGGCTGAGGCTTGCAATTACAGGCAGAAATCATCGTTTTGTGTTGGAGAAATAAGCGGAGAATTGTAGAGATGATCACTTCCGGCTACTGTCACGCGCGCTAAAAGTACAGTCCGTTACAACCGTTGCTTTAGCATTTTATTATTTGTTTTCGACTACGATAGATATCTTTTTTACATTCAACCACCTTGATTTCGTCTTTAACTTCAGAGCCATGTGATACTGGTAGCGATTCGCTTCCAGATTTGGCACTTCAAGCTCTGCGTTGAACCTCTAAAGAAACCACCCATTGAATAACCTTGTTGTTATTTTGCTCCCATCCTTCGATAACGGCTTGGGAAAAGCTTTCTCTGTTGGGAAATTTCTCAGTGTCGGCCCTACTGTAGGTCACTAGATATATTGTTCGCTGAATTCGGCCCTCGAGCTTCCGGCATTAACACAGCTGATATGAGTGGCGATCGAAAGTTCGTTAGCCGTTTCAAATTTTGGCCCACGCGCGGCTTCAATAAATGAATATTCACAAACTATTATGACTTTGAAATTGTAAATGTGTATCGGTATTAATAAATTTAGTAAAAATGTATTTAATTTTAAACTTTTATTTTTTAAAGCTGTAATTCTATAATTTTTCATATGCACACCACTCCTCCCCCCTACTTTTATGACGTCACATAAGCATGACGTCACTGTATGTATGGTCATATTAAGAATTTCATTTGGTGTCCATTTAGAAACAAACGTGGCTCAAAAAAGCTGGCACAATCTACTGAAGCTAATTAAATGCCCTGGACGTGGGTGCCGTTCGCTCTGACAACCCTTGCCATTTAAGTCGGACCGCTTCAGCAATTTCCGGCTATTTTTAACACAACCCCCCTCCCCCATTTCAATGTTGGTTTTCGAGCAGACTGAAATGTTGCCTTTCTATCCCAACATTGTGAAGGGGGAGGGGGGACAAGCGAAGTCATAAAATATGCCCGCGATGTGTCGGAGGAGTTCGTTCAGTGTTCTGAATAGCCTTTTTTGTCGGCCGGTCCGTACTTAAATGGCGAAGGTTGTCTGAGGCGAGATTTCTGGTAGCTCACATGGTATAATTGTTAATAACGTCCAGAGAATTTAACGAAACAGCTCAAAACGAGAGGGGGTAGTAAGCACTTGGTGGGAATACGGATGCGCTTGTCGATGCAAATTTTATGAGAAAGCCCGATACCTCGGGTAAAAAAATACCCGAGGGCGTATCCAAATATTTTACTTAATTGTTTTCGCACAATTAGGTTCAGTGATGCCCCAAAAAGTGGATAAAGGGGTTTCGTTTATGCTGTAGATGTATCCATTTCTACTGTTTTCAGTATTAATTCCGGTGCAGCATTTGCGTTTCATCAAATGTTCAAATGTTTCATCAGTCTAGAAGCATGCGTGTTTCACAAAGCCCTTCAATCTATATATAGCTACTCAGTATAGGAGCAGAATTCCACCGGATTCCGCCTCGCAGTGCTGATCTCAATCCGCTAGAGAACTGTTTCAACATAATTAAGTCATCTTTAGAGAAAGACGCTATACAACAGAAAATTACACGCGAGTCGTTCGAGCAATTCAAAGCTCGTGTATCCCGGCATCTGAATAATATCCCACTACAGTTCGTTGACAACGCTATTGAAAGCATGCCAAAAAGATTGCAGACTGTTGTAGAACAGAAGGAACATAGGACCAGGTACTAGAGATGGAAAAGGACAACAACGGTTGCATATCCTGATAACTGTCACTGCCGATTTATTCGTGGTAACTGTAACCGTTACGTTACCCACTGAGCGTAGTGTAAAACTGTTCTCGGACTCGGTCGATCAAGCCTACTCTTACCAATATATTCATAACCCACTCTAAACTGTCTAATATATAACAAATAACACAGTATCAGTATAAAATGTTAATCCGTTCCAGAACTATTGCTATACTTATTGGGCTTTGTTCGCGTTCGGCCCTGCATTTCAGCCGTGTCACGGCAGCAGTCACACAACAGCATAAGCTGTTGTTTTCCATCGGCAATTATCCTCTTCATTTCTCCATGCAAAGTCACTTATTTAGACGTATTTCCATGCACTTATACTGTTAAAACGTTTTCATAACATATATACTGTTTAAGTTGTGTCATATAAAGCGTTCTAGAAGTACATAGGATGCGCCGAAATGCTGGTTTGAACATTTCTCCGTTGTAACGGTTAATAAATTCAAATTTTAGATGGAGTTTTATTTGCAATGAGGGGAGAAATGAGCAAACTCTATGTTGAAAGCCTGTGTCACACAAAGTACTCAGTTCATCGTGTTCAGCGTCCAAAACTCATACTATAGAGCAATTTTTCTTGGCTGAGGCTTGCAATTACAGGCAGAAATCATCGTTTTGTGTTGGAGAAATAAGCGGAGAATTGTAGAGATGATCACTTCCGGCTACTGTCACGCGCGCTAAAAGTACAATCCGTTACAACCGTTGCTTTTGCATTTTATTATTTGTTTTCGACTACGATAGATATCTTTTTTACATTCAACCACCTTGATTTCGTCTTTAACTTCAGAGCCATGTGATACTGGTAGCGATTCGTTTCCAGATTTGGCACTTCAAGCTCTGCGTTGAACCTCTAAAGAAACCACCCATTGAATAACCTTGTTGTTATTTTGCTCCCATCCTTCGATAACGGCTTGGGAAAAGCTTTCTCTGTTGGGAAATTTCTCAGTGTCGGCCCTACTGTAGGTCACTAGATATATTGTTCGCTGAATTCGGCCCTCGAGCTTCCGGCATTAACACAGCTGATATGAGTGGCGATCGAAAGTTCGTTAGCCGTTTCAAATTTTGGCCCACGCGCGGCTTCAATAAATGAATATTCACAAACTATTATGACTTTGAAATTGTAAATGTGTATCGGTATTAATAAATTTAGTAAAAATGTATTTAATTTTAAACTTTTATTTTTTAAAGCTGTAATTCTATAATTTTTCATATGCACACCACTCCTCCCCCCTACTTTTATGACGTCACATAAGCATGACGTCACTGTATGTATGGTCATATTAAGAATTTCATTTGGTGTCCATTTAGAAACAAACGTGGCTCAAAAAAGCTGGCACAATCTACTGAAGCTAATTAAATGCCCTGGACGTGGGTGCCGTTCGCTCTGACAACCCTTGCCATTTAAGTCGGACCGCTTCAGCAATTTCCGGCTATTTTTAACACAACCCCCCTCCCCCATTTCAATGTTGGTTTTCGAGCAGACTGAAATGTTGCCTTTCTATCCCAACATTGTGAAGGGGGAGGGGGGACAAGCGAAGTCATAAAATATGCCCGCGATGTGTCGGAGGAGTTCGTTCAGTGTTCTGAATAGCCTTTTTTGTCGGCCGGTCCGTACTTAAATGGCGAAGGTTGTCTGAGGCGAGATTTCTGGTAGCTCACATGGTATAATTGTTAATAACGTCCAGAGAATTTAACGAAACAGCTCAAAACGAGAGGGGGTAGTAAGCACTTGGTGGGAATACGGATGCGCTTGTCGATGCAAATTTTATGAGAAAGCCCGATACCTCGGGTAAAAAAATACCCGAGGGCGTATCCAAATATTTTACTTAATTGTTTTCGCACAATTAGGTTCAGTGATGCCCCAAAAAGTGGATAAAGGGGTTTCGTTTATGCTGTAGATGTATCCATTTCTACTGTTTTCAGTATTAATTCCGGTGCAGCATTTGCGTTTCATCAAATGTTCAAATGTTTCATCAGTCTAGAAGCATGCGTGTTTCACAAAGCCCTTCAATCTATATATAGCTACTCAGTATAGGAGCAGAATTCCACCGGATTCCGCCTCGCAGTGCTGATCTCAATCCGCTAGAGAACTGTTTCAACATAATTAAGTCATCTTTAGAGAAAGACGCTATACAACAGAAAATTACACGCGAGTCGTTCGAGCAATTCAAAGCTCGTGTATCCCGGCATCTGAATAATATCCCACTACAGTTCGTTGACAACGCTATTGAAAGCATGCCAAAAAGATTGCAGACTGTTGTAGAACAGAAGGAACATAGGACCAGGTACTAGAGATGGAAAAGGACAACAACGGTTGCATATCCTGATAACTGTCACTGCCGATTTATTCGTGGTAACTGTAACCGTTACGTTACCCACTGAGCGTAGTGTAAAACTGTTCTCGGACTCGGTCGATCAAGCCTACTCTTACCAATATATTCATAACCCACTCTAAACTGTCTAATATATAACAAATAACACAGTATCAGTATAAAATGTTAATCCGTTCCAGAACTATTGCTATACTTGTTGGGCTTTGTTCGCGTTCGGCCCTGCATTTCAGCCGTGTCACGGCAGCAGTCACACAACAGCATAAGCTGTTGTTTTCCATCGGCAATTATCCTCTTCATTTCTCCATGCAAAGTCACTTATTTAGACGTATTTCCATGCACTTATACTGTTAAAACGTTTTCATAACATATATACTGTTTAAGTTGTGTCATATAAAGCGTTCTAGAAGTACATAGGATGCGCCGAAATGCTGGTTTGAACATTTCTCCGTTGTAACGGTTAATAAATTCAAATTTTAGATGGAGTTTTATTTGCAATGAGGGGAGAAATGAGCAAACTCTATGTTGAAAGCCTGTGTCACACAAAGTACTCAGTTCATCGTGTTCAGCGTCCAAAACTCATACTATAGAGCAATTTTTCTTGGCTGAGGCTTGCAATTACAGGCAGAAATCATCGTTTTGTGTTGGAGAAATAAGCGGAGAATTGTAGAGATGATCACTTCCGGCTACTGTCACGCGCGCTAAAAGTACAGTCCGTTACAACCGTTGCTTTTGCATTTTATTATTTGTTTTCGACTACGATAGATATCTTTTTTACATTCAACCACCTTGATTTCGTCTTTAACTTCAGAGCCATGTGATACTGGTAGCGATTCGTTTCCAGATTTGGCACTTCAAGCTCTGCGTTGAACCTCTAAAGAAACCACCCATTGAATAACCTTGTTGTTATTTTGCTCCCATCCTTCGATAACGGCTTGGGAAAAGCTTTCTCTGTTGGGAAATTTCTCAGTGTCGGCCCTACTGTAGGTCACTAGATATATTGTTCGCTGAATTCGGCCCTCGAGCTTCCGGCATTAACACAGCTGATATGAGTGGCGATCGAAAGTTCGTTAGCCGTTTCAAATTTTGGCCCACGCGCGGCTTCAATAAATGAATATTCACAAACTATTATGACTTTGAAATTGTAAATGTGTATCGGTATTAATAAATTTAGTAAAAATGTATTTAATTTTAAACTTTTATTTTTTAAAGCTGTAATTCTATAATTTTTCATATGCACACCACTCCTCCCCCCTACTTTTATGACGTCACATAAGCATGACGTCACTGTATGTATGGTCATATTAAGAATTTCATTTGGTGTCCATTTAGAAACAAACGTGGCTCAAAAAAGCTGGCACAATCTACTGAAGCTAATTAAATGCCCTGGACGTGGGTGCCGTTCGCTCTGACAACCCTTGCCATTTAAGTCGGACCGCTTCAGCAATTTCCGGCTATTTTTAACACAACCCCCCTCCCCCATTTCAATGTTGGTTTTCGAGCAGACTGAAATGTTGCCTTTCTATCCCAACATTGTGAAGGGGGAGGGGGGACAAGCGAAGTCATAAAATATGCCCGCGATGTGTCGGAGGAGTTCGTTCAGTGTTCTGAATAGCCTTTTTTGTCGGCCGGTCCGTACTTAAATGGCGAAGGTTGTCTGAGGCGAGATTTCTGGTAGCTCACATGGTATAAGTAAGGGTTAGAGACTGCTTGTGAGTGCTTTATCGACAAATACAGGCACGCGCTGACTGTACGATGAACGAAAAATAATGAATACTGCATGAGGCCAAAGGCCGAATGCAGTATGAAGAAATTTTAAGTTCATCGTACAGTCAGCAAGTGACTGTATTTTGCCGATAAAGCACAAAGATAAAGTCTCTAACCCTTTTAATATTCAAACTGAGTGCACTGTCAGCCGTGATTTCAATTGAAATCAGTTGTCAATAACAATTTCATAAAGAAGTCTAATATTTCGCATGAATTTTAAAAATCATTTTACGGTAAATATCTCCACAAAGAAATGTCATTTCAATAGACAATGAATAAAAACAGAAGTAGATACTGAACTTTGCAAAGAATAATTTACTTTGGCGTTCGGTTAGTTTAGTTGACGCCTTGCGAGTATGTTTGTACATTTAACTCGACAACGTTTCTCTTGGAGCCATGTATTCAAATATCGAGTATTTAGCCGGCTTAATTCCTAGATAGTCTACTTTCTTTAATAGTTTCTTTCATTCGAAAACAACTAACCTGCAGATTCCAGTGAACTGAAATCTTGAAACCGTCCTCCATGTGCTCGGCTCTGATGCAAACATTTTCCAAATAAAAAATCCTAGGTTTACGAACCTTCCACTGAATTGTCGCTTCATTGTCTCCTCTTATTGACAGAGTAAGGTCTCGCCGGAAATAAAATCCATTTCTTCAGTAAGACTGCTAGAGTGTTGTAGAAACTTTTGTTTACTCGGACACATGTGGACTTGTTAGTTGTTGTACTTCCAGCGCTTGCAAATCAGCCATTTCTAACGAACGATTATGTAAATGTTTGCCTCAAAACATAATGTGAGGCGAATAGTATTATTGTACATTTAACTCGAAAACGTTTCTCTTGGAGCCATGTATTCAAATATCAATTATTTAGCAGGCTTAACTCCTAGATAGTCTGCTTTCTTTAATAGTTTCTTTCATTCGAAAATAACTAACCTGCAGATTCCAGTGGGGCAGTTAATTGAAATCTTGACTTGAAACCGGCCTCCGGCCATGTGCTCGGCTCCGATGCAAACAATATTTTCCAAATCAAAAATCCTGGGGTTTCGAACCATCCACTGAATTCTCACTTAATTTTCTCCTCTTATTGACAGAGTAAGGTCTCGGAAATAAAATCCATTTCTTAAGTAAGACTACTAGAGTGTTGTAGAAACTTTTGTTCACTCCGGCAGACACATGTTGACTTGTAAAGTTGTACTTCCAGCACTCGCAAATCAGCCATTTCCAACGAGCGATTATGCAAATGTTCGCCTCAAAATATATATCTTCTGTCACACAGGCAACAAAGTTCAATCCTGCCGTCACCTTTCTAGTAATTGTCTGCATTTTTACTTTTTAATATGCGATTGTAATGAGGTTTTCCAAGCCGTCCAAACACGTAACTAAGCGAAGGACTAGGTCTCCCTTTCCCTAGGTAAGAGAGGGTCTGGGTCGAGTGCTGTGGTCACCAATAATGCACGCTCATTAGCCAATCACATGCTTGGATTTTGTACAATGCACGAAATTTGAACATTAATTGTTAATAACGTCCAGAGAATTTAACGAAACAGCTCAAAACGAGAGGGGGTAGTAAGCACTTGGTGGGAATACGGATGCGCTTGTCGATGCAAATTTTATGAGAAAGCCCGATACCTCGGGTAAAAAAATACCCGAGGGCGTATCCAAATATTTTACTTAATTGTTTTCGCACAATTAGGTTCAGTGATGCCCCAAAAAGTGGATAAAGGGGTTTCGTTTATGCTGTAGATGTATCCATTTCTACTGTTTTCAGTATTAATTCCGGTGCAGCATTTGCGTTTCATCAAATGTTCAAATGTTTCATCAGTCTAGAAGCATGCGTGTTTCACAAAGCCCTTCAATCTATATATAGCTACTCAGTATAGGAGCAGAATTCCACCGGATTCCGCCTCGCAGTGCTGATCTCAATCCGCTAGAGAACTGTTTCAACATAATTAAGTCATCTTTAGAGAAAGACGCTATACAACAGAAAATTACACGCGAGTCGTTCGAGCAATTCAAAGCTCGTGTATCCCGGCATCTGAATAATATCCCACTACAGTTCGTTGACAACGCTATTGAAAGCATGCCAAAAAGATTGCAGACTGTTGTAGAACAGAAGGAACATAGGACCAGGTACTAGAGATGGAAAAGGACAACAACGGTTGCATATCCTGATAACTGTCACTGCCGATTTATTCGTGGTAACTGTAACCGTTACGTTACCCACTGAGCGTAGTGTAAAACTGTTCTCGGACTCGGTCGATCAAGCCTACTCTTACCAATATATTCATAACCCACTCTAAACTGTCTAATATATAACAAATAACACAGTATCAGTATAAAATGTTAATCCGTTCCAGAACTATTGCTATACTTGTTGGGCTTTGTTCGCGTTCGGCCCTGCATTTCAGCCGTGTCACGGCAGCAGTCACACAACAGCATAAGCTGTTGTTTTCCATCGGCAATTATCCTCTTCATTTCTCCATGCAAAGTCACTTATTTAGACGTATTTCCATGCACTTATACTGTTAAAACGTTTTCATAACATATATACTGTTTAAGTTGTGTCATATAAAGCGTTCTAGAAGTACATAGGATGCGCCGAAATGCTGGTTTGAACATTTCTCCGTTGTAACGGTTAATAAATTCAAATTTTAGATGGAGTTTTATTTGCAATGAGGGGAGAAATGAGCAAACTCTATGTTGAAAGCCTGTGTCACACAAAGTACTCAGTTCATCGTGTTCAGCGTCCAAAACTCATACTATAGAGCAATTTTTCTTGGCTGAGGCTTGCAATTACAGGCAGAAATCATCGTTTTGTGTTGGAGAAATAAGCGGAGAATTGTAGAGATGATCACTTCCGGCTACTGTCACGCGCGCTAAAAGTACAGTCCGTTACAACCGTTGCTTTTGCATTTTATTATTTGTTTTCGACTACGATAGATATCTTTTTTACATTCAACCACCTTGATTTCGTCTTTAACTTCAGAGCCATGTGATACTGGTAGCGATTCGTTTCCAGATTTGGCACTTCAAGCTCTGCGTTGAACCTCTAAAGAAACCACCCATTGAATAACCTTGTTGTTATTTTGCTCCCATCCTTCGATAACGGCTTGGGAAAAGCTTTCTCTGTTGGGAAATTTCTCAGTGTCGGCCCTACTGTAGGTCACTAGATATATTGTTCGCTGAATTCGGCCCTCGAGCTTCCGGCATTAACACAGCTGATATGAGTGGCGATCGAAAGTTCGTTAGCCGTTTCAAATTTTGGCCCACGCGCGGCTTCAATAAATGAATATTCACAAACTATTATGACTTTGAAATTGTAAATGTGTATCGGTATTAATAAATTTAGTAAAAATGTATTTAATTTTAAACTTTTATTTTTTAAAGCTGTAATTCTATAATTTTTCATATGCACACCACTCCTCCCCCCTACTTTTATGACGTCACATAAGCATGACGTCACTGTATGTATGGTCATATTAAGAATTTCATTTGGTGTCCATTTAGAAACAAACGTGGCTCAAAAAAGCTGGCACAATCTACTGAAGCTAATTAAATGCCCTGGACGTGGGTGCCGTTCGCTCTGACAACCCTTGCCATTTAAGTCGGACCGCTTCAGCAATTTCCGGCTATTTTTAACACAACCCCCCTCCCCCATTTCAATGTTGGTTTTCGAGCAGACTGAAATGTTGCCTTTCTATCCCAACATTGTGAAGGGGGAGGGGGGACAAGCGAAGTCATAAAATATGCCCGCGATGTGTCGGAGGAGTTCGTTCAGTGTTCTGAATAGCCTTTTTTGTCGGCCGGTCCGTACTTAAATGGCGAAGGTTGTCTGAGGCGAGATTTCTGGTAGCTCACATGGTATAATTGTTAATAACGTCCAGAGAATTTAACGAAACAGCTCAAAACGAGAGGGGGTAGTAAGCACTTGGTGGGAATACGGATGCGCTTGTCGATGCAAATTTTATGAGAAAGCCCGATACCTCGGGTAAAAAAATACCCGAGGGCGTATCCAAATATTTTACTTAATTGTTTTCGCACAATTAGG
Source organism: Actinernus sp. WN-2022 (assembly GCA_030867875.1). NCBI lineage: Eukaryota > Metazoa > Cnidaria > Anthozoa > Actiniaria > Actinernidae > Actinernus > Actinernus sp. WN-2022. The sequence goes on from JAOWCC010001589.1 coordinate 13,020,463, forward strand.
TTCAGTGATGCCCCAAAAAGTGGATAAAGGGGTTTCGTTTATGCTGTAGATGTATCCATTTCTACTGTTTTCAGTATTAATTCCGGTGCAGCATTTGCGTTTCATCAAATGTTCAAATGTTTCATCAGTCTAGAAGCATGCGTGTTTCACAAAGCCCTTCAATCTATATATAGCTACTCAGTATAGGAGCAGAATTCCACCGGATTCCGCCTCGCAGTGCTGATCTCAATCCGCTAGAGAACTGTTTCAACATAATTAAGTCATCTTTAGAGAAAGACGCTATACAACAGAAAATTACACGCGAGTCGTTCGAGCAATTCAAAGCTCGTGTATCCCGGCATCTGAATAATATCCCACTACAGTTCGTTGACAACGCTATTGAAAGCATGCCAAAAAGATTGCAGACTGTTGTAGAACAGAAGGAACATAGGACCAGGTACTAGAGATGGAAAAGGACAACAACGGTTGCATATCCTGATAACTGTCACTGCCGATTTATTCGTGGTAACTGTAACCGTTACGTTACCCACTGAGCGTAGTGTAAAACTGTTCTCGGACTCGGTCGATCAAGCCTACTCTTACCAATATATTCATAACCCACTCTAAACTGTCTAATATATAACAAATAACACAGTATCAGTATAAAATGTTAATCCGTTCCAGAACTATTGCTATACTTGTTGGGCTTTGTTCGCGTTCGGCCCTGCATTTCAGCCGTGTCACGGCAGCAGTCACACAACAGCATAAGCTGTTGTTTTCCATCGGCAATTATCCTCTTCATTTCTCCATGCAAAGTCACTTATTTAGACGTATTTCCATGCACTTATACTGTTAAAACGTTTTCATAACATATATACTGTTTAAGTTGTGTCATATAAAGCGTTCTAGAAGTACATAGGATGCGCCGAAATGCTGGTTTGAACATTTCTCCGTTGTAACGGTTAATAAATTCAAATTTTAGATGGAGTTTTATTTGCAATGAGGGGAGAAATGAGCAAACTCTATGTTGAAAGCCTGTGTCACACAAAGTACTCAGTTCATCGTGTTCAGCGTCCAAAACTCATACTATAGAGCAATTTTTCTTGGCTGAGGCTTGCAATTACAGGCAGAAATCATCGTTTTGTGTTGGAGAAATAAGCGGAGAATTGTAGAGATGATCACTTCCGGCTACTGTCACGCGCGCTAAAAGTACAGTCCGTTACAACCGTTGCTTTTGCATTTTATTATTTGTTTTCGACTACGATAGATATCTTTTTTACATTCAACCACCTTGATTTCGTCTTTAACTTCAGAGCCATGTGATACTGGTAGCGATTCGTTTCCAGATTTGGCACTTCAAGCTCTGCGTTGAACCTCTAAAGAAACCACCCATTGAATAACCTTGTTGTTATTTTGCTCCCATCCTTCGATAACGGCTTGGGAAAAGCTTTCTCTGTTGGGAAATTTCTCAGTGTCGGCCCTACTGTAGGTCACTAGATATATTGTTCGCTGAATTCGGCCCTCGAGCTTCCGGCATTAACACAGCTGATATGAGTGGCGATCGAAAGTTCGTTAGCCGTTTCAAATTTTGGCCCACGCGCGGCTTCAATAAATGAATATTCACAAACTATTATGACTTTGAAATTGTAAATGTGTATCGGTATTAATAAATTTAGTAAAAATGTATTTAATTTTAAACTTTTATTTTTTAAAGCTGTAATTCTATAATTTTTCATATGCACACCACTCCTCCCCCCTACTTTTATGACGTCACATAAGCATGACGTCACTGTATGTATGGTCATATTAAGAATTTCATTTGGTGTCCATTTAGAAACAAACGTGGCTCAAAAAAGCTGGCACAATCTACTGAAGCTAATTAAATGCCCTGGACGTGGGTGCCGTTCGCTCTGACAACCCTTGCCATTTAAGTCGGACCGCTTCAGCAATTTCCGGCTATTTTTAACACAACCCCCCTCCCCCATTTCAATGTTGGTTTTCGAGCAGACTGAAATGTTGCCTTTCTATCCCAACATTGTGAAGGGGGAGGGGGGACAAGCGAAGTCATAAAATATGCCCGCGATGTGTCGGAGGAGTTCGTTCAGTGTTCTGAATAGCCTTTTTTGTCGGCCGGTCCGTACTTAAATGGCGAAGGTTGTCTGAGGCGAGATTTCTGGTAGCTCACATGGTATAATTGTTAATAACGTCCAGAGAATTTAACGAAACAGCTCAAAACGAGAGGGGGTAGTAAGCACTTGGTGGGAATACGGATGCGCTTGTCGATGCAAATTTTATGAGAAAGCCCGATACCTCGGGTAAAAAAATACCCGAGGGCGTATCCAAATATTTTACTTAATTGTTTTCGCACAATTAGGTTCAGTGATGCCCCAAAAAGTGGATAAAGGGGTTTCGTTTATGCTGTAGATGTATCCATTTCTACTGTTTTCAGTATTAATTCCGGTGCAGCATTTGCGTTTCATCAAATGTTCAAATGTTTCATCAGTCTAGAAGCATGCGTGTTTCACAAAGCCCTTCAATCTATATATAGCTACTCAGTATAGGAGCAGAATTCCACCGGATTCCGCCTCGCAGTGTTGATCTCAATCCGCTAGAGAACTGTTTCAACATAATTAAGTCATCTTTAGAGAAAGACGCTATACAACAGAAAATTACACGCGAGTCGTTCGAGCAATTCAAAGCTCGTGTATCCCGGCATCTGAATAATATCCCACTACAGTTCGTAGACAATGCTATTGAAAGCATGCCAAAAAGATTGCAGACTGTTGTAGAACAGAAGGAACATAGGACCAGGTACTAGAGATGGAAAAGGACAACAACGGTTGCATATCCTGATAACTGTCACTGCCGATTTATTCGTGGTAACTGTAACCGTTACGTTACCCACTGAGCGTAGTGTAAAACTGTTCTCGGACTCGGTCGATCAAGCCTACTCTTACCAATATATTCATAACCCACTCTAAACTGTCTAATATATAACAAATAACACAGTATCAGTATAAAATGTTAATCCGTTCCAGAACTATTGCTATACTTGTTGGGCTTTGTTCGCGTTCGGCCCTGCATTTCAGCCGTGTCACGGCAGCAGTCACACAACAGCATAAGCTGTTGTTTTCCATCGGCAATTCTCCTCTTCATTTCTCCATGCAAAGTCACTTATTTAGACGTATTTCCATGCACTTATACTGTTAAAACGTTTTCATAACATATATACTGTTTAAGTTGTGTCATATAAAGCGTTCTAGAAGTACATAGGATGCGCCGAAATGCTGGTTTGAACATTTCTCCGTTGTAACGGTTAATAAATTCAAATTTTAGATGGAGTTTTATTTGCAATGAGGGGAGAAATGAGCAAACTCTATGTTGAAAGCCTGTGTCACACAAAGTACTCAGTTCATCGTGTTCAGCGTCCAAAACTCATACTATAGAGCATTTTTTCTTGGCTGAGGCTTGTAATTACAGGCAGAAATCATCGTTTTGTGTTGGAGAAATAAGCGGAGAATTGTAGAGATGATCACTTCCGGCTACTGTCACGCGCGCTAAAAGTACAGTCCGTTACAACCGTTGCTTTTGCATTTTATTATTTGTTTTCGACTACGATAGATATCTTTTTTACATTCAACCACCTTGATTTCGTCTTTAACTTCAGAGCCATGTGATACTGGTAGCGATTCGTTTCCAGATTTGGCACTTCAAGCTCTGCGTTGAACCTCTAAAGAAACCACCCATTGAATAACCTTGTTGTTATTTTGCTCCCATCCTTCGATAACGGCTTGGGAAAAGCTTTCTCTGTTGGGAAATTTCTCAGTGTCGGCCCTACTGTAGGTCACTAGATATATTGTTCGCTGAATTCGGCCCTCGAGCTTCCGGCATTAACACAGCTGATATGAGTGGCGATCGAAAGTTCGTTAGCCGTTTCAAATTTTGGCCCACGCGCGGCTTCAATAAATGAATATTCACAAACTATTATGACTTTGAAATTGTAAATGTGTATCGGTATTAATAAATTTAGTAAAAATGTATTTAATTTTAAACTTTTATTTTTTAAAGCTGTAATTCTATAATTTTTCATATGCACACCACTCCTCCCCCCTACTTTTATGACGTCACATAAGCATGACGTCACTGTATGTATGGTCATATTAAGAATTTCATTTGGTGTCCATTTAGAAACAAACGTGGCTCAAAAAAGCTGGCACAATCTACTGAAGCTAATTAAATGCCCTGGACGTGGGTGCCGTTCGCTCTGACAACCCTTGCCATTTAAGTCGGACCGCTTCAGCAATTTCCGGCTATTTTTAACACAACCCCCCTCCCCCATTTCAATGTTGGTTTTCGAGCAGACTGAAATGTTGCCTTTCTATCCCAACATTGTGAAGGGGGAGGGGGGACAAGCGAAGTCATAAAATATGCCCGCGATGTGTCGGAGGAGTTCGTTCAGTGTTCTGAATAGCCTTTTTTGTCGGCCGGTCCGTACTTAAATGGCGAAGGTTGTAGCTCCTCCTGTATTATGTAGTGCCTTTCCTAAGAGAATACGTACATACTCCTTACATAACACTCACTGTATCAGTCTACCTACACGAGGCTTTGGAACAGTCTCGGTATCGACCTATGGTCAACTACATCACATAATAGTTTTAAAATTAATCTTAAAAGAAACACCGAACTACTGTAAATAACTGAATAGAGTTAGTATAAGTTAATTAGTTTTATTATTACTATTATTTTCATTATTATTAGGGTAGAATAGCATAATTATAAGCACGACCACATCAGCAACGCTGTAAATTTATCGTGGGTAAATAAATATCATTATTATTATTATTATTATCAATCACTTAGTGGCGATGACGTAACGATGACGTCATGGATTACGTGTTTTAAGTACATACCCATATCTCCTTCATTTCTAGTGACAGACAGTTCAAACAAGGACAGGCATGGTATTGGGTTCCAACAAATTACTTAGAGGTGATGACGTAACGATGACGTCATCGATGATGTGATTTTAAGTACATGCCAATATCTACCTCATTTCTAATGAAAGACAGTTTAAACTTGGACAGGTATGGTATTATTTTCCCACGATTCACTTAGTGGTGATGACGTAACGATGACGTCATTGGTCACGTAATTTTTAGTGTATACCAAAATAGCTCACTGACCATCCACGAGTTTCCCTATGTTTCCTATGTTTCCCTCTTGGCGTTAGTGTTAAATAAAGATTATCTTGATCTGTAGATAACCAGACTTTATTTGCAGATCGTTAGCTCTTTGTAATTTTAAAAAAGGATCGGTGGAGGAATTAGTTATTGTTAAATTAACTTACATTATTAATTGTGTGCTTAAATTAGGCCAGATAAATAAAATATTTTTTTAGCGTCCCCGCCCGACCTGAGAAAAAAACTTTAGAAAGTGTAAATGCGCCCGCGAACACCAATTCTTGTACCCAGACTCCTACATGTACCACTTAAAATATGCGCTGGCGCATTAAAGATTTTGACATCGACGCCATTTTGTTTCTTCAACACGAGGTCATGAACACGAGGTGAGTGAATAATGTCTAGTCAAGACAAAATAAACTTCATATAGAAAAAAAAATATCCCTCCCTACCTGGAAAAATTGAAATGGGTGGACGCTAAACAAGTATTTTTTAAATCTGGCCTTATGGTGGACTGACCGCATGTTCATATTGTAATGGTGTAGCTCCCCACCCCAAACAGAAACCCCCAAAAATGAAATATTTATTTTCGCATGCTAAGGACACTCAGCTCGCACCAGTCACACAGCGCCCTTACCCAAAACATTTCGGCTCCTGTATTCTATTAATTACTTTTTCTGTTGAAATGCAATGTATATGGCCCGAATACAGGCTGCTTATAGCCTCTTGTTATTATTATTATTATTATTAGGATTGGGAACCAATCAAGAGAAGTGTGACCTCTTTTTGGACTGGGGATTGGGACCCCTTAATTGGAGTACTTCATTCCTTGCCCTTTTCCTCCACAAACAATTCTTTTCTGCGTTGTGTTCATGGTTGGGAACATTAATGTTTAAAGGGGCTGTGTCACGGTAAGACTTTACATTCGTTTTTCAGGGCCGGAAAGAGCTATTTCCACCGATTTTGATATGAACTAACGACTCTCTTGGCCATGTGGGATGCTTAAAATGAAAGCAAATATGCAAAATTGACTAACAAACAGTGTATATAAACAGTCTCCAGGGAAAATATTGAAAATCCTTTCAATGAAGCATTAAGGGAGGGAAGTTTAACTGTTTGTATCCAATTAACAGCCACTAAACGAGCGATTACTCGATACATGCTCAGTACCGTGACATTTAATCAGATTGGGTGTTTCCTATATTTCAAAGTCCAAGAATTTTGAAATGCAGTTGAACCGACTCTCATGCCAAGCCGCAAGCCTGATTGTACTGCACGCAATAGCGATCTACAATAACAATATAATCCTGTATGCAGCGGCGTCAGATAACGCCATCGGGATTACTCGCATGATCTAATTATCGTTACACGGTCCAACATTTTTGGTACGAAGGCTGTCTTTAGATTCAGTTAAAGTGCCACCACATTTACCATTTCGATTTGGCACTTTTTCAGTCTCAATAGGTCAATCGGTATTAGAAATATCCGAAATAGTAAAAAATATTCCCAAATGGCCATGTTAAACCACACAATTTTAGGAGAGTTTACCGATAAAATCCTGTCCGCTATTAATTACTGGAAGCCGTTCTCAGTATTAAGAGGAAGTGATGTCATACACATAACACGACAACCTAGCTGCGCGAAATAGTGTGCATAAAAAAGTAGCCAACCCCGCAAAGATAAATATAACTTTCTTCTTATGAACATGAATCCGTTTTTAGTAGAAATAGGACTCCAGTCGTTGTGTTGTGCAGGCGAGCGGTAAGTGTATGACATCACTTCCGCTGAATAAACCTTTGTTTAAAGCTGAATAAAGGGAACGGCCTCCAGTATTCAGTAATGGCAGACGTTTAGATTTAATATTCGAAGCTCAAAAAATCGACTACCTCTCGTTGTATCGAAAAACAATTTGAACAGGAATAATATATCAACTCTACTTTAGGAATATGCTAAGACATTGATATGGCAAAATTTCATCGTAGTGACACTTTAAAGAAAACCAGACTATTTCGTTAAATATGAGCTGTACAAAATTTGATCAGGACATATATGGCAAAGAACCATTTTTCGCGGCAGATATTTCGGGAAGGTAAACTTTTTATTATTGGTCTCGCGATCGTCCGCGTACCGAGCTGGTAGACTCCACTCTCGAACATGTTCCTTTGTTTTATCGAGTATTCTCCCCGTATTTAGATCCTTGCAAGACATGGTATGCTCTGAACTTTGAAGTATGTGGTATCCCTTACGAAAATGAACATATCTATTTCCTAGCTATTTCCTATCCGCATGCTAGTTATTGCTATCTAATTCCTAGTTGATGGCACAAATGTACTATCTTTTTACTATCTGAGCAGTTTATCGGATAGTCCACTGTTATCTTTTCACTATCTTTTGGCTAGTTAATAACTATCTGTTAGAAAGATAGTTAATAGATAGGCTATCTAAAATCTATCTACATTACGGATAGTTAAAAACTAGCCTATCTGAAACCTATCTGCAAGAACACAAACCTATCCGAAAACTATCTGCACGTAAGATAGTAGAAAACTAGCCTATCCGAAAACTATCTGAAAATATTAAAAAATACGGATAGTAAAAAACTAGCCTATCTGAAACCTATCTGCAAAACCCAAACCTATCCGAAAACTATCTGCATGTAAGATAGTAGAAAACTAGCCTATCCGAAAACTATCTGAAAATATTAAAAAATACGGATAGTAAAAAACTAGCCTATCTGAAACCTATCTGCAAAAACACAAACCTATCCGAAAACTATCTGCATGTAAGATAGTAGAAAACTAGCCTATCCGAAAACTATCTGAAAATATTAAAAAATACGGATAGTAAAAAACTAGCCTATCTGAACCCTATCTGCAAGAACACAAACCTATCCGAAAACTATCTGCATGTAAGATAGTAGAAAACTAGCCTATCCGAAAACTATCTGAAAATATTAAAAAATACGGATAGTAAAAAACTAGCCTATCTGAAACCTATCTGCAAAACCCAAACCTATCCGAAAACTATCTGCACATAAGATTAGTAGAAAACTAGCCTATCCGAAAACTATCTGAAAATAATAAAAAAATGTGGATAGTAAAAAACTAGCCTATCTGAAACCTATCTTCAAGAAAGCAAACCTAACCGAACGAAACCTATCTGTAAATGATAAAAATACGGATATTAAAAACTAGCTTACCTGAAACCTACATTGTATTTGAAGGGCTGTGTGCAAAAAGGGCGTAAGTGCAGATTCTTGATCATTTTCTAAATTCTCCCTTAGAAAACAAAGAAATTGAAGGAGAATTTAGAATATGATCAAGAGTCACTTACGCCCTTTTTGCACACAGCCCTTCATTTGCAAGAACACAAACCAATCCAGAAACTATCTGCATTTACATTGTATGGTAGTTATATATATTAATATCCCTGAACACCCTAAGACTCTTTCAAAGTTGTTTCCACATACAGCACCTGACAGATCCATGTGGTGTCCCAGAGGAAACATACACCTCCAGTTTGATAGAACTCCAATCAATAATTGTTTTCTCAGTGATGATGCAATGACGACAGAACTGTTTCTAATCGGTCTTCAGTCTATAGGCATCAGTACGTGATAACTTGTGTCTCATGACAACAAGTTTTCTCCAGATGGAATTTGTGCACCTGATGGCCATCAGGTACATATACAAAAAATAAATTATAGTGTATGTAGCAGGTTCTGAATGCAGGTATTAGGGTCAGTTAATCTTTGGTTATGCTGTCATTTAAATAAAATTCAATATACATGTGTTTCTGATCTTCATAGAATGTGGGACGTTCTTTGGATTCATCCTGTTGTTCCTCATGATTTAACGCGGGTTCATGATAGGCAGCTGTTTGAACCATAATTTTCAAAAATTATAAAATCATACCACAATTCTGCAATATAATTCAAAAAACAACCATTGAAATACATACATAAAGTAAGTATTTTTATGTCAATATGGTTTAAGTATCATAAGATCATGCAACCGGTTTGTCAAAGCCTGATTAAATTGGCTTAAAATTTTATTGATGAATGCAGATTTTTGGTTAAAAACTTATAGATAGATGAGGAATGAGCAGTACCTTTCTATTTGTAATAATCCCAGATATTACAAGTTAAGGGACCAGAATCCTTGGTTAACATTTAATCCTGGATTAACATTAATCAAGCTTCGAACATTACTGCACGGGGACATGCTTGGCAATGAAACATATCAAAATTGTGTGAAAACTTGTCAAACTGGAATATCAGCTTGGCTTCAAGATACCAGGATCCTGGTCATGTATGTATAATTGTACAACAATATATTTACCAGGCCAGTCTGGCTTTAAGTTAATTAAGGTTTTAAAAAGTCGATAGACCGGTTTCACCAAAATGCAAATTACACCAAACTGGTGCATGAAGGGCAAAACAATGAGAATTTCCTACATGAGTTGTGTTTCAATTTCTGCAGAAGAGTAAATTTATTTTGTTTTGTCCTCCAGTTCGGCTAATTTGCATGTTAGTGAAACCGGTCTATAAGTTGCTGGATATACATTAATTATATTTATTACACATTTGGGGTTGATATCCGTGTGATAAAGCCGTGAATAAAAACCATATCAGTGAAGTGATACGATATCACTTCACTGTACTATTGCTTTTAGAAATAAATTTTGTTATGCTTAATTTTGTGTTATTGTATTCACTTTAAATGTATAATAAACAAATTATGTCATGTTAAGAGCCTGATATCGTTTTTATTCACTCGATTTTCGTATCATATCGCTCACTCGCTCGCGGACTCGCTCGTTCGAGATACGATACGAAAACCTCGTGAATAAAAACGATATCAAGCTCTTAACATGTAATAATCTCTATATACCCTCACTGTGGCAGCCAATTTTCGCTATAACCAAACCACGGCTAGCATGTCATTTAATTTTGAGATGTAGCAATTGATTGTTTGTTAATATTACGTTTCGTTTTCTCAGTAGACATATGCTACTATAATCTAGCCCAGCCTGCATTACACTGTGCACATGTAATAACTTTGAAATTATGTATGTGACAATCATACAAGACTGATATCATACACGTGTCTTGTGCATTTTATGTACATGCAGTTCAACTTTGATTTTAGCTGATTTATACAAAATTAAACTTAACCCAACTTTTATGCAAAGGTACAAATACCTATTAATTACGTTCTTATTCGTACCTGAGAATTCCCATTGACCCATGCCATTGTATGTTTCATCGTTTCTTCGTCTGAGTTCACTGCAGTTCAACTGGACTGGGACACTGCTCAGGAACTACATGTATAATAACCGTGTTGTTTCGGTGATTTTACAGCTCTGACGAGTTCACTGTTGCAAGGAAGTTTGAATTGTCTCTCGGCCAACCAATAATGTTCAAAGGTTCGCTTTATCAGGAACGTCAACCTATATATGACTACAGAGTACAGGAACTGTTCGTCGATCTCCTATAAAGAGAACTTCAAGCTCCTAGTCCTAGCTCACAAATCCTCCGACTCCGGGAAGTTTTGTTTGGAGATTTCTGCCTTTTTTTCACCATTTAGTAGCTTTGGGTTTCAACTGATCGCCATGCATGCATCTTGAAGCCAAGTTTTTAAAAGAAAGCAACGCAAATGGACCCGCTTTCTCCATCGCGTTTAATATGGCGGATGCGAACGTGACCTGAGCTTGTTTATCACTAACTGATTATAAACCTTTCGCAATATCCGGGTATTGTGATATACTTTCAACCAATCACGTCGCGGAGAATACCAGGTTCATGTTCGGTAACTAATCCCATCGCACGGGCGCACGCTTTCAATTAATTTGGCGCTCAAAGTACATACGTATAATATTTCTCATCAACCGTCGTTGGACTTGGACTGTTTGCTACAAATTCTCTGGCTACTGCTATGGTTTTTAGCATTATCAAACTCTATTTCTTTAATAACAATTTTCAGGATTCCTCGAGAATCGAAGGTAAGTGCAGCATTGTCAATTTCGCTCAGAAAAGTACGTCGATTACGACGTTACAACCGCTTTCAGTGTGCGTGCACCGCGCAAATTTACATACAAATTTAGCCACTTCTGATCGGGAACACAAGTTCCCGAAGTCTGCAGTATTTGGAATACGAAAGAACACTAAATTATTTGATTCAGTACCTCAAAACCATGATAAACAAGTGAGAGCACGTTTCATTCGACGTACTTATTTGATACATACATTCTTTGACCGCTTTTTGTGGTTGGCCATGCCAGCCAGTTTTAATAGTTTCCAGTCGTTGTACATGTATCTCGATCGCCCTTTTCCCATTGCCAAAGGTTTTTTCTCTTTGCTTTTAATAGGTTTTCTAATTACTTCGCAGTATGTATACACGAAAGTGACTATATTCTTGTATGTTGTTGTTTTCTTGTAGGGCATTAGGAAGCAATAGAGAAAGAGTGGAGGTTAAGAAGTCCTAACAAAGGAGATTACTAGTGCAGCTGAGTGAAAATTAAACCTTAATTTAATTGACCTGATTGCAGAATACCTCAGTTCACTTGAAAGTGACTAAGACTTATTGGTATTGTTTTTTGAGGGCAAGGGGAGCTAAAAACCAGATGAGATTTTACAAGGGTTTGTTTGGTCCTGAATACTTCTACAAGAATGTTAATTGGCTAGGAGTAGGATTGCTGCATACATGTAGATCCAGTTATATCCAAAGATTACATTAGAACGAGGATTTTTTTAATTTTAGAGGCCTCACAGAAACCACATTTTTTTTATGGGCTCCATTTTCTCTTCAACATAACCCAATTTTGTAAGTCTAGTGTGATCTAATTATAACATGCATCCATGCAGGGGAGCCAAGGTGGTGCAGTGGTAAGCACTAAGCTATGCTTCTCATGTTTATGATCCAGGTACAATTCAGTCTAGTTCATGGCTGAGTTTGTTGTAATCTCACCCTTGCTCCGAGGGTTTTTCTTCGGGTTATCCGGTTTTCCTCCGTCCAAAAAAACCAACACGCTAAATTCAAATTCTGACTCTGGTTAATAGCCTAGTCCTGGCTTTGATCAGCACCTATTGTAGTTGCAGGTCCCATAAAAAAAACACCTTTTTTTTGTTACCCAAACAGTGGTTGTGAGGTGCATTACCAGATTGATCAGCCTGTATAACCAGAGGAGGGGTCAAGGGGGAGGCAATAATCAGAATTTTATGGTATAAGGATTTAAGGTTCATTGTTTCTTGGCATATTGGACACTTCGAAAATGAATAATGAATTAGCTATAGTGTAGTGTCTGGGTATTCTGCAATCTCTACTACCAACAGGTATAGCTCCTTGTGTAGTATATTTGTACTGTCAATTGAAATATAGCAAATCACAAAAAAATGTAAATATTGCTTTTAAATTATCTTTTGAGTTTCCAATTTTGTACTTTTAAAAAATAAACAAGATTGAACTTTTATGAAATGTTATATTGTGTTTTCATATATTCTCCATGCAATACTATATATACATGTAGCTTATATACTGTTTCATGTTTGGCATGTAGTAATTATTTAAACTCGTAAACATAAAATATATATGCTGTACATGTATTGTTTTTAATGCTATCTAATTTCTAGTTTAATGCTATCTTATCTCTAGTTAAATGCTATCTATTTTCTAGCTCAATGCTATCTAATATCTAGTTAAATGCTATCTAATATCTAGTTAAATGCTATCTAATATCTAGTTAAATGCTATCTATTTTCTAGCTCAATGCTATCTAATATCTAGTTAAATGCTATCTAATATCTAGTTAAATGCTATCTGATCTCTAGTTAAATGCTATCTAATATCTAGTTAAATGCTATCTGATCTCTAGTTAAATGCTATCTAATATCTAGTTAAATGCTATCTGATCTCTAGTTAAATACTATCTAATATCTAGTTAATGCTATCTAATATCTAGTTAAATGCTATCTAATATCTAGTTAAATGCTATCTAATATCTAGTTGAATGCTATCTAATATATAGTTGAATGCTATCTAATATCTAGTTAAATGCTATCTAATATCTAGTTAAATGCTATCTAATATCTAGTTAAATGCTATCTGATATCTAGTTAAATGCTATCTGATCTCTAGTTAAATGCTATCTAATATCTAGTTAAATGCTATCTAATATCTAGTTAAATGCTATCTAATATCTAGTTAAATGCTATCTAATATCTAGTTAAATGCTATCTAATATCTAGTTGAATGCTATCTAATATCTAGTTAAATGCTATCTGATCTCTAGTTAAATGCTATCTAATATCTAGTTAAATGCTATCTAATATCTAGTTAAATGCTATCTATTTTCTAGCTCAATGCGATCTGTTTTCTAGTTTTATTCTAACTAATTCCTAACTAAAAGCTATATTTTCCCCTATCTAAAAAACATATTTTCGGATAGTATGTGGATAGGCTATCTGCATGGTTCCAAATAGATAGGGTATGGATAGGGTATAGATAGGAAAAAGATAGGAATTAGATAGCTAAAATTAGATAGTTATTAGCTAGTATATAGATAGGAAAAAGATAGGAAAAAGTTAGCCATTAGATAGTGATAATAACTAGTTTTCAGATAGCAAAAAGATAGTGTTCATTTTTGTAAGGGATAGCACCGAGTAAGTTCTGCCGCAACAACATTTGTTTGCAGAAGTCAAAATATTGAAGATCTCCAGACCATTGTCGTCGAAATCGTTTAACAGTGGCTACAAACAACAAATATACGTATATGCTGGCAGGGCATTTGCAGTAATCGCGGGGAATCTTCGTCGAAAAAAAAACACAAGAAGCGTTGCTATTGAAATCTCGGAGATTTTCTGAGATACGAGGCCTGATCAACAGTGAAGATCTCCGAGAAAGGAAAGCTGGGGAAGTCACCAACGGATTTGACCTGAATGGCTCAATCAATGATCTAACCGAGCAGAACAATCAGCTGAAAACCAAACTTCCTTGATGTTGCTGTACATTTGCTGATTTATAGGCTCGTTCAGTGGTTTCAAGTCGATCCAGAGAAAGCCCGCCAAGAACCCGCCAACAGAAATCACGTCTAATTCGGCGACCACGACTTTGTTGAATACACCGCTTTGGAATGCCGTCCAGCCGTCTTCTGGTGACTGTTGTGAAAGCTGTGGGGTTGGTGTCATCCTTGCCGCTCGTTACTTTATTGCTAGTCACCATTTAACGTTCCCTAATTTCACTGGTCTTTTAAGGACATGCGAAGGCATCGCCAACAACTTCTTCTGTGTTTTAGTCAATGGATGTAAATAAGATCATAAGCTAAGTAGGCAGCCGTCCCGCTCAATATTTATTGTTTTTTTAAATTTCTTAATTAATTTGAATATTTCAATTTCAGGCGTCCTTGCTCAAGATTCGTTTTTTTTATTTCTTAATTAATTTGAATCTTTCAGGCGTTCCGCCCAAGTTTCATTGTTTTTTTTATTGCTTAATAATTTGAATCTTTCAGGCGTCCTCGCTCAAGAGTCGTTTTTTCTATTTCCTAATTAATTTGAATCTTTCAGGCGTCCCGCCCAAGATTCAGTTTAATAAGTACAAAGAGTTCTAAGTTAAAAAAAAAATGAATATGAGTAGTTGAAGGAATTTAATGAAGGGCATTTCGCATTTAAGGCAAATGTATTTTGTGACGTTAAAGTATACGAACTACACGTGTCATGCGGCAATCACTTCCGATAGGTCGCCATTTCGCCTTCGAAATCGCCTTTGTACAGCGCATGCTCACCAGGGGGGATCAGTGTTTGGGAGATGGGGGAGATGTGTTTTCAGAGTTTGGGCACAATTCATACTATTTGCATGATTTATTTATTATTTTACATAATTTATGAATTTAGTTCGGCGCGTGTTAAGAACGACGTTTGCCGTAAAGTCGCACCAGAGTCGTAATTCCCGACTTGGCCAGTCGAACCTAATGCCGGACTCGTACCTATTGAATAGGTCGATCTCAATAGCCAAGTCGGAAATGTGTAGTTCCTGCCGTTAAAGGGCCGTCTCACCCACAGTGCTTAGCGTGCTTTGTTATTGTCTTTATTAGCAATTAAAGGCATCGAAAGTTTAAAATGTTGTCATGTTTTTATCGGTACCTTTTAGGGGTCAAAATAAGCTTGAGCCGACGAGCATCCCAATCCCTTTTATATGGGAGTTCCACCCCCCCCCCCCCCCCCCCCCCCCCCCCCCCCCCCGCGGGGGCTGGCTGTACTATAACATTTACCGCTCACCCGTCGCTGCTATCAGCAGAACACTCTCTCCGCGTAATACTAATAATTATGAAAGCGAGAGGTTTCTGTGGGGTTTCTCTCCTCTGTTTTATTTTTACTTGCAGACAGAGAGAGAGAGAGAGAGAGATCTGCTAGCAGGCAATCTCGTTGCTGGCAGTAGCAGAGAACCACTAGTTCAAGAGAGAACAGTGAACGAATTACAGCTCGTTTCAATGGGAAATTATTATTCGTTGTCAAATTTCGTGTGAGTATAAACGTTGATCGATCTGTGAATCCGAAAATCTCGGCGAAATCACTGTGTGAAAGCCCTTCGAAACCAGAGAGAGAGACCTGTTTCCACAAGTTAAACGCCGAAGCCCTCAAAATGATTTTAGGAAATTGCTCAATTCTTTTCGGGTCGACCAAGCGGGTCGAGTTTCGTTGCCTATAATATTTTGTTGACAATAATATTTACCGCTCACCCGTCGCTTTCGAACCCTGTCATCAGTACTATAAACAGAGAATACTAATAATTATGAAAGCGAGAGGTATCCCCCCTCGGTTCTATTTTTCACTGCAGAGAGAGAGAGATCATCTGCTCGCAGGCAATCTCGTTGCTGGTGCCAGAGAACCAGTTCAAGCCGAGAACAGTGAACGAATAATAACTCGCTTGAATGGGAAATTATCATGCAGTCTCGGCGGCTTTGTTTGTCAAATTTCGTGCGAGTATAAACTTCAAATGATCAAATGCAACCCGGTGAATCCGAAACTCTCGGCAAAATCACTGTTTAAAATCCCGAATTCCGCCCTTCGAAACCAGACTAGAGACCT
Organism: Actinernus sp. WN-2022; assembly: GCA_030867875.1. Lineage (NCBI taxonomy): Eukaryota > Metazoa > Cnidaria > Anthozoa > Actiniaria > Actinernidae > Actinernus > Actinernus sp. WN-2022. Next base: position 13,036,702 of record JAOWCC010001589.1, read on the forward strand.
GTTTCCACAAGTAAACGCCAAAGCCCTGAAAATGATTTTAGGAAACTGTTCTTCAAGTGGAGTTTTGTTGAAAATTGTGGTCTCGTTAGACTTGCTCCAAGTCGAACTCGCTGAGTCACTGGGTAAGCGATTACTGGGTCACAAATCGAGCGCGAGAATCGAAGCGAGAGGCGAGTTCGACTAGTTGTTTCACTTGCAGTAAATTGAATCGGGTATTATGTTTTGGCGCGAAAACACATTTCAGGGGCGAAGCTTACATTTCGCGCCTTTGACAAACTCTTTCTGAGTACAATCAAATTGTAAATACCACATCCACGGTCGACTGACTTGACACGTCTGAAGAATTGACGCTTTGTGATTGGTCAAATCTTAGTACGTCTTAAGCCACGCCTCCGTTCGAAAAATCAACCGGTAAATTTGGCGCGCTGCAAGTGGTAAAGTCCTGGCCATGTCCAGAAAAGTCGAATGAAAATGGGCAGGGTTTAATATTCTAGTTATTGCTGTGCCATTCATTCTCATGATTTTATTACGTAGCTGATTAGTTCACACGGACACGTGACACAATTTTCTGAATAATCAAAAATGGTAACTCGAGAGACGGAAGAAAAATTCAAAGTTGCCGCGGACTCCCATAAACCATCATTTCTCCCTCGGTATTAGTCCCAATTCAAAAATAAACAACAAGGAACGCCTGCTAGATAATGTTACAAGATGGCCGACTCGTTGAAGCAGCGAAGGGGGAGGAAATGCTATAGTTTTACCCAATCTGTGGCTAGTTATGAGACGCTACTGGCAAGTCTTTTGAACCTTAATTATTACACGATTGAAGTACACAAAGTATTGGAATTAGGGTAAAATCACGAAGCAATATTCGATCTTTCAAAAGGAATCGAAGGTGAGGATAGGAACGCTCGATAAGTATTGCAAACGAAGTTATAATTCAAGCTGTTGAGGTCTTTCGTCATACTACTCCTTAAAATGGCGACTTGATTCTCAGTGCAGCGCGATATCTCCCAAAAACGACCCGATATTCATTGCTAAGTTGCCGTTTTTGTCTTCAAAGCAAAGCTTATTAGTATATGTTGTTCTATTACTTAGAAATATCAGAACATGAACATTTTAGCACCATACATTTACTGTAATGTTGAGAACGTCCCAGAGGGCAACATTTTCTAAGTATCACGCTTCAACTGCGCATGTCCATTCGATTTTTCTGGCCATGCTAAGAAGGACTTTGAGAAAGTCTATGGTCACGTAAGCCAGCCACGGTGTTCAAAAACCCAAATTGGCTCAAAGATAGTAGATACTCGAACTAAGCGCTAATATATCTTTACATATAATGATTAATGGTCAGAATAGCTTCTCCATGTTGTAGTTGGAAATCGTGGACAAAAACGGACAATTGTTCCTTTCGTTGAGGACGAACGAGATTGGCACCATCAGAGAACTACGGCCACCTGACATAAAACTAAAATTTGCATGAACCAAATCATTTAAAACACAATAAGAGACCCAATAGGAAGAGCAATAAAAAAGGTTCAATCTAGTATGATTTTTTCTACGATAGCTGGAAGGATGGAATAGATGTAGAGAAGATTAAAACCACTACCATAACATCCTGGATTTCGATGGCATCGAAAATGGCCGGTATTCTATGTGAGCGCACTAAGCACTGTGGGTGAGACGGCCCCTTTAATGTCACAAAATACACCAAATGCCCATTTGTAATAAATGCTCGCCTGGCTGGACTGCCGGCAGAATCGTTGGTAAATGTTGCTATAGAGATCGCAAAAAAGGCGAGTGAGTGAAGAGCACAGTACCGGCGACTGTTGTACCGATGGCATGATCGACTATAGGCGAATCCTTGCTGACGTCATTGCTTACATTTTTGCCTCATTAACATAAATTAAATTTCAAGCTACAAACAAACAGACTATATCACTTGAAGGATAATTTTATACTTTCATGTAGACAGTGTAAGATCATGTGACTTGAGATTTATCAATGACTTCGGAATTAGTGATGTCTTTGCGGCGGTGTTAAACTCATGTGCAACAGAGCACAACATCCCAGTACATGTACGGCTATGGAACAATAATACTGAGGCCATGTTTACACCATACCAGATAGGTTTTATGCCGCTGCATGGAAACCGTAATGGATAGGCCTCCTGTTCACACGTGGAACGTTTATGTTCGGCGCGATTTTTCTGCCGGAGTGATGTTGCGCCGCTCCGGTCTTGAAAGTGATATACAACGTAGCGGATAGGTTTTTCTGCCGCTCCGCTCCTTCCTTTACACACTCTAGCGGATAGTTTGTCGTGCAGGCATGAAACCTACCCGGTATGTGTGAACATGGCCTAAATGAATGTCGATATTTTTCTCATCCACCACAAATCTTGAATGAGTGCATCTAAACCAACAAAAAAATATATATTGAAAGCAGAACTTAAAAACAATAAATGGAAATGAAAAAAACATTTGGCCACCCCTTGTTAGAAAAAAACGTAAAGGCTTGACCCTCCCAAAATGTTCCATTTTCGTTTAATAAACCTCTCCTCGCAAGCCCCAGCCCACCCCTGATAAAAAAACCTACCTTCCCTAAATCTAACACGAGAAGCAAATGAGTAATCTAAGTTGGCGGCGACGAAGTCACGTGAAAAATACTAAAGTATAAAGGTATAAAGTTGTTCCTGTTCATTACTGATGTATTTATTTTTGATTTGAGTCACTTCTATTTTTTCTTCCTCTACTAAAAGAAAGGGATGACAGGAATCACGAGTCGCATTAGTCCATGTGGCGACTCTTCGAGGCCTCCTAATTATTCGAAAATCTAAACTTTCAGCATTTTACCTCGGAATCCTTTCTCACATTCCTCTATGACTTATTTCCTCCCTTATAAGATTTAATAAGATTTAATCTTATTTTCTTGCTTTGTAAGTAGTCAAATTCGACGGTTTCTGCAGCTAACCAAGCATGTACGGAGCCGGGGTTCCATCACCTCACGAACTGTTCAGCAAACAATAGGTGAAGTAAACACACATGCTTAAAATCAAATTGAAATGCAGTCGATTTCTTTTTTAGTCCTCTTCAAAGACTGTTTCAAATGTAAAATAACCAAAAATGGAACCAAGGTAAGTTGTAAAATAATTTGTTATAGATGAGTTCGTTGAACTGACTGGAATATGAGAGTGAAAAATACGTCCGTGACTGGAGACTTCACAAGCCATTTCTAAAATATCTCTTAAGTTGTAGAGTTCAACTTAAAGTTTCTTGCAGTATACGTGAACGTTTAGACCGTTTATGCCACTTAGAACACGCCACTACAACATTTCGTTGAATGCTTTTCATACTGGTTATGATTTCTTTTACTACGTATATATGACTATCCAGTGCCAGCAGGGCCACTCAAAAGGATATTATGTCCTGCTTCGTAAGTGCTAACAACTGCTCATTGTTCATCTTTAATGCTCCTACAAGGAAAGACAAGGGTTAATACGAGTTCTCACATATTTGTCACACCATATTATTCTAGCCGTTATATGGACGTATGTTTTCACTCTCATATTCCAGTCAGTTCAAAAAATCGGTACAACATACCTTGGTTCCATTTTTAGTTATTTTATATTTGAAACAGCTTTTGAAGAGAACTAAAAAAGAAATCGACTGCATTTCTATTTTACTTTATACAGTTGTATTTACTTCACCTATTGTTTGCTGAAAAGCTCTTCGGTCTCTCCTGTAGATTATTTCACCGCTCAGTGATTGGTCGATTGAGCACAATGACTTCATTCTCCGAATCTCCTAAAAAACACGAGGAGGTGTCGGATTCCTAGCTTCGGCACTCGTTCGGCACTGCTCCCGAAGAAAAGCTGTTAGGCGAAGGCAAATTGATGGACCCCGACATGGTACATGCTTGGTTAGCTGCAGAAACCGTCGAATTTGTCTATTTACAAAGCAAGAAAATAAGATTAAATGAGTGCTAGAGAAATGCAACAAAGGGTTCCTGGAGGTAAAATGCTGAAAGTTTGGATTTCGAAGAATTACGAGGCCTCGAAGAGTCGCCACATAGACTACTGGCGACTCGTGTTTCCTGCCTTCCCTTTCTTTTATTAGGGGAGGGAAAAAAACCAAAAGTGACAAATAAAAAAAAAACACCAGTGATGAACAGAAACAACTTCACAACACATAGCTAAGATTTATTAACTTGATTGACCATGTTTGTTTTATTTAAACATATATGTTCGTTACATTTGTCATAAGAGTAGCAGGAGCACTCATCTAATAAGACTTATGTAGAATATACATATTGTACATGATCGTTTGAGTAGGGAAAAGAAAGAAGAAATAATAACAACAATACGATATTACAATTTAGGATATATCAATTAATTTACGATACATTATGAGAAAATATTAGATTAATGCATTGAATCTACCACTCTCAATAATAAATCTTTGAACCTACAAAAAGAGCAACGAATTGTAATGGAAACTACTAGTGCCAATTGAGCCGTGTAACAGGAGTTTAACCTTTTGAGAGTCAGTAGCATCAAGCCAAGTATTGCCTAGAATGCGGGCAGCTGAGGTAAAGAGCAACGAGCCTTGAGTAGCATATCTGTGACAGTGCAGAAATGCTTAACTGTTTCAAAGCTTGTACCACAATCACACATAGGAGACTCTTTGCAATTAATTGCGTGTAAATAGTTCTTAAGAGCATCAGCAACCTAATCGTAGCCAACTATGAAGAATAGAAGCATATCTCGACTATGATACATCATAGAGCCTATTATATTTGTATCAACAAAATATATTTTATAAGCTAGACAACGGTTACATACTGGTAGAGTATCTAGTAGGTTTCTCAGGTTTAAATCTAGCCTACACATTGACCATATTAGTACAGTTTCAGATTTTCCTAAACGTTCCCATACAATCCTTCTAAAGATCATTAGCTTGTGTAATTGTTACGACCTTAACAATTACACATGGTAGTTTCCATGGAAACATGGAATGTGACCTTTGATATCTAATTAAAAAATATATTTTTAAAGCTTCCTACATTATGGTAAAGTGTTTTCATATGCGGGGGATATTTATGCATGTGAATCAGAGATACTGCATAGTTTAGAAATCCAACTGGGACACTAGAGAAACAATAGTCTAAATGAGTCTTCCCCATAATATATCAATTGTCCTCGTTTGACTCGTAAACTATGGACTATCTCTGATTCACACACATAAAAATCCCCGGCATATGAAAACACTTTACCATAATGCAGGAGACTATGAAATAAATGATTTTCGTTAGAGTTCAAAGGTCACATTACATGTTGCCATGGAAACTGTCATGTGTAATTGTTAATGTCGTGACGAACATCATATTTTTCAAAATTGTACTAACAAATTTTACAAAGAGAAAGAGATAGACTACCCTCTGTTGATTTGGGGTGGCCATTTTGAGACCCGCGGGTCTTCGCGCTCAACACGATACACCAATCGAAGGTCGCCATTGTAATTACGATATCACCTCAAAATTCATTACCAGAAATCACGAACAAAATGGCGGATAGCTCATTATGCAAAGCTTTTGCAGGGCATTTAAAAATGGCCTACACTTACAAATAAATGTAAGGGACCAATCATAAAAGGTTTTATAGAGGATTGTCACTCAATCCACAGAGATTCAAATAACAAAGGGCATGGCGGCCATGCTGGTGTACCTAACAAAAGAAGCTAACGAAGAATATATTGTTAAAGGTACACCAACATGGCGGCTATGACGTCACATGAAATCGCTCCATAGCCTATACTTTAGGAAAGCTTTCACTTTGGCGGTCGTCTCATTTCAAACTCGGGGCTCGTAGAAACCATTAGTTTAAAAATTTGTTGAATCCAGTCACGTTTCCTTCGGTCAAAACAATTGCGTCTTTTGATTTAGCCAAATATCACCACAGGCTGCCATACATTCCTTGTAAATTGCCGAGGAGTACATCCATAACTTCCATGTAGTACTCGTGATTGTGGTCTTCTAATTTGCTTCCACAGATAATCAGGCCTTGATATCGTCATGTTTGAAGGCTGTTTATCGTAGTTTGGTTCAGTCAATACTGCTCTGAAAAGTGCTAACTTTTGGCTACAAGAACCCGCCATTGCAGTTCCGAATCCTGCCAGGGAACCCACGTTTTCAGATCAAAACATACAGGAGACGAAGGCGTTATTTCTGCCATTTTTCGCTCTAGCGACGGCTTTAATATTCAAATGTATTACCGCTGTTTAGACCAAATGCGGACTATAATATAAAAAAACGAGGGATTGAGCTCCATGTGGGTTCCCGGTGGTCGAGTGCCACACGACGCCATCTTTGTTATTTTTGGCATAATGCGCATGCTCTGTGCCCTTGTGTTAACTCCGCTGTTCGGCGTAATTGCGGTCGTAAAATGTCCGTGATATCTCGTAATGTAGTCTCCCTAATTTAAGAGTTGTATCTCACCTGAAGCCAAAATATAGGCGAGTAAAGTGCATTATTTTGGAACACGTTTGGATAAGGGATGCAACACATATCTGTAAACATTTCTTATTTTACGGGACTGTATCTTTGCTCCCATACAATATTTAATCTGAAATTTGGGATTTTGACAACTGTCGAGGTGCTCTTTTTAACAGTGTCGGTGCTATCACTAATTTAAGTAGATATCGTAATGGTATGCAATGGCGACCTTGGATTGGTCTATACACAAAGTATCTCAGAAGACCACAGCCACTAGTACGACTCCAACAACTGAGATGAGATGTCCAACGTAGCCGGCTCCGAATCTGACAGCGGCTGCAATCGGTGTTGTAGGTGTTGTAGGTGTTGTAGGTGTTGTAGGTGTTGTAGGTGTTGTAGGACCATTACACAAGTTTCCTAAGCAACAATTGGTCTTACAGCTTGTCAATATTCCCGACATGTTAGCACCTTTGCAAATAGTATCTGCACAGTATGCGGACAGGCTGCAGTTTCTCGTCATTGCAGCGACTTCCAAGTGAGTTCCTTTGACCTTGGCCTTGACCTCCAGAGTCAAGCAACGGTCTTGCGGTAGGCCAATGAAAGGATCCCGGCCACATATCTGTCACGGAATAGACATTTGCATCATTCATTATACAAAAACATACTACTAGAGATACGACCTTTTGTAAACATCTATGCATAGCTAAAGGAACTGTGTCATGGTGAGAGACCATTACATTAGATGTTTGGACCGGACAACGTCATTATCAGCGACTCTCATATGAACTGACGAACCTCGCGCACATGTGGGATGGTAAATATCAAAGCAAATATTCAAAATGACTAATATACTGTGTAAATATATACAGTATTCAAAGAAAATAATGTAAATACTTTCAATCGAGCATTGAAGGACAGGTGGGTTTAACTGTTTTAACCCAGCAGTGGAATGCTGACCCCACAGATGCGTAGTACCATGACATAGTCCCTTTAATAGAGTGGACTGATTATAAAACCCAGCTACCTTCTTTGTTATGTTTTTGTTAATTTTTTTCAACCGAGTTCCACTGGTCTTGCCACGGTCTTGTCACGCAATACATATATTTGATGATATCATCATCATGTTTCAGTAACGCCTGCATTCGTGGTCAAAATATATTAAAATGTACAACCCCTCCCTATTTCATTGATATTACAAGAGCCCCCGTCGTTCAGTTAAGAACCTGGCTACTATTAGGAATTGCAGTGGAAAATTATGTTAGTTTGGTGGCGATCGTAGTTTCCGTTTATCTTACTAGGTGTGGATTGATTTTAAAATACGTAGCCTTACTACTTATTCAATCAAGCACATCGAGGATAGTGCTAGTGTGCGGCTAACGTTCCCTCTGTTGCTTAATAAAACACATCATTTATTATATATTTTATTCATAGTTCATACAGACAGGATACGAAACCCAAGGGTCCTCAAATACAATGAACTCGATTTATCGAACAATCATCTCTTATCGACCACGAGCAATTGACTAGCATGGTTCCTTAACAAACTAATCTTCAATGTGAGCCTGCCATAAATCAGGTCTTTAGAAGTTGTCTTGTGTACAGGCATGCGCATTACATATTCGATTCCATCACCACCCCCAGCGGATATAATTGTTCGCAGAGCCTTTATGGAAATGTCTGGTTGTGTTCGTCGCATGTGCCCGATCAAAAGGAGGAGAACGTTAACTTTCACTGGCGAAGTTTGTATCACACTTTCAACCTACTTTAGCCACATTTATCGGATCTTCATAGCCTTAACTGAGTTTGTTATTTGCAATGAAAAGTTGTCACGAAGGTTAACGTCGAAATTAACATGAACTAACACGGGAGTTGACTTTTGTATAACAACTGAACTACAAGAAGAACTGACCACTCTCAGAATTTCGTATTCTCTCGCCATTCTTCAGAGGAATCATGCAGATTAAGTTGGGACTCTTTTCTGATCTGATGGAGAAGATAACCTTTTTCTGGATTAAAAATTATGTGACGAAAGGTACTTCATTTTCAGTCGTTTTCAATACAACGGAGTATCCAAGTACCAAGTACTGGCTAGAAAGTGTTTCAATTTCGTAGGCAATACAATGGATAGCTTGAGGAAGAGTTGTGAGACAAAACTGAAAGCTATTCTGTTTTGGTAACGTTCTTTAGAGACTGCATCACACTGGAATTTAATTCGACAGAATTTTGTTATTAACAACTTTAGCATTGTAAGTACTATAAATGTCACTATATTGTGGCTTTGTGGAAGGAAAACTGTAAGGAGAACCATTTTAACATATGTAAAAAAGTATTTTACTTTACACACTGGGCAGCATTGTTATAGTCGGATTGTCGTTGCTGATGGCGAACACCAGCTAGACTATTTCATCATTTCTGAACATGTATGAGGCCCTCTTCAGATCATGTTAGTTTCTTTTAAATTCTGTAATATGTAAATTATCATTTGCTTGTGTTTATGAGTTTACACGCGCGATTTATGCCACAGACATTGTAAATATTACTTAATTTTGGTAGCTGCGCTGATTGCGATATTTAGTGTTTACAGTTTGATAATTTATTTTGTCTGTCTCACTCACTAATTTTGTTAAAAGCTAAACAACAAATTCTTACTATTTGGCTAGACAAATTTGTTATGATTTGATTTTGCTGCATGAACACACAATTGGTACAACTGCATGCTCTTGGGCAATAAAACAAATTGTAATGATGAAAATAAACTACATGCACATATCATGTATGTTGAGATGAAAATATATTAAAATGAAAAGATTCAAATCAACATTGATTTTATATAGATTATTGTTTCTGAGTATTGAGTATTCTTAACAATATCTGAGTATTATAGAGTGATTTTCATAAACCCGTGAAACAGATACTAGAGTATTTATTGTTATTAAACGCCGATTCTATTGTTTTCTTTTGTGTATATTTCACTATTAGATGAGTAACAAGCAAGAATTGTTTCACGGGTTTATGAAAATCACTAACATTAGTACAGTCCTTGTATGTATTTTTATATTTTGCTATTCTTTAAGCGATAATCATTTTTTAAAGGAGGCATTGGCTTGTTTACACTTGTGCCAGGGATATCCACTTAAAAATATGACTTAAGTTGCTGTATTTGGAACATTCCCTCTGTTTTCTTCAGATTTGGCACTGGGATTGCTGTGAAGCTACTGCTACTCAACAGTTTATAGTGACATCTGAGTTTCTTTTTCTTGAATGGTGGCATACACCAACTGCATTCAATATTTTAGACCTAGACCATTAGAGCTATGTGAACCTGTGACAGGATTAAAAAAAAACTTAAGTTTAATAAGCCTTGAAACAACTATAGTGGCTATAATAATCAAAGCCTGCGTGCATCTCATTTATCTCCAACAAGAAAAAGAGCTGAAATAGAGCTGGATTCTTGCAACTACTCTGTTTAAACTTCATTTGTTCTCTCCATTAGAGTTTCAAGCTTTTGTTCAGGTACATTCTTATTTTGATATTTTTGAATAATATTTAGAGGAGCATGAGGTATACCTTAAGGCACATCTGATAATGAGCTTGAAGTGATTAAAATGGCCAAGTGAGACCAAGTAGCCTGGCTAGTCTCCACTTAAACAGCATTTGCTGACAACAAAAATATTCAGTTGATTCAGATTGTGTTATTGGTCTCAAGATCTGTTTGCAATACTTGCACGAATTTTATTGTTTGAATCTAGATGCATTTAAGAGAGTTTTTGGTTTTATTTCTACAGGTTTTTAGGGCTTTCTTGCACTAATTTTGCTGAAATTAGTAGTTGCTGGCAATGGCAAGGGAGTCGTACATGGAAGTTTAATTGTAGGACAAAAATCCCTTCAAAAGTTCCCAGTAGTTTAACTCTATTTAGGGTTCCCTATTTAGAGACTGATATTTCTTTGTATTATTTAATTGTAGGAGACGTTTTGTTGATGTAAATGCCTTTGTCACCACAAATTAGTAAACTCAAATGTTGATGGCTGTTATTTGGGATATATCAGTGGAAGCACCAGCACCCTTCCCCATGTCATTTAAACTGAAGTTATTTCAAAGTCAGTCAAATTTTATAGCTACATCTGTCGGAAAATCAAGATATATAATGCTGTGCATGTTTTAGAACAACCACTGTACCAGATCTACAAATACATCAAGAAGACTACAAATCACCACTTTTTCTGGAGGTATAAATGACAACCACTTCAACTGATGCCGACATACTGGTACCAAGATGATCCATCTCCTCAACCTCCGTTCCCTAGCCATCCCCTTTTGTACACTTCTTGCACCAAAACCCGGTTACCTTAGCCTTACAATTTGCGTTTTACCTCGATAATCCGAGCGATCGAAACACCGCCAATGCGCTCCTTTTTCAAGTAGAGCTGCTCGACAGGAAACGTTGTTAAATGTACGAATCTAGAGCTACTTAATGTGTGACAGATCACACATTTACCTTTATTCCGTAAAGAAAAACTCTATATATAATTAAAACCCGGCCGGTAGGACCGGCGGATATACGCGGCTTTGACCACGCAAATATTCTCGTGAAAGAATCAAATAATAGCGCACGCATAAATTACTTCACAAAATGAGCCCGCGTTACATGCTTGAAATTTTGATTAGATTGGCGCGGGAATTGCTCGTGCGACCATTGTTCTCTACCTTGTATAAAATATACATTTTAGAGATAAATTTTGCAGGTTGCATTGCTTCAATTAGTATCATTATTATATATGCTGACGTGAATGTTATCCAAGCCCAAGAATTTCAAACTGAGTTATGAAAATCAAATGACCCTGTTAAAATTAGACATAGTTCGATTGGAAAACACTGATGTGAAGTTCGTCTTCTCCTTGAGAGGATATGGAAAACAGTTTTTAAAGGTGTTTTGTTTTACAATTATAAATATTAAAATAGAAAAGAGTGAAATCCGTGTGCTATTGGTATCATAATCGGAATTGAGTACTGATTTTTAAAAGGAAATATTAGTCCATCGTTTCTTTAGAACCAATGAAATTGTTAGATTTTAGGATGTCACAAAACTTTCTTTCATTGGTTGCTTAGAAACAGCACTTAATTATACCTGTTTGACTGGTTTCTTGCAGCTTGCACTCGCCACGCCGGGCAACATGGGCATATCGGAACACGAATAACACGTCAAAGCAGAACCTATAAACAATAAGAACAAAATACGAGATAATAACACTTATCTTCAAATCATTGACACATTGATTGAGTACCTCCAATCACTAGGAGTCAATAGCATAGTACTACATGTATAACATTAGTAAAAACAAAAGGGACCTAACAGAATCTTGGATCTCTTGGTTTCTACTCAGATTGTTGATTCGGGCCTGCGCCGCTCGCCAACTAGCTGCAGTTATACTCATAATTCCCCACAAAATTTTGGCGCGCGCTCATTGGTTAAAAGCGATCACGTGACGTGATACTTCTCCTCCGCGGATGCAAACTATCAGGCGTTATAGTTCACCACAACATTTTGGCACGCGCTCATTGGTCAAAAGCGATCACGTGGCGTGATACTTGTCGTCGGCAGAGGCAAACTATCAGCCGTTATAGTTCAACACAATAATTTCGCGCGCTCTCATTGGTTCGCCACCTGGCACTATAAGGCGATAGTCGGCCCGTGAGCACTATCAACTTGATTTTCATGAGAGCAATTTGTATTTACTCCAAGGGTTCTACCGCTCAAGAATATGGCTACACGCTTTCCAGAAGTCACCGAAACAATAGAAGTTTGTAGTATTATATATTTTCACCTTGGTGCAATGAAAGAAGAATACAAGAGAAAATCCAAGATTTTACCCCTGAATCCCTTCCGATGTTCTGCGAAAACTTTACTTGGAAGCGCGAACAGTGAATGGAGAACATTATTCACACAATTCAATGAGAGCAATCCGTTCTGGCCTTGAACGTTTTCTAACTAAATCACCATACCACAAGCGGCTTCGAGTAGATTGCCTTTAAAGAGAGCATGCGACTGTAATTTGCCAATGGGAAAAAATACCCTTGCCAACGTACTCACTATTATGAGCAAGAAGGCTAACCTCTCGGTCCCCTACAGTCCACATTGTATTTGTGCTACTGCTGTGGCTATCCTAAACGCAGCTGGAGAGGATAATTCCCGAGTGAAGAGTGTCACCGGCCACAAGGGCGACATTTCTATCGAGTCGTACAACGCGAGACCACCGTTTGAACAACAGGCTTATTCCTCCACCATTGTAAGCAGTTTCGTAGATGCACAAGACCCAAATGCCCTTGCAGTTAGTCCAAATAGAAAATGGCAGATCCTCACTGGTATACCAATCTCGGCAAATCCTCTAAGCTCCAATTTGAGAGTGTAGGTGTACAACCAGTCGTCCAGCCACAACGGGACAGCAATCAGGACAGTTTTACCACTGCACATTTAATTTTTATGGGAGCAAAGATTGATTTGTGGTCGACTTAGCTGTTAACTCCAGTTTTTGTCATCTCGCAAACAGAACTTTGTAGCTTTTTGATTCAATTTCAACGTTGTTCTGCTGCGATGTTCTTAATATTCCTCGATTGATAACTCTGCCTAGATTTGACGTCACATTCACTAAAAGCGAGCAGCGAATCACAAACAAGCAACATATTTTTCCAGCCAATTAAATAAAATATTGAAGAGCTGCACTGTAATGGCTTCCGTTTTTTCTCCAGCCAGGCTTTTCCTTTTCTTTATATACCATTCTCAAAAGCTTTTTCCTACAATTTCCCACTTTTTCAAAGCCCTGCCCGCTTGCCAGTTTATGACAGTTAAAACATTCGTGCGAATCTTTGTCCTTTTTAGAACGATGCAGTTTATAGAGAGCTACTTCACTAAAAATGTAGTGTTGAACAGTAAAGACAATAGAGTGTCTCTGTCTCGGAACTATCGTCTGATAGTTTCCCTTGGAAATTTGATGTTCTTTAAACTAGCATATAAGCCCTCGAACTTCGTTCTCGGGCTTATATTGTTTTAAGAACATCAAATTTCCGCGGCAACTAATCAGCCGATAGTTCCTCGACGAACACACTCTATTTGTATACTAGTGTCCACTGAGAGCGGAAGACAATTTTGCGATGAACAATAACAACAAATAGAGTGTGTTTGTCTTGGAACTATTATACAAATAGACTTTGTCCGTCTGATAGTTGCTCGCGGAAAGTTGATGTTCTTAAAACTAATATAAGCTGGAGAACGAGTAGTATAGAAACTGCCGGTTCTGGCGCAATCTTGTACGAAAAAATGGACAGCAAAATGATACCACCATCTAGTGGGCCAGGCGACATCACCCGGGGTGGCGCCGGTTATGGTCACCCCCGTATTGATAGTCTATGTAAGAATGATAGCATCACTAAGGCTAGAACCGGCGCCACCCCAAGAGGTGATACCTGTCCCCATGTGATGCTATCATTTTGCTGTCCACTTCTCCACAAGAGCGACCCAAACCGGCACTTTCTATACTACTTATAGCACCGCGCCAGGTTATTATGGCCTCCCTAAGAATAACAATTAGAGCAATACCACCTAAGAGAATACCTGCGGTAACTTATATTAAACATGCGCGGTCAGTATTTATGTAGTTGGTAAAAGTTGGAGAGCAAACCTTCTGCGACAAATCGTGCATAGGTAAGTACTGTAAGATTAACCTTAATAAAATAAGGCAGGGAAGACCGATTCCGGCACCTTGTCGTGGATGTGGAAAAGGTACCCAGAGCTCTTTTCATACTTGTGTTATTTGTGGTTCGGGATCACTACGTGTAAAGCTCTCCAGGAGGAAAAAAGAAACGAGGGAGAAGTTCGTAGCAGTAATACAAGAGCTGTTACAGATTCGAAAACCCATTTAGAGATAAGTGTTGTCTGGTATATAAACATGGCAGACTTGACGTTTGTCCAAACGCCTTGGACCCTTGGGGACTATCTACGCGGATGGAAGATGGATGTTCCAGATGGTAATTCACTAGAGGCAGACCCAGCAGTCTTCCTTGCTGGTGTGCGGAGACAGACCGTTGGAAAGCTCAAGGAAGAGCTCCAAGACCTCAATGGTATTAAGTTTCAGTTGGCTTTGAACATCACACTCCGGCATGACAAACCTGATGGATCAGTGTACGAGATAGCTACGTTCCGGAGCCTACAAACTGTTTTGACCAACAGCTCTGAGATTCGTGGGACAATAGTAGAAGCACATATGAAAATCCACAACAGCATTGAGAAGTGGGTTAGTCGCGGCTCGAACTGGGTTATCGATACAGTTAACATTATGTGGTTGAACATTGCTCGATACCAACCACTCCGTGGAGGTTCGTATGTACCACTACCTACAGAAGTTGCAAAGAAGAAAGCCGTGATCAATGTGAAAAACAACGACGACCGCTGTCTACGTTGGTCACTACGCGCAGCACTGTTTCCAGTTGCGAAAGACCCACAGAGAACATCAAAGTACCGAGAAGACGATAGGTTGAACTTCGATGGGATAAGCTCGCCAACACCAATCTCACAAATAACACATGTGGAGAAGCAAATGGCTGGGATCCAAAGGAACAATGTTTGATTGTGCACCACATCTCAAAGGAGACCTTCTCGACGCGCGTTAACCTCTTACTTATAGAGTGCCCAAAGAGTGACCGGCAACACTACTGCTGGATCAAGGACTTCAACCGTCTCCTATTCAGTCAGACAAAGCATGACCATAGGAAGCACTTCTGCGAGCGGTGTTTACATGGATACACCACCGAAGCTCTTCTTGAGAAACACACCCCAGAATGCAATGGTATCAATGACCGAGCTATTCGCATTGATATGCCTACCGAGGATAACAACAAACTCTCCTTTCAGAATTCCCACAAACAGCTACCAGTTCTCTACGTCATTTACGCTGACCTTGAGGCTTTGACCACTAAGATCAAAGGACCTGGCCAAGACCCTAGGAAAAGTAACACACAGAAGACAGAGGAGCACATTCCATGCGGATTCTCCTACATTGTCGTACGTTGCGATGGCCACAGCGAGCCGCCTGTACTCTATCGAGGTAAGGATACAATTGAGCGCTTTCTAAAATGCGTACAAGAGGAGGAGGTGAAGATTAGAGGACAAGAGGTCAAACCACTACGTATGTCGTGGGAAAACTGGAGGGTTTTCAATTCAGCAGTTGATTGTCACATTTGCCAGAAGCCCTTGGGTAGAGACCGAGTACGAGACCACTGCCACATCACGGGAAGTTTCGAGGTGCCGCACATAATGCCTGCAACCTCAAATTACGTCTCTCCCCCACCATTCCAGTCGTATTGCACAACCTACGCGGATATGACTCCCACCTATTGATGCAATCCATATCCAGGACAACAGGTAGGATCTCCTGCATCCCAAACAATATGGAGAAATACATTTCATTCTCACTTGGGAACCTCCAATTCATTGATAGTATGCAATTCCTATTATCCTCTCTCAACGAGCTGGTGGCAAGTAAAGCCACAGACACTTTCCAGCAGACAATAAAACACGAACCCAACCCAGATAAAAACAAGCTGCTACTACGCAAAGGCGTTTACCCATACGAGTACATGGACGCTTGGGATAGGTTCGCAGATACTTCTCTTCCACCAAAGAGTGCATTCTATAGTAAGCTATACCTAGAAGATATATCCGATGAGGACTACGAACATGCACAAGAGGTTTGGAAGGTATTTGGTTGTGGGACATTGGGAGACTACCACGACTTATACCTCCGAACTGACGTACTTCTTTTTGCAGATGTGTTTGAAGGCTTTCGTGCTGCATGCATGCAAAACTACGGCTTAGACCCAGCTCACTGCTATACGAGTCCTGGACTCTCATAGGATGCATCGTTAAAGAAGACTGGCGTGGAGCTTGAGCTGCTTGTGGACTACGACATGCACCTCTTCGTTGAGAAAGGTCTACGTGGTGGGATATCCATGGTGTCCCAGCGTTACGCCAAAGCAAACAACCCAAGCGTGCCTGATTTCAACCCTGAGAAGTCAAAGAGCTATATACTCTACCTTGACGCTAACAACCTCTACGGCTGGGCTATGAGTCAATCTCTACCAACAGGAGGGTTTGAGTGGTGCACACCCAGTAGTATAACTGAACAACAGATCGTCAGCCTAGCAAACGATGCAGATAAAGGTTATATCCTTGAGGTTGACCTAGAGTATCCTCGAAAACTTCACGGCGCACATAACAGTTATCCTCTGGCACCAGAGAGAATGCAGGTGGATAAAGCCTGGTTCTCAGAGTATCAAACCAAACTGTTCGAGAAGCTCTACAAGGGCAATGGATCCTTGAAAGTGGAGAAGCTAATACCTAACCTCCATGATAAAGAGCGATATGTGCTTCACTACCGCAACCTACAGCTATACCTCTCTCTAGGCATACGTCTGAAAAAGATTCACAGAGCAATTTGTTTTGATCAAAGCCCATAGATGGAGCCATACATCCGAATGAACAGAGAGCTACGAAAACAGGCAAAGAGCACATTCGTGCAAGACCTTTACAAGTTAATGAACAACTCCGTCTTCGGTAAGACAATGGAGAACCTACGCAGGCGCGTAGACATCCAGCTGATACGCTCTTCAGAAGAAATCAGACTGCAGCGTCTCTTGAACAAACCTAGTTATGCTCACTCCACGATCTTTGACGATGACCTAGCCGCCGTACACAACTACAAAAGCAGACTACTACTGAACCGCCCGACATACGTTGGGATGTCGATCTTAGACCTCAAAGCATTTGATGTATGATTTCTACTATAACGAGCTCCAGCAGCAATATGGGCAACGTTGTAAGCTACTTTACACAGACACTGACAGTATCCTACTGCATGTCGAAACGGAAGATATCTATGTAGATATTAGTGCCCGCAAACATCTTTATGATACGAGCAACTACAGCGAGGACCACCTGTTGTATAACATCGATAACAAGAAAGTCATCGGTAAAATGAAAGACGAATGCAAAGGTACTCCCATTGCTGAATACGTTGGACTACGATCAAAACTCTACTCAATCTTGAAAGCAGATGGTACGGAGATCCGGAAAGCAAAGGGAGCACGCATGCCTGTTGTGAAACATCGCATCCGTCATAGGCAATACAAAGAGTGCCTGTTGGATAAAAAAGTGTTCCACCATGGGATGTATATGCTTCGAAGCGAAGGGCATAGGATGTATGGTATTCATATGAATAAGGTCTTTCTCTCACCATTTGACTCGAAGCGATGGATTGCAGAAAATGGAGTGGATACGTTTGCGTATGGCCACAAAGAGGAGGTAAACTTTAATGATCTCATTGATGAGCTACTAGCCTAAGACACCATCTGGCGGTAGTTCTGTGTCTGGAGGTACCACCTGCAGCTCTTCGCGAACGAAACCACGCAGCGGCACAGCAGTCGAGACGACAGTCATCAAATAGTAAAGGACTGGTTCGTTTGGCTTGATAACAACGCGTCCTGGCTGGTATATATCTAAAGACCATATAGGATCAGTTGCACGACGACGCCCACCTTCCAGCTCACCAGGTGCATATAGATATCGAAAACCAACATCAAATGGAAGCCTTTTCTCTTTGAGACCAACTAAGCGCCCAGAGTATGCAGGTTCTGCCGGCTTTGATTCGATTGATTCTTTGTTAATTGCTATAGTCGGCTGTTTTCCTGTCAAACGCGTAGTTTCATTATTCAAAGCTTTGACGACCTCAGGTAAACGGGCTACCCACTCGACTGACCTATCGTCCTTTCCCTGCGAAGCAAGCACCATTTCCTGAGCATACTGGTGCCCGAATAGCCTCTCAGACAGCGTATGATTAAAATGCTCAACAATTGCTTGATCTCTGTGGATGTCTACACGTCCACGCCTTACAGAAACTCCATGTTTGATCAGCATTGGAGAAACAACACCCATGAACTCACGTCCTGGATCAATCTGGAGCAGCTTTGGCCACGTCAATGGGCTTCGCTCGTAGATTCGCTCAAAAGCCGCAGCTACTTCTTTAGCTTCTTTAGTGGCTAATGGCTCGGCTTCTTTCTATCTGGATGCTACGTCAACAACTGTGAGTGCATACTTATATAGCTTTCGTCCACGTCCAGGACGATCATGTGGAAGAAAGAGCAGATCAGTTTGTTGAACCTCGTTTGGTGTAGAGACAATAAACTTAGGTCGTGGTACGTATTGAGGTGCTGGCAAATAGATCTGCCATATAGCCTGCTTCGAGAGCCACATCCGAGCTACATCTTCAGAGATGTCAGCTGCAGTGGCAAGATGTTTGATTGCTGCGAGTCCTTTCCAGTAGCCTTGGGGACTATAGTATCGTAGACTTAGTTTAGCTTCCATTGTTGCTATATGATGTATTCCACCAAACTTCAACAAGCAGAAAAAGATTACTAGTAATCTAGTAATTCATCTAATAATCTTTTTTTCCTCGGTGGTGCTGTTGGAATGGCTATGCTATACCTCAATCTTCAATACGTAGCGTATAGGTCGACCACGGAAGTCTACGATATTACCTTTTTTGTCACGAACTGTCAGGTGAAGGCTGCCTCGCATTATCGCTAAGGCTCGAAAGGGTATAGGATTCGACACGGAATAGGTTGCTTTTATAAACTTCTCACCTAGGCTCTCTAAGCTAGCTAGGACTTCCGTTTGCTTTTCCTCGGAATCCACCGCATCGCAGCGGATATCATGGATCACCCACTTCGAGCGTCATTGCATCTTTCCTATGTTCATTTCCTTTGACGCCCAACAGTATACAAAGATTTTTACTGAACTGGATTGGTCTTCCAACCACTAGGGTCAAACCATACGTTAGAAAGTTTGTCACGAATCTTATGACGTCATTATCGATTGCGGGTTTTAAGTATAATTGAATGCTTGCCACATCATGATGCCCTGCAGAAACATTGTGTGGATGCGCCGCACCCCCAGATTCTCCCCAGAATGAAGCCATTTTTTCTAGGTTCCACCAACTGTTTTCGATCGTAGCCTCGACTAGAGAAATATTCTGGATGCAACGAGGTTGATCAAAGTAGATCATCTGGTCAGTCGAGGTACATGTAACATTTAAGCTCGCCATTTTCCCACGTATATAGCCATGGCTTACTTAATCTTCAATAGGTCGACCACGGACCGTGCCATTAGCCACTAAAGAAGCTAAAGAAGTCGCTGCGGCTTTTAGCGAATCTACGAGCGAAGCCCATTGACGTGGCCAAAGCTGCTCCAGATTGATCACATCCGAGCCACATCTTCAGAGATATCAGTCGCAGTGGCAAGATGTTTGATTGCTGCGAGTCCTTTCCAGTAGCCTCGTAGACTTAGTTTAGCTTCCATTGTTGCTATATGATGTATTCCACCAAACTTCAACAAGCAGAAAAAAGATTACTAGTAACTCATCTTGTAATCTAGTAACTACCTAGTAATTAATCTAGTAATCTAGTAACTACCTAGTAATTCACCTAGTAATCTAGTAATTCATCTAGTAATCTTTTTTGTTTCTTGAGAGACTATAACCAGCGACTAGCAGCATAGCCAATAGCAAGCATTCCACCACCTACGTAGACCAACTCACCTGTCTTCTGTGCACTTGATGGCCGATAGTAGTCGGAGAAGCTGGGTTCATGCATGTCCTGCGGACGTATGTGGTGCAATTCCACGTGTACAGTATTGTATAGTACAAGGGCACGGTCCGTATTGTTGAGATCCTCAGAAGCATGGTGCTGAAGACGTTCCTGTTCTCGAACCCAGTCAGTTAAATCTTCGCGGTGCTCCTGGAAAGCAGCCCAGTCTGCCTGATACTTCTCTATTGCCTCGTCATGCCTTTTTCGCTCTATGGCCAGTACATCTGGACCTTTACCAGAAATTGCACGGGCGAGGTAGCTTCCCCCTACGAACGCTATTGCATTCAATATTGCACCACCGATTATCATAGCTATGGTTGCCATTATACCTACGATATGGCTTTGCTATAAACTCTGTTGAATTATCTTTTGGTCCTCAAGATACTTCTTAGAGGCAATGCTACCAGCTAATACAGCTGCCCACTTCACGTAGTTTATGACTGATGCTGAAGGGTCACTAAGCATGGACTCTTTGATCAACTTTCTCGCAACGAACCCAATACTAGTAGCAAGTCCAGTTAATACGACAGCATCCGTTATCGTTTGCATCGATTTATTCTCAACCATCATACATATGTGTAGCTAAGATGTATGGTTCAAGACTTCAAATGGGTGCCTGCACTTTCGATTTTTCAGCTTAAATCGATGATGTGTTTAGCTGTACGTCCTAATGGACCACTGACAGTCCAACCTAAGATAGTCATCACTGCGCATGGTCCTCCATCTTTACTTTGTTTAACCTCTTTTGGCTCAATGACTTTAATATGGTCATTCCCTATTAGTAAACCGACTTTAGCATCGATTCGAGGTAGACAAACGCCATGTAGATGAGGCCATATTTCTACATCTTTCTGGCTTGCAATGTATCCGCAGTCAACTACCTCGGATAAAGATACCACGTCGTGTAGATCGACGAATTCATCCATCTTAAGACCATACACTTCTAGATTTACGTTGGTGACTTCAGCCAGTTTTTTTTTGTTATCCATCATCACAAGAACTACCGACATTTTCTCACCTTCTAACCCTAACTCAGTTAGGAGCGAATTGGTATAAACTGTGCAAGTGGCTCCAGTGTCTAGTAAATGTGGTGACGAAATTTTCAATTTCTTTAGCCTTCACCTTGACTGGTAAAATTGGGAGACCGATAACATGGCGGGTCGTTTCCATCGTATGTTGCACCCGCTATGTATGTATATATACGGCTTCAAATTGGTTGCAGCAGCAGCTTTTACTCCATGTTTGGTATTACCACATTTGCTGTTTGTTGAGCAAACGGGGCTCCTGCCTGAGGCGCAGTTGATGTTGTACTGGAATGTGGTTCCACACAATTTGATAGTTTCTCCGAAATGTTGCAGCAGTTCTGTAGTCGTGCTTGATACCACAGCCCCACCAGTGTCGCACCTACGCCAATGGCAGCAAGTGTGGTGTTGACAGATATATTCTCATACAACCTGCTAGCCGAGCTGCTGGTGTCGGGAGGCACCCATACTTCCCTTTCGTGCTCCAACTCGCGATTCAACGCCGCTCTAGCACGTTTGTTGCTTTCTGCCAGTGCTTTTCCAGCAGCAACACTCTTCGGATCTTTAACTTTTTTCTCAGGCACAGTCTTCGGGGGATCCGCAGTGATCCGATCCATCTGTTCTTCCATCTTGTATATCTCGTTGCTTTGATATGGTAGGTATGTGTGAAGGTTCAATTGGTGTGATAGCAGAGCTACTTGATGTATCTGGTGGACCACCAACAACTACGTGACCAGCTACGTGGAACAAGACGCTAGCTAGTGCTACAAAGCGACCTGCTTTAAGAGACAACAAGCCAGTCGTAGCACTGATCTCGTTGCGGACTAGGTGGTCTTCTTGTAGGTCCTTGAGCAGTGCTTCTTGAGAATCTAGAGGGACTAGGTACGCAACTAAGCGGGTAGCTAGACGCATCACACCATTGACTAGACACCCTGTTTTTTGCTGAGCTAGAACGGCCTGGTATCTTCTATATAACCACTCTACGTCTTTCTCAGATAGTCTAGAAACATCTCCTAGAGAGAGATTTTTCCCTAGATATTCTTTTGTGGTTCCTGTTGCGGCCAAAATAGAAAGTGCTTACCGATTGTCCGTTCCAGAGGAACACGCTGTATTATCAGCCGAATTGGTCGCCTCTGACTTGGGTGGACCTGTTGTTTCAGAGAAACTCTCACCTAGTAGGGTAGATATTTCGTCCTCCATTGTTCGTGGTATACTACAGTATGCTGTTTGGCTCAGGTATCTCCAATACGACTGCAAAAGGGTGTCGTAAACAAAAGCATATGCGAGTAAACTTATGGGCCCGGAGCTCTGATTGTAACATCTTTTTCTCATCCACCTCCAACCCTCCACCGTAGTCCTCAAAGAGAACCTTGGCATCTAGAGCTGATGCTGTATGAAAGGCCACAACCATGGCTACATTTTCGCGGACGGGTTTGCAGACACTTGCCAATTGTTGGGAGAGCACCCAAACTGAAATCCCGATATGACGAGCATAAAAAGCCAAATCCGTGATCTTGGCTGTCCTTCCTTTTACGGCCTTCGAGGCAGCACAATCGTCAAGTATCAGTAGAGTATTGGTTCCTGCCCAAAATGCGGCACACAAGTGTTGTGCGGCATCAATGGCATCCTGCTGGGGCGATATGACGTAGAAATGAGGATCTCGATGGGCAAATCCACGATAGGTTTTGTTGTGGGCATACGTGGAACATACGAGTACGATGTAGTCGAACTTACCGCGAAATGGTCCACGAAGTTGCTCTACAAGGAATGCTGTTTTTCCACAATTTGTGGGTCCTACTACAAGGGCATTGAATGGAATATGTTCTACCAGGGCGTCCATTGTTAGTATGTGAAACTCTGCAGGGATCCATTCAATACATTTATTTGAGCATCTGCCAGAACGAAGATGTGCATGTTCACAGTCCCACTACCTCCACTCCTATGCACACTGAGCTCGATGTATTTTCCACCACCTGATTGGGCTAAGCCATCACCATGGACAACTGAATCCTTTGCTGTGCGACCATCAATGAGAATAGCAAATTTGTTGTTGTAGAACTTGGTGGGTGTCATGGTTGTCATTTGCGGATCAATATCGACTGACGCGCCAAACCACCCCTTGACAGCCTCCCAGAAATCTGGTGGTAGCATACCATCTGGGAAGAAGAAATTTGGAATTCCATCGACATCTACCTTCACCTTCGTGATTCCGGGATCCGGGAATTACTCGCTGTCCCGTGTACCTGCGGTGTGTGGCGTCACAAAGAGGAGAAGTAGTCCAGCAAAGGATCTCCGTGGGACGTTGATTTTCTGAGACACCAGAGTGTCGGATCCCTTGTTAATAGGTACGGTTATGGCGTGTAAAGCGTGGTTGAACAGGAAGGTAGCGCCTGTGATATATGCGTGCTGTGCTTGTCTGGCGAGTTTTTCACTCTCGATGACCTCATACTCAAGCTGTATGTTGTTGAGCTTGTATGTGGCTATCTTGGTTGCATTCGATCCTACCACTATGTCGACAGCAGGTGCTAGAATCAAATCAAACGAAATAATGTCGTCGAGGGCGTGTGGATACAAAGCTCCATGTTGTGTCAGAATGTCGACGTCTAGTGGGATTCGATTCCTTGAACCATATGCAGCCAGGAGCGCACTTTCTCCAGTATTCGAAGCGGTTGCGCCGTTAGTCTTCGAGCGAAGCTAATTCACGTTCTCTATCTGAATACCTTGTTGAATCCGAGCTTCTCGCTCTGGAGTAGGAAGATAGAGATCGGAATACGTCTGTAGGAGATCTGACCGCTCGAGGTCTTCTATTACCTCTGTTCCAATTCTACATCTGCGATGAGAGACTAAACATCGTCCGACATTGGCCACCACGTGATTGGTGTTGAGTCCACCAGACAATGTAAGTTAAGCCACGAGTGCAAGGCTACCTGGGACTATGACAATGTTTTTTCCTAGTTTTGGGACCGTAACATAGAGCGTCTCTTCTGGGTTGACAGCTTCTGATTTGAAAGTGCGTCTATATAGAATGCGCCGAGCTTTGAGTCCAAGTGGCTCTCTGCGTACTTGTGCTGGAACTAACTTCGACGATATCATATTGAATACGTATGTTATAACGAAGTTATAGGTGGAAGGATAAAACTTCAATGTGGATGTTGAAGGGGTAGGTGTTGATGACACAACCGAAAAGACTCCATTAATCATTGAAGATGATGATTCCGCCTGGGAAGACCTATTTGGGCCTGGCACTAGCGTTACGGACCCTAAAGAGTGGATCCCCATCCATGAAAACGCTAAATACAGAAGTAAATGGTGCTGAGAATGAAGGCTTCATGGAAGAGACATCATTCACCGAAGGTGATACCACTGGCTTACTTACGCATGCCGAACAGCAGACAGAAAGGGCGTGGGAGAAGATACGCACTAGGTTCCCCAAAGTCCAGTACGATAAATTCACAGCTCGTGTGGATAAGTACAACAGGGTCTGGGTAAGACTAAACCAGAAGAATGGCAAGCCTCACCTCTTCTTCAAAACTGCAAAGGAGGTGGCCCTCAACAAAGATCTACCAAAGACCATAAAAACCGCCCTAGGTCCACCTGCAGCGGAGGTCATACTACAAAAAGAAGTGAAGATCACAGTTCTCAAACAGAAAACGAATGTAGCTGAGGCTGTTGTCGAAGATCCTTCCACATCTGAGGGGGAGAAGCAGGAAGCTCAGGAGCAAATAGACTCTGGTGAACAAGAGATTCAAGGACTAGAGCAAGATATTGAGGTCATACAAGAGCGTATGTCGCTGCGGGACCGGGTAAAAGCCGTTTTCAAGAAGTACGGTTTCACTGTGGTTGGCGTACTGGCCGTGACAGGCACTGTGATTGGCGTCATCGTCTCCATGCTGTCGAAGAGCCTGGCTAGCGTAGTAAGTGGTGTTGGCAAGGGATTAAAGCTGGGGCAGATTCTACCTGGGATGGTCGGAGCAATTGCAAGCTTCTTGTTACGCACTGCGGGTGAGGTCGTAGGATTCTTTGCAAAGAATGCCTGGCTGCTAATCGTGGCTGTAGTTGTGTTTGTAGTAGAGCAATATAAGAAGAAGAGCTAATGGAAGAACCACCATGCAACTCCAGTTGCTGCAATCGACACCACTGTGAGATTGGTTTCGTGTTGTGTTGCTCGTAGAGCAGGCTTCGCAACTGGTACATGTGGTTTTGACTTTGGTACGTGCTTTGCATGTTGCTGTGCCGGAGGTACTATTGCAGCAGTATGCTCCGCAACATGTGGCAAGTGTTTCTTTGGGTGAGGCCCTATAATAGGTGGTGTAGGTGGTTTTTCGAGCCCTCCGTTGACCTCATTGTTATTTCCGAGGCGCATACCTATGGCGGCCATCTGGAGGTTATTGTTATACCCCACGACCGCATGGAAGTCTAGCTTCATGTCTGATGGCATTAGCCACACCCCGGGGGCAATCGCAAGATCTAATCGCATCTTTGCCTCCTTTATGGCCAATTGAAACCTCCGTATACTTTCTCCGGTGTCCGTTAATTCGATAGCGCTTTCGAGCAGCACTAGGAACTCCCTCTGAACCTCTAGAGCACTGCCTGCGTCACCAAGGATGGAGGCTCGAGCCTTTACTTATGCTGCGAGGACGCAATAGACAAACGACTCAATGGTCTGATTTAGTCTCGCAGTACCAGGCTTCGTAAGCCCATGACCCTCTCTCAGAATCTGAGCCATCCAGCTATCTTTCATAGTGGGGTTGGCCATGTAGCTGATGAGGTCGGAGTTCTTAGCTTTCCCGCCTTGGTCGGCGAACTTAAAGTAGGTGCCGTTGGGCCAAACATTGACGGTTTTCTCGTGGTCAGCCCAAAGAGTCACCCACCCACGCATGTACGCCTTGGTAACTGTAATTCCCTTACCCATATAGGCCTCGTAGGCAACGTAGACGTCCCCAAGACCTTTGTTTGGACCCTGCGTGTCCCGGAATTCAGCACCCTTAGTTAGGGCGAATTCGCTTGTTAGCCTACAATAGGCAGCTGCATTGTAGTGGTTGTCTTCAGGGTCGAAGGCTATGTCTCCTGGTAGAGGGACTCGGAGCTCTCGGAGAACGCGACGAATTGTGAAGTAGACGTGGAAAGTTAGGAGGGAACGAACCACTGTTGGTAGGGTCGTATTCACTAAGTGATCATCCTAGGATATCCCGCAGCCTCTGGTCGCACACCATACGGCAAACGCAAGCTGTTGGGGGTAGTAGCGCATGCTCGGTCCAGCTAGCCACTCGTAGGCTTTTTTCGCAGTCGTGTGATGTACTGTGTTTTTTACGAAGACGTCCCTCGTATTGACAATGAATACCTTCTTGGGTGCTACGAAGACCTTGCGGTTGGTGAAGTATCTGGAACAGAAATGTTACGGCTAAGGTTGCTCCGCCCTACTGGGTACTTTGCTTTCGGATTGAATAACAAGGACAGCGGAAAGCCTCCACGCATGCCACGTAGTGCAGCATCTATACGCTTTTGAATGGTAGCAGGTTTACTGTAATGTGGTCATCACCATAAACTAAATAACTATCGTCTCCGTCTTGAAATACGATGTTTGTTGAGTATTGTCCCGGCCCATCTATATCCGTTACTACATGAAACCAAGTAGGGTCAGCATGAGGATAGTGCTTCTTGAACTTCGCTCACAAAGCAGCATTTAACTTCTCGACTTTTTCTTGACTCATAGCTAACCTTAGCTTATCGAAACAGCTATTGAAGCTAGTTGATACCTCTAAATATCGGAAAGATGGTTGTGCTTAATATCACCTGTACCTCGGCTGACCATACTGTTTACCTCCCTGAGACCTTAGCGATAAGGAGTATGACCCTCATAGCTGCGACGATTCCCAACAGCTGGTATAATTTGAAAGACAAGGGAGTTTTCAGCTGGTGGGAAGCCAATGGCCAACGTTCGAAAAAATACCGTTTATCGCCTGGAAATTACTTTCTGGACGAAATAAAACAGTTCTTCAAGCCCGCAATCGACGCCGGAGCCATAGAGTTCTCTATCTTTACAGCACGTTTGGAGCACCAGCTGAAGTTTTTGAAGCGGTTTCAATTATCCGACTCGCTATGCCAATTTCTCAGAATTTGTGGAAGCATATCCGATGTGGACAAATCCGACTTGGACCGAGTTGGGTTCCAGCCAAGCACACACACCTTCACCCTGAAAAAACTCGACGAGATGTATGTACACTGCGGGATCTGTGGGGTAATTTCAGCCTCTACAGCTGTTGGGGCTAAAAAGCTTGGAATCAAAGTTTCTAAGCAGGAAAAAACCGCTATGTTGGCGAGAACAAAAGTGAATACGCTTCGTGATCTCGTGTCAAACGCCTTGAATGATAAGAAAGTGTCTGACCATGAGTTCGCTCTAATCCTTGCCGAAGCAAATAAATACGAGGTTATGAGGGTTGAAATTCGTTATAAAGCTTTGGTCCAGGGTGAAAAAAGGGTCGAACAAATTCGGGCCGAGATTCGGGAAGAGATACGGTCAAAACTTGGCAGCCTCGTGGGATAAAAATTGATATTTCCTATGAGAGAAGCTCGCGTGGGTTTTATTTCAACTTCGCAAAAACGAATTAATTCATATGTCTGATTCGTATGTAAATTTCTGTCTTGTCATGCCTATTACGTCACCAAAGCGTGGTTAAGATATAGAAATTCCGATGCGGCCCTAAAATTCCACACAGTTTGAAAAAAAATTGTTCGCATCGGAATTTTAGGGCCGCATCGGAATGTTGGGTACCTTTAGAATTTATACATTTAGCCCCCTTGGCCGATGCAATAGCCCGTGACAAGACATAAATTTGCATTGGAGTCGAAAATCATAGCCGTAGCGATGCGTAGAAAGTTCATTCCGCTTATAAAGAGATCTAGCGAACAGTATGGACCACGAAGGCGAGTTCATCCGTTCAACGACAACAGATTCGCCATTCTTGTTGACCCTGCCGTCCATGGTGTCGTGTATATATATAAATAATCGGCAATTCTGACCGAATTGAGAGATATGGCGGTCTCCAAGAGGCAGTGGTATTTGTTAGTCCTAATCGCGTCCCATCAAAGGTCGCTCTGGGAACCGAATTGGGGGATACAGCGATCTACAAAGGAGGTAATATTTGATAGTAGTATAGAAACTGCCGGTTCTGGTCGCTCTTGTGCAGAAGTGGACAGCAAAATGATAGCATCACCTGGGGACAGGTATCACCTCTTGGGGTGGCGCCGGTTCTAGCCTTAGTGATGCTATCATTCTTACATAGACTATCTACATAAGGGTAACCATAACTGGCGCCACCCCGGGTGATGTCGCCTGGCCCACTAGGTGGTGGTATCATTTTGCTGTCCATTTTTTGTACAAGATTGCGCCAGAACCGGCAGTTTCTATACTACTGAACGAAGTCCGAGTGCTTATATGCTAGTTTTAAGAACATCAAATTTCCAAGAGAAACTATCAGCCGATAGTTCTGAGTTAAACACAGTCTATTTGTCGTTATTGTTCATCACAAAATTGTCTTCCGCTCTCAGCGGGCACTATCGCCTATAGTTTGCATTCGCGGACGACAACTATCACGTCACGTGATCACTTTTAGCCAATGAGCGGGCGCCAAAATTTTGTGGTGAACTATAACGGCTGATAGATTCCCTTGGAAATTTGTTTAAAGAAAATCAAATTTCCGCGGGCAACTATAAGCCGTTATAGTTCAACACGTGACGTGATAATTGTCGTCCGCGGAGGCAAACTATCAGGCGTTATAGTTCACCACAAAATTTTGGCGCGCGCTCATTGGCTAAAACAGATCACGTGACGTGATAGTTGTCGTCCGCGGAGACAAACTATCAGGCGATAGTGCCCGCTGAGAGCTGAAGACAATTTTGTGATAAACAATAACGACAAATAGACTGTGTTTGTTTCGAAACTATCGGCTGATAGTTTCTCTTGGAAATTTGATGTTCTTAAAACTAGCATATAAGCCCTCGAACTTCGTTCTCGGGCTTATATTTGTTTTAAGAACATCAAATTTCCGCGGGCAACTATCAGCCGATAGTTCCTAGATGGACACAGTCTATTTGTATAATAGTGCCCGCTGAGCACGAAAGACAATTTTGTGTTGAACAATAACGCAAATAGACTGTGTTTGTCTCAGAACTATCAGCTGATAGTTTCCCTTGGAAATTTGATGTTCTGAAATGTGATGTTCTTCAAACACATATAATATGCTAGTACTAAGAACATCAAAACTATCAGCCGATAGCCCCTCGACTGACACATATACTATTATTATAATAGAAACTTCGAGCTTGCATTGATACAGTTCAAAGTAAGAACAAAGTTTTACAGGACACCCTGGACAGTATCCCCGCCGTATCAACTGCCGCCGAAGGCAATCTACGTTTCTTAAAGAAACTATTGATATGTATTCTTACCCGAAGGTCCTGTCGGCTGGGGAGCAGGAGTTGGTATTGGTCCACCACTATTGCATAGATCACTCTGACAGCAGCCAATCTCGCACGTCTCTACCATCCCGCTCGTGTTAGCCGCACGACACATCAGGTTAGGATCACATTGAAACGAGTAGGAACAATTTCGGATCTCCATGTGAACTACTGTATTATTATTCGTCATCTTTATTCGCTGTGTCAGGCAATGATTAGGGGTGGGAAATGGAACAGAGGGATCCTTAACACAGGTGAATGGCTTGGGTGCAGTGCAGTTTGGTTGTGGACCTGCCGTCGTATTAAAACAAGCATACGAGTAACAGCGTAGACCATACCCTGTGTATAAACAATGTGACTATTAGTGACTCCTGGAAAAAGGAAAACTCAAAAAAAAAATTAAAACTTATTTTTTCTCGACAGTTTCTCCAAGAGCAAAGCTCATCGAGGGAGTTTATGTCTGCATCATTTACAAAAGTAGCGGAGAGCGCATTATAGTAATATTACAATTTAACTAAATTGACAGTGATCATAATGACAAATATAAACAAATATATTAACAAAGTGCGTAAACAAAAGACAAAAGATACTAAATCAAAAGTCAATGGTCTGCTACTATTTTCATCAGTTAATTGTCTGATCAGTTGTTAAATCGTTTGGTTTTCAATATGAATGACTGAACATTACACATTAGAGCACAGTTTTGTTCATTGCCAATCTGTTCTGAGCCGTGTAAAAATATATGACTTTTTTGTGAATCTGATAAACTTCCATCAGGAATGGAGTAACTGTGCAGAGAAGGATGTTAATTGCTGACGCTGGGCGGCATATCGGCGGCAATATAGAAAATAATGTTGGACAGTTTCAATCGTTTCCCATGTACAATCGCAGAAACGAGAGGGTTTACAATTAATTCTATATAGGTGCGCATTGAGAGCGCAATGATTTAAACGCAATCTGGTATGTAAAATCGAGCCATATCGACTCAAGGAAAATATATAAATTTTATTATTTTTATTCCCACAGAAAGTATTACGTAATCTAGTTTTGAATAAAGACAGAGGTTCGACAGAACGTGTACCAATATCCAAATTATTATACTATTATATCAAATGGTTTAGCAGTAGGAAATAATAGAATAATTGACGGATCAAGAAAAAATGCTTTTTAAACTGGAACTGTAAATTTAAAGTACAGAACACGAAAGTAAATAAACACATTTGTGGTTTTATTTCCATGATCTTCAAGTTCAAATTGTCATTCCTTTTAACATAATGTAATGTGAAAAACTTTAATTGTTTAGCCAATCAAAGTGCGCGGTCTACCGTTTCAATGTTACATAACTGTTTAAACATTTCATGAAAAAGTGATTTGTTCTTGCGTGCTACAAATCGGAATAAGTGACCACGATTTGATCTACGCATACCGCAGGATGCACCCATCAATGGCTACACATACGTCACTTGTTATCGGAAATTTAAAAACTATGACCCTGAAAAATTCAAATCGGCTCTGGGGAAAGTTCCATGGTTTCTCT
Source organism: Actinernus sp. WN-2022 (assembly GCA_030867875.1). Classification (NCBI taxonomy): domain Eukaryota; kingdom Metazoa; phylum Cnidaria; class Anthozoa; order Actiniaria; family Actinernidae; genus Actinernus; species Actinernus sp. WN-2022. The sequence continues at coordinate 13,067,897 of JAOWCC010001589.1, forward strand.
TACAACATCACGACAACAAGCTATACGCCATGTGGAATCAATGGAAAACTGTCCTTTAAAAAAATTAGCAGATAAGCACGCACCAATACGCACCAGACGTGCGCGCAAAAAGAGTCCCCGTAATTAACCAAATTTATTTTATGGCACGAGCTACTTCCGGTAAAAGCGCGCGTTCTGATTGGCTGTTTAGCGGTCGAGATTTCCCCATAATACCCACGGGCATTATGAGATATGTTAATGCCCGGCAAACTTCGACTTTGATAGCCCTAAAAAAAAATCAGAATTGCGAACTGTCAGTATTTAAGTGAAAAAACGGATAGAAAGTACAAAATGATCAAGGACAGCCAGCAAGAAATAGAGGTTCGTAAATAAACAGAAATGTTCAATGAAGAAAATAGCTATATAGTGACATAAAAATCGTCCATCGGTTCCTGGATTCGATAAACAAGGAAACGAAATATTCGCAACAGTTACCTCCATATGACTTCGATCACCTGTTATTCAAGTTCTTTATTCGACATTCCCAAAGTTAGCAGCGCAGTATACGACTTAATTTATGAGCCTGGGACAAGCGTGTTGTTTTTGAGGGGAATAACACAAAATATTTAAAGAACATACATGGAGTTTAATAACGTCGCGTTTATGGTTTTAAGTATCCCACATGGAAGAAACGGGTTTGAGAAATGAAGAGAGTAACTTTCTTGAGCCATAAATAGGTAGGGTACAGAATTAGCAATTGAGAAACAAAAAAAACAAAAAAAATATCATTTTCTTAATTAACAAATGGCCATGTATTGTTGTTCTTTCTTTATTTTACACTCGTTACTTTACATTTGGGTAGTTTACAGACATATACACTTAATAGTCCGGAAGATAAGAGACAAGAAATCTCATAATTGTTCAAATTGTGATAAAAGCATGAAAATTTCAGGAAAGATACCTCTATACATGTAGATTAATATAAAATCAGGACCCCATCAAGATCTTTATCCTAAAGCCGATATTTTAAGCATTAAATTATATGGTCAGTGGTTCAGCACTGCAGGCTCATACGGTAAAAAACAACAACTTTAAAATGCATTAGAATTCGGTAAATAGACCATACAGGAATTTTAATACATTCTATGTTTGTTAATTGAACTTTTTTATATTTATAACTGATTAAAAATATGTTTTTAACGAAATTATTATTCCTTGGTGGGCTTCCTGTGTTTTCGAGGAAGGCCTGGTTGTTTTTTGCTTGTACAGAAAGAAATACAGTGTTTTGAGTTTTGGACTTAATTAGCTTGCAAAAATGGAAGTCAATTCAAGGCAACAGTGTTCAAAAGACTGGTATTTATGTGCTCTATGTGAAGTAAACACAGATGAGAAGCTAATTTGCCCAACGAACAGCACTGGTAGTAGACAAAACTATGGCTCGGGTTATAAGACTCTTGCTGACAACTTGCTGCAGTTTCATGAGATTGGATGTCTCCCGATAAAAGTTGACTACTCAAGACTCGATGATGGCTGTGGGATAGAAGAAACTCTGAGGTATCACAGAGCTTCATGGCATAAGTCATGCTTTAACAAATGCAGAAGGCTTAAGTTAGAGAGAGCACAGAAGAGGAAACTCGAAGACAGTTCAGTTGCAGAGGCGGCGTCACCGAGCCCTGTCAAAACTCGTGCTAGCCTAGGATCTGCAGCAAATCCCGAGGTGAGAAACACTTGTTTCTTTTGTGATGAAGGTGGGGGCACACTCCACCGAGCAGCAACTTTAGACATAGATAAGAGGGTTAGGTCAGCGGCTACTCTGTTACAAGACCGAAAGCTGTTAGCAAAACTAGCAGTGGGTGACATGCATGCAGTTGATGCATATTATCATGCAGCATGCCTAACATCACTTTATAACCGTGTGAGGAGCTTGAAACAAGAAACAGTGACAGAAAAGACAAGTGAACTATACGCACTGGCCATAGCCCTAGCAGAACTCATAACATTCATTGAAGAGAAAGCAACCAACAGTCCAACAGTATTTAAGCTGTCCGATCTTGTGAAGCTTTACTCGTCCCGACTACAGCAGCTTGGAGCAGTTGCAGAGCATATAAATTCTACTAGGCTGAAAGAACGATTGTTATCTCAGATGCCTGATTTGCAAGCATACAATGAGGGGAAAGAAGTTAAAGTAGCTTTTTCTAGAGATTTCAGAGCGGCAATTCAATTTGCTGAAAACAATAACTATGATGCAGAAGCAGTCCACCTCACTAAAGCCGCATCATTTATCAGACAGGAGCTCTTACAAAATCAACCACAATTTACTGGTTCCTTCGAAGCTGACTGCCAGCATCAGGCCGTCCCCTCCAGTTTTCTGACATTAATAAACATGATCTTAGAAGGGTCTAACATCAAGGAAAATAATGACCGGGCAGATAGATATGCATCTACTGCTGCTCTAGTGATTTCTCAGCTTTTAATCTTTAATTCTGTCAAACGCCGGGATCAGAGCGCAGAGAGTGCCACTTTGCGACACAGCCAACTTAGAGAGACCCCATTACCAGTTTACATCGGATTGGTTATCCATGCCGAAACTCGCAAGAAAAAGCTTGTGGACATTCTACAGACTGGGACTTTCCATATCGTATGACAGAGTGATGCAGATATCAGCTGACCTTGGTAACAGTGTGTGTGAGCAGTTCGAAGAAGAAGGTGTCGTTTGCCCACCAAAACTTAAGAGGTCATTGTTCACAACTGGAAATGTAGATAATATCGATCATAATCCGAGCTCACGAACAGCCAAAGACTCTTTCCATGGCACCGCCATATCCCTTACTCAACATCCCAGCACAGATGCACTTGGTACTGATATAAATATAGTACATATAAATAGTGAAGCTCCAAAAAAGAAGTCCCTGTCATCTCTTCCAGATTCATACACGGATATCCAACCTGTTGTTGTGGAGGCGAAAAAGGATCAGTTTGTCCCAAGAAACAGTGAATCCTCTAAACCGCCATCAGATCTGATCAATACTAGCATGGTGTCTGAGTATAAATGGCTTAATAAAGTCGAAGAGTTGTTAGATAAAGAGAAACTAGAAGAAAGAGATTATATTTCTTGGTCAGCTCACTTTGCCTCCTTACAGGCCCAAGTACTCAGACCCTCAGCTATCACTGGTCTGCTACCACTCTTTCACGAAAATGCTCACACAGTTACAATGATACAGCATTCTATGAAAGTGATAAAGGAGGCAGTACAGTACCTTAATCCAGGGCAGACACCTATCATCGCAATGGACCAGCCTCTTTTTGCCATTGCAAAGCAGATCCAGTGGGATAAATCAGAACTGTATGGCGAGGATAAGTTTGTCGTTATGATGGGAGGGCTGCACATTGAGATGGCATCACTGAAGATGGTGGGACATTGGTTGGACAACAGTGGGTGGGACGGTGCTCTAGTTCAAGCGGATATAACGACCTGAGGGAGAGCAGATGGAATCCTGAAGGCCGCGCATGTTACTAGGTCTCGTTATGCGCATCAAGTGAGTGCCTGTGTGCTATTCATTCTACAACGAAATGCATATAAGGCATACGCAGAGAGCAGTGATTCTGAGGATATCGCATTTATCACATGGAGCCAGAAACAGTGCAATCAGTATCCACAGTTTCTGTTTTGGTCAATTGCATTAGAGCTAGAGTTACTGGTTTTAGAATTTATCAGATCCATAAGAGAAGGCAACGTTTCCGTGTATATCCAAGTTCTCGGGAAACTCGCACCTTGGATCTTTGCTTTAGATTTGTCCAACTATTCTAGATGGCTCCCTGTGCATATCAGAGACATGATGGCTTTGCAGAGGAAACATCCTGCAGTGTTCGCTGAGTTCAGTCAAGGCAAATTCGTAGTCCAGAAATCGCAACATTACTTTTCGATGATTGCGTTAGATCATAACCATGAGCAGGAGAACGAAGCCATCAAAGGTGATGGGGGAGCAGTAGGATTAACCGAGAATCCTGCGGCTCTTCGATGCTGGATGGTGGCAGGCCCTGAAATAGCCAGAGTCGTGAAAGAATTTGAATCGACGTTTGTAGTGCAGAAACCGAACGATGTTCACCATCATGAGCAAGTACCTGGAGTCCAAAAAGCCTTTGCAAAAGATGTACAGGCTCTTCTCGCAGTGATCGAAGAAATGGGCAATCCCTTCACAGAGGACAGTGCAGACCTAGTTGTTTTGGATACTAAGGACATCATGCCTGAATGCGTGGTAGATGCTGTGAAGAAAGCAAAGAAAATGGGTGAGTGTCAGTTTGCGAAATACGTGGAAGAGAGGCTAGATAAGTGCTCTAAAGCTATAACTGACACCATACACTGAAACAAACTTCCCCTGTTTGGGACGTCGGAGAAAACAAGTAATAAGACTCAGACTCAAATTGCAGCACTAAAGAGTGATTGCAACCTTTTTGCTAGGCTCTACATTGCATGCCAAGCTCGAGAGGGAAACTTGGAGGAGTTCTTTAGACACGAAAATCATACCAGTCCTCCAGCACTGTCCACTATGGGAAAACTACGTGCTGGTCAGAAGTCTGAGCTAGCTTGTCCAGTGTCTTGAGGTGAATACAACATTAAGCTGTCCTAATGTTGACGCGAAGATAATAGATGCTGCTGTTGTAGTCAACATGTTGCCTCCTGGAAGATCGAAATCCTTTAAGGACTATGCGACAGATGTGTTCGTTCCATATATTATCAAGCAGGCACAACATACCAAGCGAGTAGACCTTGTATGGGACCGTTACCTCGCAACAAGTTTGAAGAAGAGCACTCGGGAGACAAGAGGTTCAGGTGTTCGCAGGCGTGTGTGCAGCAATTCAGCTATACCCGCTAACTGGAAGTCATTTCTGAGAACTGATGAAAACAAAACAGAGTTGTTTCAGTTTCTAGCGGAAAGCATTTCTACGGTCCAGCTGCCTGGTGTCCAAGTCATCAGTACCTATGATGGCAATGTGATCAGTTCTGTGCCTGTTGACAAGGAAGGACTCTCCCCTTGCAACCACGAAGAGGCAGATACGAGAATACTAGTTCATGTGAAGCATGCAATGTCTAACGGGTACAGTAAGATAATGATAAGAACGGTCGATACAGATGTTGTTGTACTAGCAGTAGCGCACGTGAGAAGGCTTGGCGTACAGGAGCTGTGGGTAGCATTTGGTGTTGGAAAGCATCTTAAGTATTTGCCTGCTCACTCCATGGCCAGTGCTCTGACAGCAGAGCAATGTGAAGCCTTGCCATTTTTCCATGCCATCACAGGATGTGATACTGTTTCCTATCTGGCTGGGAGAGGAAAGAAAACGACTTGGAATGCCTGGAAGTCGAACCCAGAAATAACCAAAACCTTCCGACTCCTCTCAACACCACAAAGCATGGTCTCCGAAGAATATAGCCAAGACCTAGAACGATTCGTGGTGATCCTGTATAGTCGTACATGCCCTTTGAAGAGTGTCAATGAAGCTCGCCAATCAATTTTTGCTCAAGGCACAAGAACTATAGAGAACATTCCACCAACACAAGCCGCCCTTGAACAGCACATAAAGAGAGCAGCTTACCAAGCAGGGCATGTCTGGGGCCAAGCTGTTAAACCCATCCAGGAACTGCCAAGTCCGAGTGCGTGGGGATGGCAGCGAAGTGAAGAGGGCTGGACTCCTAACTGGACTACATTACCTGAGGCATCCAAGGCATGCAGTGAGCTCATCAGTTGTGGATGCAAAAGAGCTTGTAGAGGACTATGCAAGTGCACAAAGGCCAACTTGCCTTGCACTGCACTCTGCTTCTGTTCAGGAAATTGTTTCCAGGATTAATGTAGGTAAACTTCTTTGAGCAGGGATTAAGTATTTTAATAATTGGGGCATTTTCTGGAGGTTTTTCTTCATAACATGCCAGTTTTTAGAATTTTGACATTTTTCATAATTTGGGCTCCCTGTGGTGCCATACAAGCCTTGTATTGAAATTTATGTTGGCAAATTTTCTAGAAACATGACAAGAGACAACATGGATCTTGATTCTATATTATTTCCCTTGCCTTAGGTTGAGGTTTTCCTTCATAACATACCAGTTTTTAGAATTTTGACATATTTCATAATTTGGGCTCCCTGTGGTTCCATACAAGCCTTGTATTGAAATTTTTGTTGGCACATTTTCTAGAAACATGACAAGATCCAACATGGGTCTTGATCCTATATTATTTTCCTTGCTTTAAAGGTCAAGTAGGGTACATTTGGTGCTTTTATCACAATTCGAACAATTATGCACCTTATCCTCCGGACTATAATAATTATGATAATAGATATGGGGGGAAGAGGAAAGAAGAAATTATATAATAGGAAAGGGTGCAGGGAAGTTGAAGGAACTAAAAGTTTTCTAAGTCAACACTCCATTAAGTGAAATAAATATGTGTAGTGTGATCTGCCTTTGCCTATAAATCCAAGTAATCATAGTCATATAGTAAATAATTTAAAAAAAATTGAAAAGAAATTAAGGACTGTTAATGTATGGTACAAAAAATACAATAACAACTAAGAAATGTACATTAAGCTGTATCATCTGATTAATCAAAATTTCATCACAAGTAAAGTGAAAGGAGATGCAAATTTACACGTAGGCCATTAAACAGTTATGTTTTATGCGACTTTTAAATTTTGAGCGTTTGAGATCTCTTGTGCTGGTTGGTAAATTATTCCAGAGTTTAATACCAGTTGATTTAATAGAAAATTTTCCATAATTTGTTGAGACTGGTAAGACAAAGAGGTTCTTTGAAGCATGTCTAGTATTATAGTTATGTATGTTGGAGGCTGGTTTTGCATAATTTTGAAAGGCTTGAGGTAACTGATTATTAATATAATCATGCATAAATAGAGCAATATGTAGGTAATTAATTTCTGATATTTGTAGGATGCCAAGGTACTTAAAAAGTGGCGGGGCATGGGATTGGAAATCTGAAAATGTCATTATTCTGATAGCTTTGTTGTTTAACGTGTTTAATCGAGATAGATGTGTTTTGTAGGTATTTCCCCAAGTGCTAACACCATATTGTAAGTATGGATAAACAAGAGAATAATATACTTGCATCAAGGTGCCTAAGTCAACATAATGTCGTAGTTTGGATATAATACCAACATTTTCGGATATTTTCTTAGATACAGTCCCTGTCAAAAGTTTTTCAACCGTATACGGTACCGTATGTGCTTCGGTAAAACGAAGATTCGGTAACCACATGTGGTAGATTTCGTTCGGTAAACTCCATTCGTTTTAAGACCGAATTCGTTTTACTGAAAGTGGTAGAGGCACCGATTTCGTTTTACTGAAAGTGGTTCGGTCACCGATTGTGTTTTAACGAAAGTGGTTCGGTCACCGATTTCGCTTCGCCACATTTCGCCACATTCATTTTACCGAAAGTGGTAAACACATGTGGCACATGTGCCACATGCTACCACATGTGGTTCGTACGGTGTGAAAAACTTTTGACAGGGACTGTATATAGCTTATGTGAGGCTTCCATGTTAAGTTTTGATCTATGTATACACCTAAATATTTTACATATTCAGTTTGTTTTAATACAATGTCACCTAATTGGATATTTAAATTAGTATTTAGTTTACGAGAAGAACAAATTAACATATATTTTGATTTGGAGATATTAAGTGATAATTTGTTGGCTTTAAGCCATTCTGCTAATTTGGAGAGCTCTTTATTTACTAGTACTTGAAGATTATTAAGATTATTGTCTGAAAAAAAGATGTTAGTGTCGTATGCAAACAGTCTTATTGATAAAAGGTTACTACTATTATTTATGTCATTAATATAAATAAGAAACATTAGGGGGCCAAGTGTTGATCCATGAGGAATGCCACAATAAATATCGGTATGGTTAGAATGGACATTACCAATGGCAACAAATTGTTTACGATTTGTTAAATAACTTTTAAACCAGTTTAGGGCAGTTCCTCTTATTCCATAATTGTTCAATTTTCCTAATAGGATATTGTGATTGACTGTATCGAAGGCCTTAGAGAAATCCAAGAAAACACCACAAGTATATAGGCCATTATTAATAGATTCTAGGAGATTGTCAATGATTTCAATAAGAGCTAGTGTTGTGGGGTGTTTTTTTCTGAATCCAAATTGGTATTTATACAATAAGTTGTTTTTTATTAAAAAAAATGATTAATCTTGTATGCATTTAGCAAATTTCCTCTGGTTTTCCGTGGTGTGGACTCTTATTTACCACGATTTACGTCATCACATGGTAAAAATTTGTTGTGGACTCACGAGGCGGAGCCGGGAACCCGAGTCACTTATCGAGTCTGACACCCCAACATTTTATATGCAACTAATGGTCAGACAAAACGAACAAACAACTAAACGCATGGGCATTGACAAACAAGCGGTTTGGTTGAAGCATTTCAACGGTTTAGCACTACCGTTAAAACGGTGTAATAAATTTCCTGACGGTAATCGCTCAAAACGTTTCTCAGAGCGAGTATTCGAACTCTTATTAAAATAATTTTGAAACCGTTTGCAAACCCGTTTAGTGTGCGTTTTTCCATATGAAGTCACATATGTTGTTTTTGCACCATAATACCATAACACCTCCCGGTTAGCTCAGTGGTTAAGCGCCGGTCTGTTGTGCGGGAGATCGCGGGTTCAAACCCTGGGTCTTAAAATAACTGAGTAGAAGGTGCTGCCCTTGTGAAACAATTTCGTTCACGAACTGCGTCTTCTCGGATAAGGACATTAAATCAGTGGATGAAGGACAGTGGATGAAGGACATCCCATCAGTGGATGAAGAACCACCTCGTGGATATGCCACTGATTAAATCGTTATTATTATTAGGGCCTGTTTACAAGGAGATAGGGTTACCCTATCTGGGTCATTTCCTCTTATTTTAAGCGTTGTGTTTACAATTGCTAATTATATTCTAGAACCAAATTTCACATTGCAAGTTTCTGAAGTTCTCTAGCAATTAGTAGGTAACATGACAACATTCTAGGATACCAGACAGCAACAATAAAGGGCTCCACAGAAAGAAGAATCGACGTCAATCTACCAAAACCCGACAAAACTCTACTTGTGTCACGTCCGCCATGTTGTTTTCTTTGCTTGTTGTTACGACATAATTAGTTCTTTCAATTTTGAAATGACAGTTATCGAACAAAATCATGAGTGCGGAAGAAACGGTTGTTGTTTTTGAAGAAACGGTTGTTCTTCTTGTACAGTTGTTTTAGTGTTATGTCACGTCCAAAAGTCACGACTAATGAGCTGATAAGTGAAACTGAAAATATAGTAATTGGTTCATGGGTTGATTCTCATTAGCAGATTTAAAGTTTCGGAAATGATTCATAATTTAAGAGTTATCCATAATTGGGGAAGTTAAAGTGAGTTCTTCTTTATTTCAAATAGAATTAGGCAAACACATATTTAACTGCAGTAAACGTACTAAGTCGTTCTATCTCGTTAACTGTCGAGAAAGGCTCTTGTAGGAATAATAACCATATGTTTTGGGATAGAATATCAATGAAAAGAGCATTCCTTGAATGTGAGACTAAGGCGTTGCTCATAAATAATACGGTTTACTATTGGTTACATGTATGAACTCATTTTCTATTCCTTCCAACGGATAAGACTTAACTATTGTATCAGTGTTACATAGATCGTGCCTTGACTTATTTGTACATGTCTTGTCTTCAGGTATGCCAAGCTCTTTTTCATAACTAGAATCTACTTTTGTCATTCTTTTATACTAAGATAATGAGTATGTGTTATCATATTATTTGTAGTTAATACTTATTCTTAGCCAATCAAATTATAGTAATGATTGACAAGTGTCAATCAGCGAGGAATTGTTGAGGGGCTGAGTTTATAAGGAGCGCCCCAAGTTGCACTGAGACCACATGTACATCTGGAAGAGAAGATCAATAAATCAAGTCCACTACAATATCTCGACTCCCGCTTAATCCCTCAGTCTGTGTTGCAGACACCCATCCGCAACATATTGGTGACACTGAATCCGGGTAAGTGGCTTTACGCTTGTTGCGATGTCTTCCCCATCTAAAGCCAAGTTCTCCGCCGGGTGCGGCAGAAGCAGAGAAGCGTGTTAAAATTTCGTGTTCGTTTAACCACATTCCGTACTAAGACAACAACACATGTAAGACATGGTTATATAATTTTGCATTTGAGTTTTCACCGTTCGAAAATGCTAGTTTTAATGAAATCTTTAAATTTTCATTGTAGCATTCATTTCATGTGAAAACGTAGCATAATGTAGTTATGTCCATCTTTCCTTATCTAACCTTAACCGCACGTTTTCGATCACAAAACAAGTTTCAGCTATGAAGAAATTAAGTTATTGATTTGTTCAATACTTCAGGATTCTATTTCATTATAACACTATTTTCAGTTTCTACACATTTCGGTGACCATTCGAGAGAACGTTTTAATGAATTTAACAACTAGAAAACTTAGCGTATTGGGAAACATTTATAGCGGAGTATACACGTTGCTATTTTATTGGTTTCAGTCAGAAAATCTTTAGTATCCTAAAAAAAAAAATCATTGATAGCACAGTATTAACAATAAGATAATATTTTGAAGCAGATACGTATTTTAATTAATGAGTCAAGTTTTCGGTTGAGGCAAACATTACCGCTTGATATGAATATATACATGTATAGTATCGAGTTCTGAATTTTAAGGTGAAAAACGTGTTTATCAAGTTCAAACTATTATACGAGAACGTTTACCGCTAAGAAAGCGAAGTTTTTCAAAAGTTATATGATAATGTTCCACGCCGAAGAAAGCGAAATGTTCAAGTTTTATCGACTGGCAAGAGTCCAAGTCAAGTTCACTGCATATTCATAATAGTATGTACATGAATATACGCATATATATTTCGAAATGCTCAGAATTCATAACTATATGGAAGACATTGGGTTAAAAATATGAGTGCAACTGAGAAAGATAAAACGTCAAGCTCTGCAATATTAGCTAAGCAAATATTAAAGTATTGTTATACATGTTAATTAAAAGAAAAACATATTTTAAAAGTCACGTGTAACAAAATTATATGTAAAATATTCTCTACGTGTTACACAATATGTAGTCACACCAGCACTCTTTTGTAGTAGCTTGTGCTACGTAGTAATGAATATAGAGTGATAAAATAGTCGATTCTTAAAACAAAGACGTATACAGTAATTACCTTACTCTAGTTGTAGCTTGTAGTCCCGAGAGACTAATCTTTATCTAAGGCGTAGCCTAGAATAACAGTGATGTAATGAGCTCAATAAATTTCCCGCTTAAGCAATAGTGAAAACAAAAGAGAACAATGTAATTATAGAAGAAAACAAAAGCCACAACGTACAATGTGCGAACTCAGCCGTATAAACATGGGCCGTTTTGGGAGCTGAGGAGTGCGAAGGTTGAAGGACCGCTGAAGACGTAGAAGAAAAGCGTAAGACAGAGACATTCAAAACTAAGAATCATTAGTACGGGCCTATCCTAAATCAGGACAAAATTCATTTGCCGGGAAGGCCTAGTCAATGTGAAACGAATGACAAACGCAAAGCGAGTAAACGTAACTGAAGTGTGTATACGAGAATGAAGTTGGATTAAACTGAATCGTACGTTTGAGTTGGATCAACCGAAATTCAAGAACACGATCTACTTAAGAGTATTGGAGATTCAACAGCGGCCACGAAGCAGGAAAGTTGGACTGGAAATTAACTGGAGTAATATTGGGTTGTGTGAACTGCTGGAATAGCTGGACAATTTGGGTTGGAACTGTTGAGTTAGAACTGCTGGATTATACGGACTGTGGAAAAAAGCAAAAGACATAAGTAAGAAAGAACAAAAAAAAACTAGCTCGTAGTGTTAATCTCACATAACTAAGGAATATTAGAACGATTATGTAATAATATTACTGGAGGATTATCATTTAGCAGTACATAGAATTCAGTAGAAGTTGTAGGGTTATTTAATATTTAAGCGACATCATTTAACGATATATAGCTTATCATTGACTTAATTAACGTAACTTATCAAGGTGTTATTAATTAGAACTTTCAACTAGTTTCATTACCATTGTTATTTGTCAATATTATTATTTATTATTTAGTAACAGTAATAATTTTATTGTATAGTAAAAAAAAACAAGAAAAAGTACATGTGTGATGCATTATGGGAAGGGTTGTTTGTTGCGGTTTTAAGACGCTAGGGAGCCCACCGAATTGGCGTGAGGTCGTCACACTACGATAGGAATGTTTTCCATTTGAACAAATCTACATATATCGATATTTACAACCCCTAGGGCAATCATTGTGGACTGTTTGCTTTAACACATATGTCACTAAATAAGTATGTTTGAAAGTAGATATTTAACCGTGATTGTGGCCAATTATTAACGTTTGGTCGAACGTAGCGATTAGCGGCTCACAGCTATTTTAAATATATATTCACGAATTAAAGTAAATAATTTCAAAGATTACGATAAATACTCAGGACTTTTGGTCGAGTCGGAGCTTCGACCTAAAGTTGGGGGTAATATAATACGACAAAATTAGTTCTTTCAATTTTGAAATGAAAGTTATCGAACAAAATCAAAAAATTAAAAGAAACTACTCATGACCATAACAAAATAGAGTGCGGAAGAAACGGATAGTTCTTCTTGTACAGTTCAGTGTTATGTCACGTCCAAAGGTCGCGACTAATGACCTGATAAGTGAAACTGAAAATATAGTAATTGATTCACGGGTTGATTCTCCGTAGCAGATTTAAAGTTTCGGAAATGATTAATAATATAATTGGGGAAGTTAAAGTAAGTTCTTCTTTATTTCAAATAGAATTAAGCAAACACATATTTAACTAGAGTAAACGTATTCAATACGTTTAATCTCGTTAACTCTTGAGAAAGCTCTTGTTTGTTTGTTCTGTTGTGCCTGATTGTCACGACCAAAGTAACAGAGGACTTAAAACCTGAGAACACCATTAGCAGGAATAACCATATGTTTTGGGATAGAATATCAATGAAAAGAGCAGTCCTTGAATGTGGGACTAAGGCGTTGTTCATGAATAATATTGTTTACTCTTGGTTACATGTATGAACTCCTTTTCTATTCCTTCCAACGGATAAGACTTAACTATTTTATCAGTGTTACATAGACAGTACATGGACTTATTAGTACAGTTCTTCTCTTTCTATACCAAGCTCTTTTTCATAACTAGAATCTACTTTTGTCAATCGTTTACACTAAGATAATGAGTATGTATTATCATATTTGTAGGCAATACTTATTCTTAGCGAATTAAATTATAGTAATGATTGACAAGTCTTGAGGGGCTCCGTTATAAGGAGCGCCCCAAGTTCTCCTTGTTGTGTGTGTGTGCGAGTTGCACTGAGATCACATGTACATCTAGAAGAGAAGCTGAATAAAACAAGTCCACTAAAAGATCTCGACTCCCGCTTAATCCTTCAGTGTGTGTTGCATACACCATCCGCAACACTTGAATGATTTTGGCGGCGGCCGCAAGCCTAGCGGTTCACAGGCAAACAAAGAATCATCAAAATCACTCCACAGATCTGTTTGAACCGGATTAAAATGAAAGAAAAGTGGAAGAGTAATATTAGTAGCACATGTTTTTATTCATTGGTATGACATTTTATAAGAAACGGCTTTTCAAATGAAGAATATATTTTAAGAGACTTCAAACTGGCTTGTGTTGAGTTGACCAAACCCGCGCTATCGTTTACGCAAGTGCTAGGGTAACCTATCTTCTTGTAAACGGGCCCTTAAGATGTATTATTAATGTAGAGTAGTCAACGAGATGTTAAGTAATTACAGCAATAAAGTTAAACACCTCAATATTAACGGTATTACTATCATGTTAAAATTGACACACTCAAAGAAGTTACGGAACAACTTCCGTATCGAAAGACGTTACGGTTTAGCCTAAAATGTAGGGAAAAAGTAAATAATAGAATATACCTTTAGCAGGCATCCTCCTACTTAAATCCTAGTTAAATAGCTATACATTTTCTGAGGTCGGTGAGTTAAATCATTCGTTCGAGGGGTGGCGCTCTTGGCTAGCGCTCTTCATGGCACTCTTGATGCGGTTCGGTCAAAAAAAGACAAAACTGATGAGTTTAGGAAGGTGAACCGCTAAAACTGCATCTGCTCGCGTACTCAGAACTTCGGGGAAATGTAGTCCTGATTGAAACCATTTGACATCGAATTACTTTAAAGTAAATGAAGTAGATGAAACGATGAAATAAAAAAATGTAGTCCAAAAGCCGACAGGCATGAAGACTGAGACGTGTTCTCAAATTTTCACAATCGTAGCTATATATTATACCAATAACATTTTATACTATTCGCAGATACCAGATTTTCATACGGGTTGGCGAAGGGTAAATACAAGATGTTACGAGACGCTGTGTTTGCATTTTAAGATGACAAGCCCGATACTTTAGAGTCTCAATTAGCTATATATAGTTTTCAATTTCGAGACTCCGAGAACCAAGGAAAAGGCCGATAGCACTGGGAAACGACAGTGAAACCAAGCCGGAGACTCCTTTTACATAGAGATCTAAACATTCTTTACCAAACAAATGCGATTCCTAGATTTCGTGACAAGACAGTGTGCCTCATGATTGGGGTGGCGAATGTCTGATCTGAGAACACAAAGCCCAACATATAATTACACTACTTACCACAAGGAATCATGTAAACTCCGATAGTGATAAAGATCAGAATGCACATGGAATTCATTTTCGGCTGGTGCAGTAGTAAAGTGACTGATCGCTTATCCTTGAATTTGAATCACCGATCAAACCAGCGAGGTGGGGAAGAAGGCGACGGAATTCGAACATTAGCATAAATTTAACAAGTAAGACTCTGTTGCGCTCTGGTGATAATTGAATAAATCCGGTTAATTTATACATGCGCTATTTGTCATTTGCAACAGTCGGTACAACAGTCATAGAATATTGCATGTCTCGATCTCTTGTTCGAACGAGAATCTAGATGTTTATAACTATTTCGGCTGCTTTTAGAGGTCCAAAACTATTTCAAATGCTGCAGATACATTTTTGAACATATAAATATAATAATGAAACACACTTGAGTCTGCAAAGGCTTATAGTTGTTCAAGAGAAATGCTGTTCAAACAAGAAACGCTATCAAGGCATGGCGAGTCGAACATCGAGTTAAAACTGAAATATCTTGATGTTTGGAGACCGGTTTCGGTTGCTTTAAGACGTCCAAAACTCTTTCGAATACTCCAGTGCTTGTTTAGCACATGTAAATGTCACTTGAGTGTCAATTTGAGTATTCAAATGGTGATCAAGTCTGAAAAATCGGTAGAGAAAATACGTCTCGATCGGGGCCGTTTCTTCGTGTTACAGATCACCACATGACTTAAACCAAATAAAACTATTGTCGTCTAAAGCAAAACAATACCCTGAAATACAAAGAACCCTAACCAGAAACAATGAATCAAACAATCAATCTGCTACACCAAGCGGAAGCACCCACCGATGGCGGTTCATATTCGAACAAGAGTTAGGGAAGCGTCACATTGATTTTTCAACCCCCCCACCCCCCGAGAAACGTCAGAGATTTATCGATTTTTTTTCAATAGTCATACACTACCTCTTTCCATTCATGTCCGCCTTTTTATTCCAACTTAAACAAATTCTCACAAACCTCTGAGTCCTATTTGGTGGGAATGGACGTTGAATTCATCATGAAACCCGGCTTTGAATTCACCGCTATCCATGTCGGCGAGTTCTCAAAAACAGAGGAAATTAGATGCGATAGCTGTGGGACAATGTGTGTATCGTAGGGGCATTCATTTTTCTGGCTTTTTGAAAACATGAAAGCAGTTGAAAAAATCAAATTTCATTTTACAAAAAAATGAAAAACGAATCTTGGGACAGTCAATCGGGGAGGGCCATACATTTGTTTTCATTTAACGAAGGATGCGCAAAAAAGATTGTACTCTTCGAGGCCGTAACTATGGGGAAGGGCCTATTCATTTAACCTGAAATACGGAGAGAAAGAACTACTGCCCACTGTAATGGTCGTTGTGGAAGAACTGTTTACTACCAAAAGAACTAGCACCATCATGATCATACATGTAGCTGTTTCCCTGTACTATCAAAGAGGAACGACCTTCTGGGAAGGAAGAAAGATTAAATCGTCCATCTTTGGAAGACCGCTCCATATCACCTGACTTATATATTAAAGAGTATGAAAGTTA
This sequence comes from Actinernus sp. WN-2022, assembly GCA_030867875.1. Classification (NCBI taxonomy): domain Eukaryota; kingdom Metazoa; phylum Cnidaria; class Anthozoa; order Actiniaria; family Actinernidae; genus Actinernus; species Actinernus sp. WN-2022. The sequence goes on from JAOWCC010001589.1 coordinate 13,084,174, forward strand.
AAATTCAATCTTAAGTAAGTTAAGCTATATCCATTCAAACGATCATAAATCAGATGTATCACCATCCCGGAAATAAATCGTTCTCTATGATTGTCGACCAAGTTATCAACATTTGAAAACTATTCCAATAATGTTTTTTGCTCTTCAAAGTTTTCTCAATCTTTAAGCTTCCGGCAAAATGGAGACTTGGAATACATCAATGCCCATTCACGTGATTGAAATAAATAAAGTGTACATTGCTCAATAAGTTTTATTAACTTGCGTTACATCAAACATAAGCGACGGCCGGTCTGCATTTATCTGGCCTTTCTTCAACTTCCTGTTAACCCTCGAGTCCCTGTCCTTTGGACCGAGAATGAGGACGTCGGCGTCCCCACGATGTTCCTCTATTTTCAATCGAGTTTCCCGCGAAAAGACCCTCATGAAACTACATGATTAGCTAAATTGTCCCTACGCGGTGAGATTTGAAAATCGACTTTCGCAATATTTATTGAAAAATGAAAATTGACTTTCGCAATAGAAAATATATAAGCAAATACCGTGAACGAAAATCCTGCAGAAATACGTTGGATCCGAAGTGAGGACCTATGCAGCCAAATATAAACAATTAAGAATGAAAAGTCCGAAGACTACAGCAAAGCTGATATACAACGTAAAATTCTAACACAAAGCACTGCGGTTAGCTAGGCCTGACACGAAACGCGCTCGGACTAGATTGCAGCCATAGACAGCTGTTTCGTTCTTATTAGAACTCGTCAGTATGGTATAGCAAACAGTACGGTGCCAATGCACCGAAGCAATATTTGTTTTTCATATTTTATAGCTTTTGAAAAATGAAAATTGAGTGTCCCAAGATTCATTTTTTTTTTCTAAAATGAAATTTGATTTCTTTCAACTGCTTTCACTTTTCATTTTTGTCAAATAGCCAGATAAATGAATGACCCTAAGATACACGCATTTCTGTTCAGGAGTCTTTACATAGGGTAGCAGAGATATGTGATGTGCACTGTAAATTGAAAAGAGCCGTTTCGGACCCAAAAATGGTGCCAAAACGGTGAGAATGGAGCTAAAACAGCCCCAGGTTGTGGAGATAATTTGACCCCAGCTTTTGGGCTGAACTACACCTTTTTAAGTGCTGATTTGGAAGACACTGGGGTCAATTTGGGTATTATGGAAGCAGAAACAGCCCCAAACTAATTAGCCCCCAAAGAAACAGCCCTCCCAAAAAGAGCTGTTTTAAATCAAAGAAGGGCTGTTTTGATCTTTCTTTGTAATTTGGAACCCATCCGCAACATATTGGTGACATAATCCGGGTAAGTGGCTTTACCCTTGTTTCGATGTATTCCCCATCTAAAGCCAGTTCTCCGCCGGGTGCGGCAGAAGCAGAGAAGCGTGTTAAAATTTCGTGATCGTTTAACCAGATTCCGTACTAAGACAACAACACATGTAAGACATGGTTATAGAATTTTGCATTTGAGTTTTCACCGTTCGAAAATGCTAGTTTTAATGAAATCTTTAAATTTTCATTGTAGCATTCATTTCATGTGAAAACGTAGCATAATGTAGTTATGTCCATCTTTCCTTATCTAACCTTAACCGCACGTTTTCGATCACAAAACAAGTTTCAGCTATGAAGAAATTAAGTTATTGATTTGTTCAATACTTCAGGATTCTATTTCATTATAACACTATTTTCAGTTTCTACACATTTCGATGACCATTCGAGAGAACGTTTTAATGAATTTAACAACTAGAAAACTTAGCGTATTGGGAAATATTTATAGCGGAGTATACACGTTGCTATTTTATTGGTTTCAGTCAGAAAATCTTTAGTATCCTAAAAATATAATCCTTCATAGCACAGTATTAACAATAAGATAATATTTTGAAGCAGATACGTGTTTTAATTAATGAGTCAAGTTTTCGGTTGAGGCAAACATTACCTTGATACAGATATATATATTATCGAGTTCTGAATTTTAAGGGAAAAAACGCTTTCTCAAGTTCAAACTATTATACGAGAACGTTTACCGCTAAGAAAGCGAAGTTTTTCAAAAGTTATATGGGTCACGTCAGGCAAAAAGAGCCCGGACAACATAATATGTAAATGTATTTTGAAATTGTACCATGTTTTTTTATACTTGTGGTGCGATCACAATATGCATCGCGAGCGCCACATCAGTTGTGCTACTAAAATATTCTCTACTAACAAGTAGTGTTGATTTCATGATTGACCAGTGAAATCGAAGACGAAATTTATGATATTTTTACACAAGGGTGTGATCACAATTTTAGCAGGCGCAAATGATTCCTTATCATCAGACGATTGTTTCAAGGTGTAACTTGTACTATTGCTAAAATTCATATTATGAGCTACGGGGAGTAGAATGTCTGCAGAAAAGATTTTTTTGCCCAAAAAGTGATCATCTTGTTCATCTTATTATATATATATTTTTTTAATGCCAGCAGGTATAAATTAATGTCATACATTAAAATCATCACCTCTGACAGGATTCCTAATTTTCGTGGTCATATTTGTAATCGGGCCCTTGCATCAAAATCACGTAAATTTCACCCCTGATTTTTGTTGTCAATTTCTTGAAACTGACATTTATTGTTAGGAATGAAATGTAGCGCTTCTCGTCAAGAATACAATACAATCTTCAACCTGTTATTAGGAACACCTATGTAGGAATTATTTAACTTGAATGTCGTCTGGGCCCTTTTTGCCTGACGCGGCCCATATGAAAATGTTTCACGCTAAGAAAGCGAAATGTTCAAGTTTTATCGACTGGCAAGAGTCCAAGTCAAGTTCACTGCATATTCATAATAGTATGTACATGAATATACGCGTATATATTTCGAAATGCTCAGAATTCATAACTATATGGAAGACATTGGGTTAAAAATATGAGTGCAACTGAGAAAGGTAAAACGTCAAGCTCTGCAATATTAGCTAAGCAAATATTAAAGTATTGTTATACATGTTAATTAAAAGAAAAACATATTTTAAAAGTCACGTGTAAAATATTCTCTACGTGTTACACAATATGTAGTCACACACTCTTTTGTAGTAGCTTGTGCTACGTAGTAATGAATATAGAGTGATAAAATAGTCGATTCTTAAAACAAATACGTATACAGTAATTACCTTATTCTATTTGCAGCTTGTAGTCCCGAGAGACTAATTAAATATTTATCTCATTTTTTAGAAGCAATTTGTATTAGCGGTATTTGGTTAATTGGTTTCCGAATAATAGAAGGCGTAGCCTAGAATAACTGATGTAATGAGCTCAATAAATTTCCTGCTTAAGCAATAGTGAAAACGAAAGAGAACAATGTTATTATAGAAGAAAACAAAAGCCACAACGTACAAGGTGTGAACTCAGCCGTATAAACATGGGCGGTTTATCAATGTTCAGAGCAGCAGACGGTTTTGGGAGCTGAGGAGTGCGAGGTTGAAGGACCGCTGAAGACGTAGAAGAAAAGCGTAAGACACAGAGACATTCACCACTAAGAATCAGGACAAAATTCATTTGACGGGAAGGCCTATAGTCAATGTGAAACGAATGACAAACGCAAAGCGAGTAAACGTAAGTGCAGTGTGTATACCAGAATGAAGTTGGATTAAACTGAATCGTACGTTTGAGTTGGATCAACCGAAATTCAAGAACACGATCTACTTAAGAGTATTGGAGATTCAACAGAGGCCACGAAGCAGGAACTTGGACTGGAAATTAACTGGAGTAATATTGGGTTGTGTGAACTGCTGGAATTGCTGGACAATTTGGGCTGGAACTGTTGAGTTAGAACTGCTGGATTATATGGACAGTGGAAAAAAGCAAAAGACATAAGTAAGAAAGAACAAAAAAAAACTAGCTCGTAGTATTAATATCACATAACTAATTAATATTAGAACGGTTATGTAATAACATTACTGGAGGATTATCATTTAGTAGTACATAGAATTCAGTAGTAGTTGTAGTGTTTTTTAATATTTAAGCGACATCGTTTAACGATATATAGCTTAGCATTGACTTAGCATTGACTTAGCATTGACTTATCAAGGTGTTATTAATTATAACTTTTAACTAGTTTCATTAGCATTGTTATTTGTCAATATCATTATTTATTATTTAGTAACAGTAATAATTGTATTGTATTGTATAGTAAAAAAAAAAGGGTACATGTGTGATGCATTATGGGAAGGGTTGCTTTGTTGCGGTTATAAGACGCTAGGGAGCCCACCGAATTGGCGTGAGGTCGTCACACTACGATAGAAATGTTTTCCATTTGAACAAATCTACATATATCGATATTTACGACCCCTAGGGCAATCATTGTGGACTGTTTGCTTTTAACACACATATGTCACTAAATAAGTATGTGTTTGAAAGTAGATATTTTACCGTGATTGTGGCCAGTTATTAACGTTTGGTCGAACGTAGCGATTAGCGGCTCACAGCCATTTTAAATATATATTCACGAATTAAAATAAAGTAAATAATTTCAAAGATTACGATAAATACTCAGGACTTTTGGTCGACTCGGAGCTTCGACCTAAAAGTTGGGGGTAATATGTTACGACAAAATTAGTTCTGTCAATTTTGAAATGAAGTTATCGAACAAAATCAAAATTAAAAGAAACTACTCATGACCATAACAAAACAGAGTGCGGAAGAAACGGTAGTTCTTCTTGTACAGTTATTTGTTATGTCACGTCCAAAAGTCGTGACTAATGAGCTGATTAGTGAAACTGAAAATATGGTAATTGGTTCAATGGTTGATTCTCATTAGCAGATTTAAAGTTTCTGAAATGATTCGTAATTTAAGAGTTATCCATAATTGGGGAAATTAAAGTAAGTTCTTCTTTATTTCAAATAGAATTAAGCAAACACATATTTAATTAGAGTAAACGTATTCAAAACGTTTAATCTCGTTAACTCTTGAGAAAGCTCTTGTTCGTTTGTTCTGTTGTGCTTGATTGTCACGACCAAAGGAAGAGAGGAACAGAGGACGTAAAACCTGAGAACACCATTAGCAGGAATAACCATATGTTTTGGGATAGAATATCAATGAAAAGAGCAGTCGTCCTTGAATGTGGGACGAAGGCGTTGTTCATGAATAATATTGTTTACTCTTGGTTACATGTATGAACTCATTTTCTATTCCTTCCAACGGATAAGACTTAACTATTTTATCAGTGTTACATAGATAGTGCCTTGACTTATTCGTACAGGTCTTGTCTTTGTATGCCAAGCTCTTTTTCATAACTAGAATCTACTTTTGTCAATCGTTTACACTAAGATAATGAGTATGTATTATCATATTTGTAGTCAATACTTATTCTTAGCCAATTAAAATATGGTAATGATTGACTAGTCTCAATCAGCGAGAAAGTCTTGAGGGGCTCTTTATAAGGAGCACCCCAAGTTCTCCTTGTTGTGTGTGTGTGCGAGTTGCACTGAGACCACATGTACATCTAGAAGAGAAGCTGAATAAAACAAGTCCACTGTCTCGACTCCCGCTTATTCCTTCAGTGTGTGTTGCAGACACCCATAAGCAACACTTGAATGATTTTGGCGGCGGCCGCAAGCCTAGCGGTTCACAGGCAAACAAAGAATCATTAAAATCACTCCACAGATCTGTTTGAACCGGATTAAAATGAAAGAAAAGTGGAAGAGTAATATTAGTAGCACATGTTTTTATTCATTAGTATGACATTTTATAAGAAACGGCTTTTCAAATGAAGAATATATTTTAAGAGACTTCAAACTGGCTTGTGTTGAGTTGACCAAACCCGCGCTATACGCAAGTGCTAGGGTAACCTACAATGTATCTTCTTGTAAACGGGCCCTTAAGATGTATTATTAATATAGATTAGTCAACGAGATGTTAAGTAATCACAGCAATAAAGTTAAACACCTCCGTATTAACGGTATTACTATCATGTTAAAATTGACACACTCAAAGAAGTTACGGAACAACTTCTGTATCGAAAGACGTTACGGTTTAACCTAAAATGTAGGGAAAAAGTAAATAATAAAATATACCTTTAGCAGGCATCCTCATAGTTAAATTCTAGTTAAATAGCTATACATTTTCTGAGGTCGGTGAGTTAAATCATTCGTTCGAGAGATGGCGCTCTTGGCGCTCTTGATACGGTTCGGTTAAAAGAAGACAAACTGATGAATTTAGGAAGGTGAACTAAAACTGCTTCTGCTCGCGTGCTCAGAACTTCGGGGAAATGTAGTCCTGATTGAAACCGTTTGACATTGAATTACTTTAAAGTAAATGAAGTAGATGAAACGATGAAATAAAAAAGGTAGTCAAAAAGCCGACAGGTATGAAGACGGAGACGTGTTCTCTACCTTAAGGAGGGTCTGAATGGGGGGTCTACATGTCAGTTGTCAGTTAATTTTTTGGCCATTTGTCGGTTGTCAGTTAGCCCTAGTTAATCATTACTAGAGAACATTTACAAGGTTTGACCCACCAAAAACAAATTTGTCAGTTATTTTTCGGTTGTCAGTTGTCAGTAAAAGTATCGTCATTTGTCAGTTGTCAGTTATTTTTAAGGCCGTTTGTCAGTTGTCAGTTATCCCCATTCAGACCCTCCTTAAGCACTGACTCAAATTTTCACAATCGTAGCTATATATTATACCAATAACATTTTATACTATTCGCAGATACCAGATGTTCATACGGGTTGGCGAAGGGTAAATACAAGATGTTACGAGATGCTGTGATTTGCCTTTTAAGATGACAAGCCCGATACTTTAGAGTCTCAATTAGCTATATATAGTTTTCAATTTCGAGACTCCGAGAACCAAGGAAAAGGTATGGCACTGGGAAACGACAGTGAAACGAGGCCGGAGACTCATTTTACATAGACTGATATTAACATTCTTTACCAAAAAAGAATGCGATTCCTAGATTTCGAGACAAGGCAGTTAATACCTCTTGTTTGGTCTAGATCTGAGAACACATAGCCCAACATATATATAATTATACTACTGACTTACCATAAGGAATCATGTAAACTCCAAGAGTGATATAGATCAGAATGCACATGGAATTCATTTTCGGCTGGTGCAGTAGTAAAATGACTGATCGCTTATCCTTGAATTTGAATCACCGATCAAACCAGCGAGGTGGAGGAAGAAGGCGACGCAACTCGAATATTAGCATAAATTTAAAAGTGAGACTCTGTTGCGCTCTGGTGATAATTGAATAAAACCGGTTAATTTATACAAGTTGGTACAACAGTCATAGATTGCATGTCTCGATCTCTTGTTCGAACAAGAATCTAAATGTTTATAACGATTTCGGCTGCTTTTAGAGGTTCAAAACTATTTCAAATGCTGCAGAGACATTTTAGAACATGTAAATATCCGTAATGAAACACACTTGAGTCTGCAAAGGCAAATTCATCTGGTAATTTCATCTGGCATTGCCTTTTATCTGTATGGCCCGCCATTCGTAAAACAATTCCGATTTTCTTTCCGTTCCGACGGTCGTTTCGGAATGGTTTTGAACACGTTCGAAATGGTTTCGAAAACTTTCGGAATGGTTTCGAAAACTTTCGGAATGGTTTCGAAAACTTTCGAAATGGTTTCGAAAACTTTCGGAATGGTTTCGAAAACTTTCCGAATGGTTTCGAAAATTATATAACAATTCAGAAAGTGATCCTAAATATCATAATGAAACACACTTGAGTCGGCTAGTTGTTCAAGAGAAATCGGTAACACATTTTATTAACACAAAATGCTGTTCAAACAAGAAACGCGATCGAGGCATGGCGAGTCGAACATAGAGTTAAAACTGAAATATCTTGATGTTTGGAGACCGGTTTCGATTGCTTTAAGACGTCCAAAACTATTTCGAATACTCCAGTGCCAGTTTAGCACATGTAAATGTCACTTGAGTGTCAATTTGAGTATTCAAATAGTAGATCAAGTCTGAGAAATCGGTACAGAAAATACATGTCTCAATCGGGGTCGTTTCTTCGTGTTACAGATCACCACATGACGCAAACCAAAGAAAACTATTGTCGTCTAAAGCAAAACAATACCCTGAAATACAAAGAACCCTAACCCCAGAAACAATGAATCAAACCATCTGCTACACCAAGAAGCACCCCCCGATGGCGGTTCATACTCGAACAAGAGTTAAACACATGCACTGCGAAAGACTGAAATATATAGATGGTTATAGAGACCGATTTCGGCTACTTTTAGAGGTCCAAAACTATTTCAAATACTTAAAATACATTTTAGAACACTTAGATATCACAATAAACTACACTTGAATCTTCAAAGACTGGTAATTCGAGAGAAATTGGTAGTACAGTTTTTGGACACAAAATGCGTGTCTCAATCACGGTTCTTGTTCGAAAGGGGGTGTCAAACACTGCGAAAAACTGAAAAATTTAAATGGTTATATACCGATTTCGGCTGCTTTAAAGGTCCAAAGCTATTTTAAGTGCTTCAGATACATTTTTAGAACATATACATCTCACAATGAAACACACTTGAGTCTTCAAAGACCAGTAGATCGAGAGAAATCGGTACCACAGTTACCTACAGTTTATAAACACACATGCATGCCTCGATCCCCAGAATCAGGTATGATTTTTTTAGACAACTGTGAGGCTTGAGCCTTATCTGGGTAAACTTGAATCCTTATCCTTGAATCCTGTCAGTGTTAAATATGGTATCCTAATTAAAGGTAGATCAATATGATAAAAAACGCAGATTTGTCAACAGACTCGAGTTCGATTCTTGTCACATTTAAAGACCCATGACGGACCATTACGCTTTGCGCGCCTCCGTTTTGGTTTTGGTTTTCATGAAACCGAGGCTTCTATTGTCATGCTTTCTCGATATTACCACGTTCATTTAGAGGCGTATTTAAGGCCTCTTACCCTAATTCTGGGCCTTTAGACGAATTCGCCAACGCGGCAACAGAGTTTTTCTTTTCTGTTTTGTTCTCGTCGCCGAAGCCCAACTCCGGTACTCAATTTCCAAGTTAAACTTTACCGTTATGGCTGCGCCCCAAGAACCACCGGCCCAAGATCGAGTTAGCGGCTTTACAGCACGATAATGCAGACAACGCAGCAGCAGCAGCTCCAAATGTCCACGCCTGTGTGTAACAGAAAACGTAAAAGTAACGCCATTTCCTTACTACTACTCTAAATTTGACGAAATGTTGGCAGGTTGGTAACAAAGTAAGACTACATTATTCGGGAGAATTGTTTCTGTATTCTGACGTTGTTGTGACGTCATAAGGGATGTCTCCTTTTTTGGTGAAAATTAACCTTTAAAACACGTTTCAAAAATATTACGTCATCAGAAAGCCTTTATGAAATATATTTATTTGCCGAAAATGTGAACTTTCTACGATAAATATATTCAAAGTTATGGACGATTTACTGGTTTTATGACGTCATTATTAGTGACGTCATACTTCAAGCTTAAATCAGATTTCCGACTATAAAAATATTATTAAAGGAAATACTATGACTTGTGAGTGTTAGCCAAATGCATTTCATTGTTAAAATTCCAAAAAAAAAAAAACTGGCTATTTTCTGAGGGTAAACAAATATATTTATGACGTCAAAGTGACGTATACAAAAAATGGAGCTTAAATTATAAGCTGTTATTCTAAAAAAAAAAATCAAAATTCTAAAAGAACACGTTGTTATTATTAAAGAGCTCTATTCTTGTGCAAAAAAACATGATGCACCAGTATTTCAAACTGTAAAAGTTAAAAAAAGCGATATTTTCATAAATAGTTTTATGCTATTTATTTCCCGCCAATTTTTGTCGGGAAAATTACCAAAATTCAAACTTTAATAACATTCCGTTTACTTCAACCGATCGAGATCGGGTTTTCGATTATTTCATTTTCATGAACAAGAGATTTAAAAAAGATATAGTAACACGTTTTTAGAGGTAATACAAAATTATAAGAAACCTATTAGAGAAGGATATATGAAGTAGAAAGTGCATTGCTTTAAAAGGAAAGACACGTGTAAAGATATATTCTGTATAATTCTATCGTTTGGTATATATACACTGTGACTTGGCAAAATCGACGATTTCTCCCGAGTGTTGTGATTTGGCTCAGGCTCGGAGATGGCATGGCATTTTGCAACCGAATCGGAATTGTTTTGGACCAAATAACCGGACACATTCTTCATTGAGGTTTGAACAATAATCAACTTTATATGTCTTGATGTTTATGGTAATAAATCAGCTTATTTTATTACTTGTGTCGATTTTTATGTTTTGGCGGGAAGTTGTTATGTTGACCCGGCCTGTCAATGTTTACATCTAGCTAAGCTTTGCCTAGGGCCCGGTATTTAAAAATCATGGAGCCGGCAATTTGATGTAGTTCAGTTGATATGGCCGATAATATAACTGGGTGCGTGCAGCGTTTGCCGTGTGAATACTCTACTTGTTGCCATTCTTCAAACTGCTACTAACTCTTCTTCGTCATTATCGTGAAATTCCTTCACATAAGCCCGAAAATGTGAAAATAAGACCCCGGGGAAGACCAAGACTGAGAGAGTGCTTCGGAGGTGATTTCTGCATGTTTTCATGAAAAACTTGCCCCTAGTAGCCGTTCATTCAGGGCTAAAGCATTTATTGCCGAGTTATCTGCTGAAGAACTTAAGAAACATTGTTTGCCTCATTTGAGTAAATTAGTCAAACCATGGGAGTTTTTGCTTGAAAGTGCTAACACTTCAAGAGGGCTACAGGTTCGCCACATTGCTTCTTGTTTTGAGGAAACAAGGGATGCATTATTGCATAAGTATCCCGAACTAGCAGTCCCTTTTTTAACGAAAGCCCAACCAGTAAGCCATCTTCATGCAACTGTCATAGTGGTGATAACAAGCAAGTGATGGCTTTTGTGCAGAAAAACAAGCATCTCGTGTGTGAATCTATCTTAAAAGGAGAGAATGAACAGTTACTTTTTAAGGACATTCTTATGCCAATGGTGTATGAAAAACACAAAGGAAGATGTTTAGATTTTGCCTGTGGGCTTGTGGGGTCACTGTATCAGCCAAAGAGATACACAATACATTTTACGAAATACATGGGGGAAAAAGATTTCTGAAGTGTTGGGGATTAATATCTTCCCCCTAAAAGATGTCATTGTGAAATGTCTAAATGCAAAGAAGAAATAATTGAGTACACAGGTAGGCCTTACATTTGAGAAAAAAAGTAATGGGATTGTTGTAGCTACTGTTAATGTGGCCAAATACTTAGAATACTTGCTTCAAGGCCAGGAATTCAGAATGCCATTACTTTTCCCAAGGGAGCATTTATAGTATACCAGTTCACTGACCTTGCCCCATGGTTGAAATGGTCTCGTTTTTCCACTGGCATCACAACATCCAGACTAAAAGTTGTGGAACCATTCAACTTGCAAAGTCTTGTTGTAACATGTGAGGCTTATCTGGGACAGATAAGTACGTGTTTCAAGGGTGCATTGTACGAACATATTGAAAACCTTGATGCAGTTAAACCCCCAAATCAGATAGAGTCCATCAAGATCTATATGGGATGCACTGCAGATGAAAAGCAAAGGCTTGAGACTGGTAACAGTGTGGCAAAGTTCAGATATCCAATCTGTGATGCCCCAGAGCACAGTAACCAGTTAGGGGACATGACTCTTGTTAGTACTGGCCCTCTATAGACAGTTCAAGATGCTAAGGAACTGACTGATAAATATGAAAATTTGGTTGGTGCTAATCTGGTTGACTACTTTCCTGGAGCAGCACATCTTGCTTTTCGGTCAGCAGAATCAATTACTGGACGCATTGGTAAATGTGCAACAGGTAAGTCAGTTTTAATGTTACGAATACAGTAAGGTAACAAGTTTTACCTATAATTTAATCCAGGGGTAAATTCAATAAACATTTACAGTTGTATTTTACAAGTCTGGCCATTATTTTCATGCCAGAAAACAATACTAGCCAGAATCATTATTAAAACTACATGTACAACAGACTGTAAATGTTTCATTGAATTTGGCTACAGGATAAAATTATGCTCTCCAGGCGAGAGACTCCTCTAAACCATTCTACAATGCACTGTCGACACTTGCTGGAACTGTTAACAAAGAAGACTGTTCCATCAAATTTGATGAAATTTGAGTTTTGGCTTTTGGAGAGAAGCTAGATGCCTGTTGTTCTTGCCGAAGCTGGGTTCACCGGAATTGTTCTTGACATTTTAAGAAGCTTCACTAGTGGCATTAGACAAGTTCTATCTATCATACTTTACTCGACACACCTTCCTTGCTTACTGGCTGCCAATTTGAATACACTGCTCGACTACTTCTTGGCTTTCAGTTTGTTTTATTTTTTGGTACAAGCTGTGTCACGTATATGTGGCACATGCTAACGTATGTGGTTCGTACGGTGTGAAAAACATTTGTCAGGGACTGTAGCTAGCCTATTCGCACCTAGGAAACCGGACGCTAATGTTTACTTATCTAGGCCATATCATGGCAAAGGACCCATGAAAACTCTATATATAACTTTGTGTTGAGTTAAAATTACTGCAATTTTTGACAAACATTTCTGAACTGAACGATTCGAGTATCTAAGCACATGTATGCCTTAACTCTTACCCTTCCACTTCCACCAAATCGAGCCTTATACACCACAAGAAAATTTGAACTGTATGTTTTTTTGTAGATTTCTTTCCCGGTTTATTTGTACAGTTTGTCTGTCTATATTACCACACTTGAATGTTTTACGCTCCCAACCCAGGAGAAGAGACTGATGATTGCCGGTACCTTTCCTACCATGGGCATGTACACAACTGAGGAAGTCGAGGAAACAATGCTAGCTAGTTTGTTTGCAGGTGGGATATATAAGCATGACTTCCATTTGGACTACAGGAGGGGGAGCAGTCTGTCCCAATTAAAGTACCTAACATAAACCACTATTTTGCAACCTGGTTTGTGAAATTGCTCTTGCTTTATCTAATTTATGTGACAAAAAGTACAGTTGGATTTCTTGATATTGCCATGCTAGTACTTTAATGGTCCAATTTGTATAACTTACATTTTTTTATCAAATATTAAAATCACCATGCCATGGCCACATGGAATAAAGTACGAAATGAACTGGGCTCTAGTCAAATCCCGGCACCCCCTCCCACAAACTTTGCAAGTGACATTCTGGGGCCACTCACCATCAAATGCCCCACTGACATATCTACTGCTAGTAACAATTGGCAAAACACCGGCTCGGATAAGTGTTACAATTGGGAAAACACAAGTTCTGATAAGTGCATAATAACCGATATTATTATACAAACTTCGTACGCTGACCAAAATTCCAGCAGCTCATTGGCTAAAATCGATCGCGTGATTTCATTGTATCTGAGGACAACAGGCGTGTTGTGATTTTAAACAGTTTAGTGCACACTTCGAGTGCACTAAACAAATGGCAGAAGGAAATGACAGATTTGAAGAACTTAAAAACGACCGTGAAATGGAAGAATTTATAGATGAAGCCATTCCACTAGATTCCAAGCGACAAACGAAGTGGAGCATTTCCGTATTGAAAGGTAAAACCCAACGACTGTATTTAAAACAAAGCGAGTTTGTTGTGGCTTTGTCGATTGTTAATATCAAGTGTTGAATGAAAATGTTCTTGTTTAAAGTGTTAACCTAAAAATAACAGCTTAATTTTGTTTCTCATTACAGAATGGCTTCATAAGAGATATTTCGATGAAATTCTGGAAGACTTAGATAAAGAAATCCTCGCGGAAAGGCTGACATCATTAAATCAACTAATCAAGAACTGAAAGTGAAAGTCGACCAAGAAAAAGACTACAGCCGCTCAGCTCACCTTTGCATCAGAGCAGGTATCAACCGCTACCTAACTTCAGAACAAGTTGGAAAGACGTTTTCTATAATAACTGATCCCGTTTTCAAAGTCGCTAATAAATTATTGAGCGCTAAATTGAAGAGAATCAAATTTACGTTCAAATTGGTCAATGCCAGGAGGCCTCGTGCAGTATTTAAAATATCTCGTTCATTATACAGTCAGCGCGTGCAGTTATTCGCCAACAAAACACTCACATCAGTCTCTAACCCCTAAATAATATTTGTTTTTTATTTTGCATGAGAGCTGGCATGGTGTGGTTAGTTGTAGTCAATATAGGCCGATTAAGAACCCAGCACGATTTGAAGACATTATAAACAATGTTCCCGAAAGCATATAAACAGTGGATACAAAACCAGTCAATGACAGTTATTAGGGATCCACTGCCATGTCTGTCGAGGTTTGAACCAGCTGGGGGATTAGAAATGAGGGCGATATGGCCATGTACTTAAAATAACGTGACCGATTACGTCATCGTTACGTCATCACCATGCCTGTCCAGGTTTAAGCCACCTGCCAGTAATATTATATGTATCGCGATTCAACAGTTAAGTCGGGAATTGTTAAAAGAAAGAAGAGAATGAAGCACCAAACTTATTCTGATCGTAATTTCAATTCTCAAAAGGCGCCTAGTATATCTATGGCAACGGTTTCACGGCTTGAGTGGCGAAAACTTTCGCGACGTGTTTTGAAATATCTTCAAAAATTATGAAAATTGTACTTTTAGCGAATAAGAGTGTTAGATTTCTGACGGAAACTACAATGCCAACCTTACCTTTAGGATTGAATGATGCTTATCTTGTAATTTACAGTGTTTTGAAGGTGAAATTGTAGAAATCTTGCTGTTGAACAAACGACTTTTGACCTTGACCTGGAACCCATGTAACTGCAAGGGCTCGCGCAAGAGCCAATCAGAGGCTGGTATTCTGAGACGCAATACCATGTTATATTGGCGTCTCAAAAGTAAACAAAGTGATCAGTGAATCGTGATACTAAGCGAGTATTATTATTATCAGTTGAGATCACAGCTATTACACAACGCCCGTCAATACATCTTCGGAAAAGCATACAGCATTCGGAAAAAAACAAAACGTCATGCTTGGACATAACGCCACGCTCGGAAATGAAATCCATCTAACCCCAATAACTCGTTCCTGCACATGCGTGCATCCACGAGTTAAAAATTGAACATTATAGTGGATTATGTAATAGATAGTTACTAACGCGCTCTCTGATTGGTCAAAAACCATGTGTTTGTGAGATTATAGAGACATAGAAAGGAGTAACGCGCGATCTGATTGGTTTGTGAAATTATAGAGACATGGAAACGTTTTCGGCTAAAAAATTCGTGTCAAAATGGAGTAAATGCCTAATTTTGCCTTAGACTTTGAAGACATTTTCCAAGATGACATCGACAAAGAGCTTATAGACTTAGTTGATGAAGTAACCAAGCCGAATGGGTGGGATAAAAAAAGAGGATGAACATCAACAAAACAGATTCGCTGTGCTCAGCGACAAGGAGCTTGACGCTGTGATAGAAAAGTCTCAGGCACAATCAACAAAACAAAACACCAAATGGGCTGTAAAACTTTTTGAAGGTAAGGTAATGGTTGAATTTATGAGTTTCCTTTAGCACTGCATATGTTAAGTATTGATGAAAACTAATCACGGAAATTTGTTTGACTATCAAAGTAGCAGTTTAACCGGCTGCGCCAAGCTTAAAACTAACAAGAACAACGAATGTATCGCTAGACGCTACGTAATAATTATTAATAGTTACGTTTTACATCTTTTTCAAACTACTGTGTTTCCCTACCTTTGCCATTGGTTTAACAAGGGTATTTTTTACAGATTGGTGTGCTACCAGAGGAAACAAAAAACAGCTCCACGAAATGGCAAACAGCGAACTTGATGGTCAGCTTCGCAAATTCTATGCCGAGGCGAGAACCAAAGATGGCCAGTGCTATGGCCGATCGTCTTTGCTCAGCGTCAGAATCGGCATCGAGCGCCATTTAAACAATCCTCCACTGAACAGAGGTCTAAAGTTCACCAAAAATCCTGATTTTCAGCAGTCAAACCAGATGTTAAACTCCAAGATAAAAGTGCAAAAAATGGATGGGAAAGAAAATGTTTTGCATAAGCCAGTTCTCGAGTCCGGAGATATACTGAAACTGAGGTCCAGTAATGTGATGAGAGGAATCACTCCTCTTGCATGGGCTCCTAAGGAATGTTTGGTTCCACATTATGCTGTACTGGTGCCGTAGAGATCGTGAAGGATTAAGAGAGCTGAAAGCAGACAGTTTTACTTTCAATAGAGATGACGAGGACCGGGAATATGTTACCATGACACACGATGAAGCCACCAAAAACCATCCCGGTGGTACGGCAGACGTAGAGAGCTTTGAGAAATACGGAGTACGGAATGTACACCACATCAGAAGACCCTGGAATTGATGGAGTAAGCTGCCTTAAGCTCTATCTTTCAAAGAGAAATGAAATCTGCAATGCCTTTTTTCAGTATCCAAAGAAAAAGTGGTCGAATACTGATCCCATCTGGTACGACAACAAGCCGCTCGGCATCAACAAGCTGACAAGCATGATGAAAGAAATTTCCAAAGATGCTGCTTTGTCCAAAATCTACCCAAACCATTGTATCAGAGCCACAGCAATAACACTCTGGTCAGATGCACAAGTTTCTAGTCGGCACATACTGAATATATCTGGTCACCAAAATGAGCAAAGCATCAAGAACTACAACCGTCGTCCTACCACTGAACAGCTTCGCTCGTGCTCCAACATTTTAACCAATGCTCTCGAAACGGGATCAGCTACCGGGCAGGCTTCAGAGCCATTTGAACACCACACATCCAGTCTGAACCCATCCTCAGGTCAAGCTGCAGCTACAAATTCGTTTTCTGTGGATGTGGCTTCTCTTTCCATCAGCTTTGTAGGGTCTGGAAGTTTGTTCAACTCGTGTTCAATAAACACAGTCCAGGTATACGCTCAGCAGTGTGGCTTCAACAGGGCAGATTATCGCTAAAAACACTGAACTGACTTAGCTTGCACATTTTCTCCGTAAATAATGATATTTGTCGGCTTTTTTATATCGAATTATGCTTCTTTTTATAGCCATTTCATTCAAGAACTGTCATCTAACTTCTTCGAACTGATCTTTATTTAGATCGAAATCAGTTAAGTGTCAAAAGTCGGACATCTGTCACATTTTAACCAATCAGAGCATTATGTATAATTGTATAATTACAGGAGAGAAATTTAGCATTGTTTTTGTTTTATTTTCCAAGTGCAGGCTGGACAGCGGTACTTTATTCCCCCTGCAGCACCACACAGCGATCAAACGTCTGCACTTGCGTATTACAGTCAGTCTGGTGGGAAACCGAGCGAATTTCCCGCGCAAATTTTACCTTAAAACATATTACAGTGAACTTCTACCCCCAAAAGTTAAGAAAAATACGTGAAAGTTAATATTTTTATTTTCACAGTCGACGGGAAATTAAACAAACTTCAAACTGTGAGTTTACCAATTTTTTTCGTAATTTACCAAAAACGTTCTCAAGGTTTGAACACGGGTGTGTGAACAGTGACGGCCGCCGGCTCGCTTTGAATTTGTTTTGGAATATGTTCTTGTTGCAAGACTTTTGACGCATGCGCAGCCGTTTGACCGCTGTGTGCTGCAGCACTGGGTAGGTCGGAGTGCAATGAGCCCCTGCACACTGGATAGAATTACAGCTCAATACCTTGAGTACTAGTCATAAACCCACGGTTTTATCCATGTGGGATGCTTTTGCAGTTTGCGCATGCTCAACCTGAAGCACATAATTTGCGTCACAGTCTCCTTTCCAAGTTTGTTGTTGCCAGTTTATTTGTTAGAATTAATGATTGTATGCATAAAACAAGTGCACTGTTTTTTTATAACGTATTGTTTTGAGAAGATGCGTCTCAACCGCAGTGTTTTCTGTGCCATGACTCAGCAAACAGAATTAAACAGAAGCACTCGCAAAACAGTCCATTTCCTCGGCGATCACAGTATTACGAAGTTAACCATGGCACCTCGAGACATCGGCTCGCGGGGAAATTTAATCACGAATTTCTCTCGGTGCCATGGTATTATATATAATTCTCCGCATTGCAGTGTAACATGGCCTACAAAATGGACAACAAGTAGCCCTCTCTTTAAAGCGATCTGTCATCAGAGTAACCATATTTCCTCGATTGCGGTGCCCCTCTTGGATAAGAACATGCAGGGGGGTTATAATTAGAAGCCGGCAACTGGCAGCATTCGCTTCCTGTCAGGTTAAATACAGCCGCCAGCGTTTTGACCAAATATTTCCTTCATTTATCCTACTCTATCTGCAAAACACTTTATATAATAACCCAGTGGAAACTCGCGCGCTGATTGGCTGAAAGCCGTGTTTTTATGAAAGCGCATAGACATGAAAATTCGCTGGCACGCGATTGTGAATGAAATCAAAATGGGAAACGACAAGAAAGAATGTCTTCACCAAACGTTGACTTTCAATATGATTTTAATCAGTAAAACCGACAAATATATTTAACAAAAATACAACCAACCGACGAAGTTTTCAAATTTGCTAACCATCGCGGCCGAGATATTTTTATTCGCGGATCCAACAAACCAAAGTCAAAACCACTTTTCGTTTAACTTATTTTGTACGGTAAAACTAAAACACATAAACGGCTAACAAGTCTAGTTTTTAAACAATCCTTCTTATAGACGAATAGAGTGAGGAATCGAGCTAGAGACTATAATAGAAGAGAGGGAAAAGCAAGGCAACAACCGTAACACTCTTTCACATTTTTTTCTCGTGTTCTTTTTTATCCCAAACTAAAAGTACATGTACGCTTAATGTGCAAGTCCGACATTTTGTCGGCAACGAAGTCACGAATTAATAAGCCTTCATTTTGCAAACTCACGTGCGACAGTTGTGAAGTTGATAATTATTTAACAACCAAATGAAAAGTTTTTGATTCTTTACATAACAAAATGAGCTTTTCCTTCTTACCTTGCACTCTTAGCCTCATCTCTTTGGAAGGAAGGTTCTAACAGCTAGATCTTTCCATTGAGTTTGGCAAAAAAAAAGTTATTTCAACTAAACTGAACCTGCTTCAAAGTTCAACAGGGAAATCATGTTTCCTGGTGCACATTCAGCGACAAAAACACCCAGTTCAAGTCCTCTACTCCTTGAATGCCTTATGCCTTAAAGGGGCTGTGTCACGGTAAGACTTTACATTCGTTTTTCCGGGCCGGAAAGAGCTATTTCCACCGATTTTGATATGAACTAACGAACCTCTCGGCCATGTGGGATGCTTAAAATGAAAGCAAATATGCAGAAATGACTAAGAAACAGTGTAACAGCCACTAAACGAGCGATTACTCGATACATGCGCAATAACATGACATAGCCCCTTTAAAGTGCAAGTAAAGCCATAAAACAACATTAACTCTTTTGGCTCCAAATTCTATTTCTAATATACTTCAGTTGTCGAACTTAGTTTCCTTTGAATTGCGGGATTGATTAATCTTGTGATGTCACAATGAAAACCTACGGGATTTTATTGTAGTTTTTTCTAAGGAGGAAGTTGATTCATCTTATGACATCACAGAATACACGAAAAGTAACCAAAATTAGGGATTAAATGCCAGAAATGTTACAAAAATTGCAAGATTAATACCTTTTTATGAGAAACAAATACAATATACTTTTTTGGGACATGATACTTGCACTTAAAGTGTTTATGAAACCAAATTTTGCATATTTATTTTATTGCAAAATAATAAAGTTCATTCTTTTCTGATTATCAAGAGTATATTTATTTTTCAGTTCCGCCTTCGGAAAGGTCTCTTTTTCGCCATTCAAATTGACTACTTTATGCTAAAAACTATCCGGTTTACCGCGCGGCCAAATGAGCTGTGTGACGTCACAGTGAGGACTCGTTGTTACAAACATGGCAGACTCCAGCGAGAAAGTTTCAGAGAAAGCTAAAAATAAACGAGGAGGCTGGTGGCCTTGGTTTTCTTCCCGTATTTAACTTTATCTTACGCCAAAATACATTGGACATTGAAGTTCTAATACAGTGTTACTCATTCACAGTTTGATACAACATGACTCACCAATAACTCGATGATAACTTTAATACTCCTGTACTTTTATGCTGAAGCCAGAACAGTGAATGGCAAATAATACAATATAGGGTTTCTCTGGTTTCCTGTAGAAATTCGTTTAAGAGGTTCATGAATGTTCGTGAATGAAAATCGGACGATAAAACTTGCAAAGAACCCAGAATTTCGAAAGCCGTATAGTCGAACTGAGCCTCGAAACTACACAACTCACTGCCATCAGTGAAAAATAAATATACTCTTGATAATCAGAAAATAATGAACTTTATTATTCTGCAATAAAATAAAGGTGCAAATTTGGTTTTATAAACACTTTAAAGTGCCTATGAACAACATATGTTTATTATAGATATCAATTTTACATCAAGTGAATAGTAGAATGGTACAATATAAACCGGAAATGTTGGTGAGTTGGTAACAAAAGGAAACTACATATTTTTGGTGTTTATGTTATTATAATGACGTCGTTGTGACGTCATAAGCGATGCATCTTTTTGGGTGAAATTCCCCTTTAATAAACGTTACAAACAGACTACACTATCAAAGCGGGCTTCATAACACACATTCATTTGGCGCAAATTTGAACATTATAGGACGATTACAGCCCAAGTTATAGAGGAATTACTGTTACTATGACGTCATATTTAGTGACGTCAGGAGTCGTATCAAAATAAGGCTGCCTATTGTTAAAAAATCAAGAAAAGAAAGTAATGTGACTTTTGAGTGCCAGACTAGCGCATTTCATACTAGACTAATGCATTTCAGTAGTTTTTTTTTCTAAGGGCATGTATACAAAAGTATGACGTCACAATGACGAAAATATGACTTAAATTTTAAGCCGGTTATCGACAAAACATCAAAATTCTAAAAACATACGATTTTAGCCACCAACGTGTTTTATGATTGAACAAAATATAATTCAACAGTATTTACAACGGCTAAAAGGTGAATGAAGCGATATTTTCATAAATGCTTTTGTGTCAGTTTATTTTCCGCAAAATTCGCGAAATTCAAACTTTTATAACTTTTGATTTCTTTAACCAATCGACATCGGGTTTTCGATTCCTTCATTCTCAGCACGAGATTTTAACAATATACGACATTCACAGTAATAAGAAACGTTTTACAAATGGATAAATGACGTCATTGTGACGTCACAATCGTATTAATATAGCTTAAAAATCAGGTTATATTCCTTTTACGATTCTACACCCTCCTACAAAAATTCAATCGTTTCCGTTGAAAACGTTTTAAAATATAGAACTCATGCCGTTTTTATGGTCGTTTGTGCCCACCGTGTTAATTTGATCCGCACAACATAACAGTAATTGTAATGTTTATCTAGCCACTGAGGACCATCGGGCATCTCCTCGGGCGTACCGTAAATGCTCTAATAAGCCCCCGGGTGGCTTATTTAAAAATTGATATTGTAAAGGGGGGCTTAAGAGCGACTGTCCACTAATATCGAGCAAACCGCGGCAAAAGATGAAAAAAAAAATTCTTCATATTTCGTTCAAAGATAGGCTTTGGTCAGTTAGTAAACGTGCTGGGATTTTTTTGTTCAAAAATTTATTTAACTTTGAGAAAAATTGAAAAAACGATTACGGCCGGCGTGAGTCCGAGACAGCCTGAAATAAGAGTGATTTTACCGGTCTCTCTAACCTTGCCCTGTACAAACGCTAAAGGAGCTTCGCATTTTTCGAATTCGGATATTTGTTTAGAAAGTATTGATCGACTGTTTGAGTGCAATAATTAGATTATAGCTTTATTCTCAAGATCCTGAGAGCCCACTTAAATACGCTGTAGTTTGCTAATTTGAAAACCTTATTTCAGGGCACTTTTTGGAAAAATAAATTTTATATGTGGTATAATTCAGAATCCATTGAAGCTTCGTTTTTGATACAAGTTAGCATTGATCTAAAACATATATGAGAATTAGTTTGGGTTATCTTCTCAGTGCTTCACACGAGCGGTGTGAATTTCGACGAAATGACAACATGAATTTGTAAACAGTCAAGTCTTACTCTTCGACAAGAGTGCAAAATATCGAGCAGAAACCTATTGAACCAGCAGTTTTTAACAATAAACATAACTTAAAAGAGTTGAATGAACTTACCTTTTAATCCCATTGCTAGAAAATCGATTCTTACTAAGTTTTCTTCCTTCTATTAAAGTTGTCCTCTTCAATTGTTGTAATCCAAGGTCACAATTACCAATTAACTGTTCGGCGGGTCAGCTTCCAGACATGATGGAATAATAACGATTCTTGCATTAATCGAATGGCTTTTGATCGCTTAATACAGGAAATGCATTAAAAACATACCTAGCTGCAAAAAAATCCACTGTTTCGATTGCATTTCGTGTTTTTGTAGGCAACAGTTACAAGAGCGGATCCAGCTTTATGCATGTCACGCGCTCTTGTGTTTGCGTGGTCATGTCACGCGCTCTCGTTGGAGAGGGTGGGAGGGAGGGAAGGGAGAGAAAGGAGAGAGATGAAATAAATAGGGGGAGGGGGATTTTTAACAAACCCTAGTGGGAACAACATCACAGGGGAGCATTATCAAATTATTTATCCGGCTTATATCTCATTCGAACTTTCCCTAATAGTATTGTATACGCCTTATCCAAATTTGGTACGGCGCAAAATAAATAAGAAACAAAACAAATAACATCCAACATGTCCAAATGGGTTGCTTAATGTCCTCGTTCGGGATACCATAGAGGCCAGCTTTTTCTCCGCTCCACGGATTGGGTGTAGTCATGTAATGTGTGCATAACGTGAAAACTAGCAGTGTGAATGAAGAGCCGTGAAAAGAGCCTCTTGCTAGTTCATTTGCGAGAACACAAGCTTTTGTTAGATAGATTATAGATAGATACAGCCGATTGCACTGAAATATTCTGATTTCACCAAATATCCAAAATTACCAAATACCCAAATTTTCACAATGCCGACTTTAAACCATGCGTATGGTGGCACAAAATGTCTTGTTCACGAAAAAAATTCTCGTGCAAATTCCTATACCCCAAATATTGTGAAAATGGAAATGATATGGTATATGCAAATTAATATATGGATATAGTTGGTGGAATCTCAACACAATGCAAAGCCAGTGAAAACGAGTCGGAAAGTTGAAATCTGACTCTGGCATTTTTCATTTATTTTGTATATACTTGGGGAGGGGGTACCTTGCTAAGCTCGCTTCGCGCCTAAAACTAGAGAGTGCGAGAAGTTAGAACCTCTGGTTCCTAGGTAGGTTCCTAGACTTGTTGTCATTATCCGTCATCGATCATCATCATGTTTTTTTATTTATTTACTTTTATTTTTATTTTATTTTATTTTATTATTATTATTATTATTTTTTTGGGGGGGGGGGGAGAAGGAGGGGTGATTGGACAATTTTGGATTTTTCCTGTTGCTCATTGTCAGATAACATAAGAAATATTAAAACTCGATGAGATGTAACATGTTTATTGTTCTACAGCTTATGAAATATTTCTCTTTTTTCTGATTATCGACTTTACAACTGACTTTAGATAGTATCTGAGACGAGCATACAATATTTTTAATCTGACTGTGACATCTTCTCCCGAGGAACCTGTACATTTGTGTTTTTTACAGGTACCTGATACTAACCAGCTAATTGTGTACAGTACGAGTTTACAACAAAACACCCAGCCTTCGTTAGCTCTCGAGGCAATAATTCAAAGATTCGAGCCAATCAAATTCGATGGCTCCGATGGAAGTCGTTGCACTGTGAAATATCTAAATCAAACTGTCTTCGTATACATTTTATACTGACCAGAAAAAGAGTGGCCAAGCTGGAATTAATAAGATAGATAAAATACACGAACTTCAGGAAAGCACCTGGGTTACGTAAATGTTGCTGTGCATGCCCTTTATAGAGACCCATCACTTTATTTGAACACAATGCTGACAACTATATTTACCACTTATTAACCTCGTTTGCTCGGTCCGTACCGTAAGTCATGGACCGAGGTTTTCTCCTTTTTATGGCTCAAGCGCGAAGCGCGCCGAGCAAACGAGGTTAATAACATTTTTATTATATAGTTTCTTCATTTTCTTTGAGACCGGAAGTGGGCGGAAGGTCCGTACGGGAAGCTATGATTTACCAATCATAGATCGCGACTTAGCTATATAATGATTTGCTTCAGTGGTGGGAGTCTGACTGCTACACAAATAACAATTTAGTATATCACATTAGCCAGTTAGCTACACTTCAGCTGAGCGGTATTAGCAAGTGTGCGCAAATGATCAGGGCAAGGGCGGTGACACACTCGACTTCCCATCCTTACTCTGACACACCGCGCACTTTTGTACTAACACACTCCGCCAATTTAGCAGCGACAAAGAACGAGTCTGTAATTTCGAACGCGATTGAGTACATATTGTGTTTTGTATAGTTGAGCACGATTAGTCAGATTCGATCATGATAAAAGGTAATGTCTTCGCAAAACATCAAATTTAAAACCACAAATGGTTAGACCTTTTTGTCCTCTCGGATAAAGATGATAAATTGTAGGTCTATCCGTGAATGTTCATGAAGAGCCACCTTATAACATTGCCACTGATCAATCGCACTGATATTATTGTCATCGTTGTCGTTATTGTTGTTGCTATTGTTAATATTTTTTTTTTTAAACGTTAGACAAGTTGTCTCACAAGCGCGCAGTTGGGGCCTTGGTAGCCTGCTTGTAGGCTCTGGTTTATTTGGAGTCCCTGGGGTGGGAGAAAGGAGGGAGAAGGGGGAGAAAGAGAAAGGAGAGCCTGCGACAAGACCTTGCGGACGAACGAGAATTTCAAAAACACAGGATCTTGTCGCAGACTCTACTTTTCCCCTCCTCTTTCTCCCCCTTACCCCTCCTGTCTCCCACCACAAGAACTCCAAACAACCAATAGCCCCAAATCAACCAGAGCCTGCAAGCAGCGCTAGGGCCTTGGCCGAATGGCATCAAATTAGGCAAAAATCCTTTATTTACTAGCACTTGTTGCAGTTTGTATCGTTGACAGGATTCCAGATTTCATTGACGACAAACATAATCATGGAAATAGCCTAAAAGAGGAGTAAAGGGAGGGGTGTTTGGTAAAGACTAAGAGGAGAAAAGAGGGACCCCGTCCCCTCCTCTTAAGCCGCTTCGCAGACTTCTAGTCTGATGCTTTTATTTAGTGCACGATAACTCGGTTGTGAACAAAGCTGGCTTGATTTTCGCCTATTTTTGACAAATTCAACAGCTGTTATGGGGTTATTTAAAAAGACATTGGGTTAGCGGCACTTTAAGCCCAACGCCTTTCGCTATTATCTAATTAGCGAAAAGTTGTTGATTTCACTTTTGACCGTGAAAAGCTCTGTATGCAGATCAACTAGATCGATAGATCGACGATCCACGTGTTCTTCTGACTAAGGTTAGGTTTTTTAATATGTTGGGTTAGGGTTTGGATTAGTTCACAGGACCATTAAATAAACAACACTGTAATTCCTCTTCTCTAACCCTGACTTAGTATCCCCAATTGCTCGCTAATTTAGGGTTAGTCACTATAGACCACGTGGATCGTGGCACCTTTAATTACCGGCCACGTAAAATACCTGAGCTGCCGCCCGTACAGAGATTAACACGAAAACACTTACCCGAACCTACAGGAACAAAAATGTCAGTCAGCTGTCAGGATCGTTCTGGACGCCTCTTTGTTGGTGCTGCGCTCTGCTTTTGGCCATTTTCTTGCCTTTTCGTGTTTGGATATTTCTTGAGTAACACGACACGGCTAGGAGCCTCTGCGCCAGCCAATGCCTATAAGTACGCCTACAATATTTTGAAAAGCGCAGTTCACTTCCGTACGTTCGCCGCTAAAACTTAGCTTCCTAGTTTTCACGGCTCTTCATTCGCACTGCTAGTTTTCACGTTATGCACACATTACATGACTACACCCAACCCGTGGAGCGGGAAAAAAGTTTGCCTCTACGGTATCCCGGACGAGGACATTAAACAACCCATTTGGACATGTTGGATGTTAATTGTTTTGTTTCTTATTTATTTTGCGCTGTACCAAATTTGGTTATGAAATCTCAATGAATGGTTTACCATTCATATCAGAAGTACAGCCAGCCTCAACTGACTGTATAGAAGGCGTATACAATACTATTAGGGAAAATTCGAATGAGATATAAGCCGGATAAATAATTTGATAATGCTCCCCTGTGATGTTGTTCCCACTAGGGTTTGTTAAAAATCCCCCCGCCCATTTATTTCATCGCTTTCCTTTCTCTCCCTTCCCTCCCTCCCACCCTCTCCAACGAGAGCGCGTGACATGACCACGCAAACACAAGAGCGCGTGACATGCATAAAGCTGGATCCGCTCTTGCCTACAAAAACACGAAATGCAATCGAAACAGTGTTTTTTTTTTGCAGCTAGGTATGTTTTTAATGCATTTCCTGTATTAAGCGATCAAAAGCCATTCGATTAATGCAAGAATCGTTATTATTCCATCATGTCTGGAAGCTGACCCGCCGAACAGTTAATTGGTAATTGTGACCTTGGATTACAACAATTGAAGAGGACAACTTAGAAGGAAGAAAACTTATAGTAAGAATCGATTTTCTAGCAATGTTCATTCAGGTAAATTCATTCAACTCTTTTAAGTTATGTTTATTGTTAAAAACTGCTGGTTCAATAGGTTTCTGCTCGATATTTTGCACTCTTGTCGAAGAGTAAGACTTGACTGTTTACAAATTCATGTTGTCATTTCGTCGAAATTCACACCGCTCGTGTGAAGCACTGAGAGGATAACCCAAACTAATTCTCATATATGTTTTAGATCAATGCTAACTTGTATCGAAAACGAAGCTTCAATGGATTCTGAATTATACCACATATAAAATTTATTTTTCCAAAAAGTGCCCTGAAATAAGGTTTTCAAATTAGCAAACTACAGCGTATTTAAGTGGGCTCTCAGGATCTTGAGAATAAAGCTATAATCTAATTATTGCACTCAAACAGTCGATCAATACTTTCTAAACAAATATCCGAATTTGAAAAATGCGAAGCTCCTTTAGCGTTTGTACAGGGCAAGGTTAGAGAGACCGGTAAAATCACTCTTATTTCAGGCTGTCTCGGACTCACGCTTCTTTACTTCTTTCTGGATGGCTTTGAAGGTCTGGGCGTTGTCGGATACTATCAGGCCAGGTGCCCCTCTCCTTGCCGTGAATTTCCTCAGACAGAGTCTAAAGGTATCTACCGATAGATCCTGTACCAGTTCTAAGAGTATAGCTATCGTGACACAACAAGAAAAAAGCGCAATATACACCTTAGACATCTCCCCTCTATTTTTCACGAACAGCGGCCCGGCGAAATCCACTCCTACCTTCGAAAACGGCGCTGCCTGCCGTACCCTGAAATCTGGCATTTTGGCGGTTGGTGGTGCTGGATATGGCCTACCTTCTACTCTCTTGCACAAGACACACCTCAACTCTACCAAGGTACCTCTTACCCCCATGTGATGTACGTTTTCATGACACAACAGAATCAACAAATGCGTCAGCTGGTGATCCTTTGGGAGGATGATTGGCTCTTTGGCCTCCGCCATCAGGTCGGCATTATCTAGCCTCCCCTTGTATCTCACCAGGAACTTGTTGTCTTCTGCAATTCACAACCTGGCCTGCAGTTGTTCGTAGTTGCGCTGCTTCTTGAGTTGTGTTTGCGCCACTACAATACAGTCGTTCTCCGCCTCTCCTATATCTCGGACTGTGAGCCATTTCGACGTCTCTCTCTCTACTTTGTTTGCGCGCATTGTCACAGAAACGTTTGACCCACGCTGTCACTCTAAACAACTTAATAGTGTGGCTGTAATTCTTAATGTCGATCACCCTGTCTAGATCTAGTCCCAGGTTCACACTCACCTCAACTGTCATCACTGCGGCCTTTTTCTCCTCTTCCCTACTCTCGCTGTTTGCTATTATTGGTTCCTGTTCTAGCCAGCAGTCTTCTTCCTGTGTCAGCCATGGCGGCCCTTTCCACCACAGCTCGCTCTCTTTTAGTTGCGACGCGCGCACCCCGCGCGACCCCAAATCTGCTGGATTCTCCTCCCCTGAAACGTGACCCCAAGTACTCTGATCACTCAACTCTAGTACCTCATTCGCCCGGTTGCGTACAAATTGCTTCCACTCACTGCGATTCGCGATCCAGTACAGGGCTGTCATGCTATCGAGCCAATATCGTGATTGCCCGATACTCACCTGTGATGCAAGCGCACCCTTCACCGTACACATAAGCTGAGCCAATATGCGCCCACCCATCAGCTCAAGTTGTGGGATGGTCAGCTCCTTCAGCGGTGCAACTCGTGTTTTAGATGTCATAATTCTAGCATACGTACCTGTACTAGTGCTGTACACCATGTACACAACAGCGCAATAAGCCTTTTTACTGGTGTCTGCGAACCCATGCAGGGAGCACACAAACATTTCCTCTCTGACGTTCTGATAAAGACAGCGTTGGACACTGATACTACGACAACTCACCATGTCCTCGATCCAGGCCTCGACCCCGCGCTTCACGTTACCTAGTAACGCGTCGTCCCAGCCTATCTCATATTTGCAAGCCTCTTGAAATAACATTTTGATACGTACCGTCACTGGGCCGAGTATTCCAAGCGGGTCAAACACTCCTGCTAACAGTCGTAAGGTGTTGCGTTTGGTTGATGGCAGTCCCTTGGCGCGCTCTGCTATTGCATTCAAATCAAAACTAATCTCGTCCGACTCAAAATCCCACTTTAGGCCTAGCACTTTCTGTCCTTTACTGCCCACCCCCATACCTACCGAGGATTGTGCGTAACTGGCATCTTCTTCGCGAACCTGCCCATCGCTCTCACTCTTACAATCTTCGCTTTCTAAGATAGCTGACCTTACCTCGGGGTCGTTGGTGAGCCATTTACGGAGTTTAAATCCCCCTTCAAGCATTCTTTCGCTCGCCTTACGGTACAAGTCCACTACTTCTGTCGTCTCCTTTCCTCCTGTAACTAAATCATCAACATAAAATGAGTGCTCTAACTTCTCCGCGAACTCAGGATCCGCGTTCACATACTTACTTATGTGGTGCCTCAGTGCTGCGTTCAAAAGGAATGGCGATGAGTTCACTCCAAATACAACTCGACAAAATCTAAATACCTTAATTGACGAGCTGTCATTAAGGTTCTCAGCCCACAGGAAACGCAAACAATCACGATCACATTTGTACACTTCAATGTTTAGAAAGGCTTTCTCTATGTCGCCTACAAGAACCACTCTGTTTTCTCTAAACCTCAGTAAAATCTCGTATAGTAAGGGTGTTAACGACGGCCCTACGTGCAGACAATCGTTTAAAGAGGCGCTTTTCTTACTTTCGCGCGCGGACGCTTCATAAACAATTCTGACCTTTGTGGTCTTGGCATCTTTCCTTACAACGGCTTGATGCGGCAAATAATGCTCTTTCTTACCCTTCTCTAATTCCGCTACTTCTTCGATCATGCCGTCCTTCAGCTGCTCCTGTATTATGGAGGAATACTCTGTTAGTACTTCAGGCTGGTTAGCTGCCAGTTTACTTGCTTTTGACTTCAGGCGGCGCAGACTCGTAGTGTAGTTAGTGGGCAATTCTGGGTGCCCCTCTTTCCACGGCAGTTTTACGGAATACCTCTCACCTGTAAACTCTATAGTTTCTTTAAACTCCTCATACACATCACGTTCCACGTCTCTAATCCCTAGAGTTTCCAGGTCCCAAATCTTATTTACCTGCCCATCTAAAATGGTTTCGTTTTCCTGCGAAATCCCAACAAAATTAAAGTTCACGCGATCACAATCACTTACCGGCACTTTCATTGGCCCTGAAAGCACCCAGCCGAGCGACCGGCTCGTCGCACCTACCTCTAATGGTGCACCCTTTTTGGAAGTCCCACAAATAATTCACTCTCACTAAAATGTCGATTTTTAGCGCGCCGTTCTTAGTGTTTAGATCGGAAAACCATAAACCCTTGAGGTGCGGATATTGGTTCTTTGCCAATTCTACATGACCATTCGGGATCATCGATATCTCGGGCACTACGTACGCCTCGATCCTTATCTCTTTAACCACTCTGTCACTCACCGGACATACAACAATCTCTACTACGGCATGCAATTCCGACTCGTTTTGCGCGCATTGACCAAACGTATTGATACCGAGCCGATATTTTTCTACGTGGATGATGTAGCGTGATTCCGGGCATGATCCTCATGACATGATGGGAGGACGTACTTCGCGTCGCTCCGCTATTTTTATAGTGCTCATACAAATATGGATAATATATGTCCTTCAAAGTTCAAGATATGACCATAGAGGGAACATGAACGGCGGCCTTGGACCGTATGTGACCGGGAAACAATCGCAAAGCATTGAGGATATCGAGTTACCTTACAACAGAGTAAGTGGAGTAAGTGGAGTAAGTCGCCATATTGAACTATTAAGCAGAAGAAAGCACTACTTGACAACTAGAGTAAATTACTACGCAAATTCGTCATCGACATTTCAGCTCGCAAGGCTAACAACAAGTGGAGATATTAACCCTAATCCTGGACCGAGAAGCGAAGGAAACAGCACAACCAAATGTTCAAAATGTTCAAGAACCATAGCTCGTAACCACAGAGCTTTATTGTGCAACACATGTAGAACCAACTTACACATTAAATGTGCAAATGTGCTGCCTAAGCAATACCGACAAATGCTACCGTTAGATAAAATAAACTGGAACTGCCCAATATGCATAATCGCCAGAAATAACGAGAGGACCTTGACTTACCAAGAATTGCCGTTGTACGAAATATTTGATCTCCTCGAAGAACACCCAGCTGAAGTGCAAGAGAATACGTCAAAACCTGATAACGAAAATTATCTAGAA
Source organism: Actinernus sp. WN-2022 (assembly GCA_030867875.1). NCBI lineage: Eukaryota > Metazoa > Cnidaria > Anthozoa > Actiniaria > Actinernidae > Actinernus > Actinernus sp. WN-2022. The sequence goes on from JAOWCC010001589.1 coordinate 13,115,153, forward strand.
AAGTTGGTTGAAAGTTTGGAGTCCTCCCCAAAAGACATACGCGTGGCCCACTTGAACATTTGCAGTCTGAGAAATAAAATTGAAGAATTAAGGACTCTACAAAGGAACTGTAGGTTTGATATAATTGGGATTACAGAAAGCCATCTCGACAAAACTGTTCCCGATTCACACCTACACATAGATGGACTCAAGTTACTACGCAAAGATAGAATTAATCGCAAGGGTGGCGGATGCGTGCTGTATTATGCAGAACACTTACGAGTAATACATCGAAAGGACCTGAACATAACAGAGTTAGAAGCAATTTGGATCGAACTGAAATCCCCTTCCAATACAGCTCTATTTTCTGTTGTTTACCGGCCTCCTGATAACCGAGAATTCTTTGATGTATTTAATATGACTCTTGAGAAGGCTTGGTTGAAAACATCAAACATATTTGTGCTTGGAGATCTTAACTGCGACTATACTAATATTTCATGAATGAGTCGTATGCAGAAATTCAATCAAACACGAATAATCTGCGACGTATTTTTGATATGTTCAATATGCAAAATGTGATTACCACTGCTACCAGAATAACACCAACAACAAGCACCTTAATAGATCTCATCATAACCACTAGGAAAGATTTGGTTTGCAAATCAGGAACCTTCCCCTTAGGGATCTCAGACCACCACCTGGTGTATGCTACATTACGCCTGTTAAATAAAAGGCCGCCACCTAAAATCATAAACACTAGGGACTACAAGCGTATGAATGTAAAGGACTTTCAAGTGGATATTGAATCGGCTCCCTTCCACATTGCTAATGTCTTTGAAGATCCTGATGACATATTGTGGGCCTGGAATAAAGTATTTGAAGAGATATGTGATACGCATGCACCGCGTAAAGTAATTAAAGTGCGAAGCTACTCTTCACCCTGGATTAGCAGTAATATACGATTAAAAATGAACCGGCGATATAAAATATACAAGAAAGCTGTAGAAACAAAGGACCAGGAAATATGGACTAAATACAAGAAGCTGAGAAACGAAATTATATCGGACATTCGAAGAGCTAAGACGCGCTTTTTTAAGCAGAAAATAGATGAGGTGAAGACAACTACTGACTACTGGAAACTGCTTACAAAGACAACCAATCCTAAAATACGTAAAGTAATTGGCCCGCTGAGACGCAATGATGGAAGTCTAGCAGTAGATGACGAAGAAAAAGCAAATTTAATGAATTTCCACTTCACCACAGTAGGAGACAATCTAGTGAAAAATCTCCCTAAATACCAAAACCATACAGATGAACAGAGTCTAGCAGAGATCCCAACTATAAGCAGTATAAGTCTGACGGATAAAATGATTAGAAAGAAAATCGAGGCAGTGAAACCCAATAAGGCAACAGGCCCGGACAATATACCTCCCAAGTTATTAAAATTAGCAGGCCCTGCAATTACCGCACCACTAACTAGATTATATTTGGTGAGTGCAAACGCAGCCTTGGTTTTTAGCAAATGGAAGAAAGCACGATTAACACCAGTCTTTAAAAAAGATGATGAATCGGAGAGAGCCAATTACAGACCACTGTCAATCCTCATTGTGCCGAGTAAAATAATGGAATCCTGTGTCGCAGACAAATTAGTACAACACGTGATCACGGATAATAATTTAATAACTGACAAACAGTGGGCCTACCGAAAGGGTCATTCAACGGAACTATTGCTAGTGCACCTAACGGAAACTTGGAGACGGGCGTTAGACTCAAACTTGGTGATTGGCGTAGCTTTTGTCGACTTTAGTAAGGCATTCGACTGTGTCTCGCATACTACTTTAATGTATAAATTACACAACCACTTTGGCATAAATGGCACTTTATTATCATGGCTCAAGAACTATCTTAAAGACAGAACTCAATACACAATCATGAATGGTAAACAATCAGATGTAGCGCGTGTCACGCGCGGAATTCCCCAAGGGTCGGTACTAGGCCCGACATTATTCACATTGTACACAAATGACATGCCTACGGCAGTTACGTCAGGTACAGTTTATATGTACGCTGACGATACAACTCTCTATTGTATTGGAGATACAATCGATCAAGTAACAATGTCACTCAACAACGCGCTGAAAGAGCTGAGTACATGGTGCCGGTAAATTCCTTTACGCCACATTCAACGAAGTGTGAAGCCATGATAATGTACAGAGGAACATTTATTGGACCTATGAATACACTAAATATAGGCGAAAATAGACTAAGATGTGTATCACACACAAGATTACTAGGAGTTATAATTGACGATAAACTCAATTGGACAAAACAGATTCTGGCAGTAAAAAAGAGTTTTATAAATAAGCTCAATTTACTGAAAAGAAGTTGTTTTTTGCCCAGACAGATGCTAATAGACCTTTATCTCAAGATAATCCAACCCTCTGTCACCTATGCAATACCTGTGTGGGGAGGTTTTAATTGTAAGGATATTTTTAATTCACTTGAAATACTACATTGTAGAGCAGCAAGAATAATATGTAATCTGCCGCGAGATATGCCCTCACAAGAAGTACTCACAAAAGTCGGGTGGGATACTCTATTTTATACATATAAGCTAAATATAGGTAAATTAATATTTAAAATATAAAACGAGTTAACGCCTCCAAGTATGTCCCAGATTATTGATAAGCGAATTAATAAGTATAGCTTTAGAAGTAAGAACAGGCTTATTACACCTCGTTTCAACACATACTACATGAACCATGAAACACAGAGGTGCCATCTTATGGAACACCATATCCGAGAACATTGACGCAGCAACATGTACTACAAAGACATATATGGATAAGGCTAGAAAGATAGATACACTACATAACTTAGATTTTAACTTTACATCAGTGCAGACTCTCACTAAAGGAACTAAAGATTACATATATGATTGATATTGTTACATTTTTAGCATTCTTAACTTTTTAGACATTTTATGATATTGTTACATTTTTAGCATTCTTAACTTTTTAGACATTTTATGATTTATGAATAATTTAGCCACTTTTTTCAATGTATATCATTTTTATATTTATGTTACACACGACCCCACAAGCGGCGACGCTTTAATGTATATCGTGTTTAAATAAAAGTTATTGTATTGTATTGTATTCCTGTCGAATCACAGGAAGTTTCGCGTGACCAGCCGCTGCGGTTGTGATAAACGAGCGATGACTACCCGCGTCAAACAAAAGCCTGGCTCTGTACTGCGCGCCCCCTCGAATAATTCCCTGCGCTGTTTGCAATGCTACTTTCCCTCCCGATCCCACATGCAAATTAACGCTCTGACAAGCATTATCATTAACTATGTGACTAGAGCTAGAATTAGAGGGTAATTCTGGACTAGGCCTATCCCCCTCACTTGGGACATTAAACCCTCTAGGTTCTTGGGACCTCTGCATTTGCTGCGTTTTGTTTTCGGGCTTATGGCCCTCACAGATAGAAACGTGATGTCCGCCCCCACATGACATACAAATCCCATTCTTATCTTTATAATTAAAAGCCCTGTGATTTTTACGCAAGCTTTATAACATCTAGCATACCTAAATAACAGTGCCTTACGAGCTTTCGGTTTCTTAACGCTCTGACAAAGTTACGGTGCGTGGTCGGTGCCTAAACAATACGCACAAGCCCTTTCCTTTGTTTCCGGACTTCGTGCTTGTGGAATTCGAGTGTTCCTCTCTAAGTTCGATTTCCTTTCTCATGTACTCCATTAGTTCTTCTATGCCCCAATCAGTAAATTCGCGATCTCTCGTAATAGTTAGGCGAAACGCCTCCGGCACCTTCTGCAATAGCGCCAGCACCACAACAGCGGAGTACGTGTTTTCATTCACTCCCAGCGAATCCAACCCTCTGTAGTGAGCCTGACATCAGTCATCAAACGTGCGCAATCTTGTAGTGTCCATGTCTTTAAAAACTGGCGACAAATTCAGCAGATCATTGATGTGAGCCCTCTGGATCACATTTTCCTTCCCATACCGCTTCTTTAGCAGTTTCACTGCCGCCCCATAATTCGCTGATGTCAAAGCGAACCCGGCGACAGCGCTCTGTGGTGGTTCTAGTAAAAGGCACTTCAAATACGCGAACTTGTCCACGTCGGCAAGCGCTTCGTTCCGGTGAATTGAACTTTCGTACGAATCCCTAAACTCCTGCCATTCGGTCACTTTCCCACTGAACTTTTTGATTTCAAGCTTTGGTAGCTTGGCCCTAATTCTTTGCGCACTCGAAGCGCTGGATACGTGGCTGACCGCGGGTGAAGAAATCACAGGTTGGGGCGTTGGTGGAATCCCCTCCTTGACCAGTAATTCCTCGAGGCGAAACCTAATCGAAGTTAACTCCTCTCGGAATTCATCACCCTCAGTAATTTATTTCTCCAGGTCTCCGTCCTCCTTATCGCCCACTAATTCAATTACGTCTTTATCTAGGTGTTTCAGGAGTTCGAGTTTTTTCTTTCACACTCGCGATCATTTGTTTTGCCCATGCCTTTTCACTCTCCGCGTGAAAATCGTCTACGGCCAATCTTTCTGTTACTTTTCCGATATGTTTCGTCAAAACTCCTCGATGTCCCGCTCTTTTCTTCTTCTTTTTTGGCAATTCTGACATTGCTTCGCTTGGTACTCTTTAGTTATGGCTGGCTCATCTTCAATCTACGATCTCTGTGTACAATCCACGATCTCGACTATCCGGCTCGAAGGACCAATTGTTGCGGATTCTCCCGCTACACTTCTACAAACCCAAGAGTCCAAGCACCACACCAATCTTTGTTGCGTCTTCACGCTCTTTATTCGTCAACGATCTATTACAATCTGATCTCATTCCCGTTTTGACTTCGCTAAAATATCTAAGGTTTACATGTATTTGATTGACAAGCTAATTACGACTCATATTACAGGCTAAATATAATTATTGGCGTATAAATTAATCATGCCGCTTGCGGATAAAAGATTAAACAGCTTATCCAATTAACAATGGCTTCTTTTATGCAGCTGATATCTACGTAACACGTTCCGTTACCGGTGTTATGACAAATATATACATCGTGGTTCGGATCCTGTGACGTCATAAGATGAATGAACTCCCTCCCAAGAGAAAACTACTACAATAAAATCCCGTAGCTTTGAATTGTGACATCACAAGATGAATCAATCCCGCAATTCGGGTAACTTTTATTCTAGTTGAATTGCTGCTCCAGTCTCTCGAAGAAAACTAATTTAGACAACTGAAGTATATTAGAAATATAATTTGGGAAAAAAGTTAATGTTGTTTTATGGCTTTACTTCCACTTTAACAATTACATATGACAGTTTCCATGGAAACATGGAATGTGATCTTTGAACTCCATTTTTTTTATCTTAAAGCTTCCTACATTATGGTAAAGTGTTTTCATATACCGGGGATAATTATGCATGTGAATCAGAGATACTGCATAGCTTAGAAATCCAGCTAGGACACTAGATAAAGATATTATTAAACGGTCATAAATCTAGGGTATCAAATTTCACAATAGCCTAAATGAGTCTTCCCCATAATATATCAATTGTCCTCGTTTGACTCATAAACTATGGTCTATCTCTGATTCACACACATAAAAACCCCGGCATATGAAAACACTTTACCATAATGCAGGAGGCTGTAAACTAAATGATTTTCATTAGAGTTCAAATTTCACATTACACGTTACCATGGAAACTGTCATGTATAATTGTTAAGGTCGTGACAAACATCATATTTTTAAAAATTGTATTGACAAATTTTACAAAGAGATAGACTACCCTCTGTTGATTTGGGGTGGCCATTTTGAGACCCGCGGGTCTTCGCGCTCAACACTATAGACCAATGCGAGGTCGCCATTGTAATTACGATATCTACTTAATTAAATTAGCGATAGCACCGGTACCAGAAATCACGGACAAAATGGCGGATAGCTCATTATGTATAGCTTTTGCAGGGCATTCGAAAATGGCCTACACTTACAAATAAATGTAAGGGACCAAACATAAAAGGTTTTATAGCCTAACCTTTAGGAACGCTTTCACTTTGGCGGTCGTCTCATTTCAAACTCGGGGGTCTTAGAAACCATTAGTTTAAAAATTTGATGAATCCAGTCACGTTTCCTTCGGTCAAAACGAATGTGTCTCTTAATTTAGCCATAAATCACCACAGGCTGCCATATATTTACCGAGGAGTACATCCCTAACTTCCATGTAGTACTCGCAACAAAATCCCGGTCTTCTAATTTGCTTCCGGCGATAATACGGCCTTGATATCGTCATTTTTGCTCCGAAATTAAAAGTGCTAACTTTGGCTACAAGAAGCCACCATTACAGTTCTGAAGCCTCTCAGGGAACCCATGCACGTTTTCAGTTCAAAACATACAGGAGACGAACGCATTACGTCCGTCATTCTCCGCTCCACCGACGGCTTACTATTCAAAGGTATTACCGCTGTTTAGACCAAATGCAGACTATAATATAACAAAACGAGGGATTGAGCTGCATTTGGGTTCCCGGTGGTCGAGTGCAACACGATGCCATCTTTGTTATTTTTGGCATATTGCGCATGCTCTGTGCCCTTGTGTTAACTCCGCTGTTCGGCGTAATCGCGGTCGCAAAATGTCCGTGATATCCCGTAACGTAGTCAAAATCCCTAATTTAAGAGTTGTATCTCACCTGAAGCCAAAGTATGGTCGAGTAAAGTGCGCTATTTTGGAACACGTTTGGATAAGGGGCCAGTGTAAAAATGTCTTATTTTACGGGACTGTATTTTTGCTCCCATACAATATATAACTCTCAAATTTGGGATTTTGTATAATGTTGAGGTACTCTTTTTAACAGTGTCATCAGTGCTATCACTAATTTAAGTAGATATTGGCGACCTTGGCGACCTTGGATTGGTCTATACACAAAGTATCTCAGAAGACCACAGCCACTAGTACGACTCCAACAACTGAGATAAGACCACCAACGTAGCCGGCTCCGAATCTGTCAGCGGCTGCAGTGGGTGGAGCAGGTGTTGTAGGACCATTACACAAGTTTCCAAAGCAACACTTAGTCTTGCAGCTTGTCAATATTCCCGACATGTTAGCGCCTTTGCAAATAGTATCTCCGCAGTAGGCGAACATGCTGCAGTTTCTCATCATTGTAGCGATTTCCAAGTGCGTTCCCTTGGGTTTGACCTTGAGCGTCACAGTCAAGCAACGGTCTTGCGGTAGGCCAATGTAAGGATCCAGGCCACAGGTCTGTCATGTAACAGACATTTGAATCATTTATTATACAAAAACATACTATACTAGAGATACGACCTTTTGTAAACATCTGTGCATAGTTAAAGGGACTGTGTCATGGTAGAGACCATTACATTAGATGTCCGGGCCGGACAACGTCATTATCAGCAATTCTCATATGAACTAACGAACCTCGCGCACATGTGGGATGGTAAATATCAAAGGAAATATTCATAAATGACTAATAAACTGTGTAAATATCAAGTATTCAAGTGAAATAATGAAAATACTTTCAATCAATCATTGAAGGAGGGGTTCAACTTTTTAACCCATCAATCGAACACTGACTCCACATATGCGTAGTACTATGACATAGTCCCTTTAATAGAGTGGACTGGTTACAAAACCCAGCTACCTTCTTTGTTATGTTTTTGTAAAAAAATTTTAAACCGAGTTCCACTGGTCTTAACTTTGAGTGTCAAAGTCACGCCAATGTTTCAGTAACGCCTACATTCGTGGTCAAAATATATTAAAATCTACAACCCCTCCCTATTTCATTGATACTACAAGAGCCTTCGTCGTTCAGTTAAGAACCTGGTAACTATTAGGAATTGCGGTGGAAAATTATGTTAGTTTGTTGGCGATCGTAGTTTCCGTTTATCTTACTAGGTGTGGATTCACTCTTTTCAGCTGGTGGCCATCTTGGATTCAAAGCGAGGCAATCCTTTGTTTTTGCCAGGTTAGCCTCGTTTTGACTATCCCTCACTGCGAGGCTGACCTGGTAAAAACAAAGGACTGCCTCGCTTTGAATCCAGGATGGCGACCAGGTGAAAAGAGTGAATTGATTTTAAAATACGTAGCCTTACTGCTTATTCAATCAAGAACATTGAGAATAGTGCTAGCGTGTGTCTAACGTTCCCTCTGTTGCTTAATAAAACACATCATTTATTATATATTTTGTTCATGGTTCATACAGACAGGATACGAAACCCAAGGGTCCTCAAATACAGTGAACTCGATTTATCGAGCAATCATCTCTTATCGACCATTGTTCTCTACCTTGTATAAAATATACATTTTAGAGAGCAATTTTTCAAGTTGCATTGCTTCAATTAGTATCATTATTATATATGCTGACGTGAATGTTATCCAAGTCCAAGAATTTCAAACTGAGTTATGAAAACCAAATGACCCTGTTAAAATGAGACATAGTTCGATTAGAAAACACTGATGTCTAGTTAGTCTTCTCTAAGTGTTCTTTCTCCTTGAGAGGATACGGAAAACAGTTTTTAAAGGTGTTTTGTTTTCCAATTATAGATATTAAAATAGAAAAGAGTGAAATCCGTGTGCTATTGGTATCATAATCGGAATTGAGTACTGATTTAAAAAAAAATATATTAGTCCATCGTTTCTTTAGAACCAATGAAATTGTTAGATTTTAGGGTGTCACAAAACTTTATTTCATTGGTTCCTTAGAAACGGCACTTAATTATACCTGTTTGACTGGTTTCTTGCAGCTTGCACTCGCCACGCCGGGCAACATGGGCATATCAGCACACGAATAACACGTCAAAGCAGAACCTTTAAACAATAAGAACAAACATACGAGATAATAACACTTATCATCAAATCATTGACACATTGATTGAGTACCTCCAATCACTGGGAGTCAATAGCATAGTACTACAAGTATACAAGAGCCCATAACCAAGAGCGAGAATCTCCCATACTACCTCTATGCTACGGCATTTTCACAAGTTAGGTTATTTTTAGAACGGTTTCCCGCTATTATTGGGTTGCAATCATTCCTAAGGGAATAAAATCACAAAAGCGTAGCAGACGTGTTGTTGGTATAACAAAAGAAGCTAATGAGGCATATTTTGTTCCGCCACAGGTGTAACCCACTAATTGGCGGCAAAAATAATCTAAAAAATTGCCCAACTTGTGAAAACGCCGTAGCATCTATATAAAAGATATCAACGCTCTTGGTTATGGGCTCTTGATGTATAACATTATTAAAAACAGCAGGGACCATATACAGATCCTTGGATCTCTTGGTTTCTATCTACTCAGATTGTTGATTCGGGCCTGCGCCCCTCGCCAATTAGCTGCCGTTATATTTATAGTTCACCACAAAATTTCAGCGCGCGCTCATTTGTCAAAAGCGATCAAGTGACGTGATACTTGTCGTCCGCAGAGGCAAACTATTATATTAGGCGTTATAGTTCAACACAACATTTTCGCGCGCTCTCATTGGTTCGCTACTTGGCACTATAAGGCGTTATAGTTCACAACAAAATTTTGGCGCGCGCTCATTGGCCAAAAGCGATCACGTGACGTGATAGTTGTCGTCCGCGGATGAAAACTATCAGGCGATAGTGCCCGCTGAGAACGGAAGACGATTTTGTGATGAACAATGACGACAAATAGACTGTGTTTGTCTCGGAACTATCGGCTGATAGTTTCCCTTGGAAATTTGATGTTCTTAAAACTAGCATATAAGCCCTCGAACTGCGTTCTCGGGCTTATATTTGTTTTAAGAACATCAAATTTCCGCGGGCAACTATCAGCCGATAGTTCCTCGACGGACACAGTCTATTTGTATAATAGTCGGCCCGTGGGCACTATCAACTTGATTTTCCTGAGAAATTTGTATTTACGCCAAGGGTTCTACCGAAACAAGGATACAGAAGCCTGTAGTATTTTATATTTTCAGCTTGGTGCAATTAAAGAGGAACGGGAGTAAGAGAAAATTCAAGATTTTATCCCTGAATCCCTTGCGATGTTCTGCGAAAATTTTACGTGGAAGCGCGAACAGTGAATGGAGAACATTATTCACGCAATTCAATGAGAGCTATCTGCTCTGTCCTTGAACGCTTTCTAACTAAATCACCATACCACAAGCCATTTTCTTTGATAACAGACCAATTATTCGTTCCCACCAACGATGCTCTGGACTCACATTTGAAAAACCTGGCAAAAAATGGAGTTATTTCCTCAACAAAACATAAGCAGGCTATTTCAAAAAGAAAAATTAGAAACGCTCTATGCAACGGGCCAGCTCGGAAACAAAACCCCAGAAAGCCTTATTCAAACTACATGGTTTTACATCATGCTATATTTTGGTAAAAGAGGAAGAGAGAAGTTCGCCGATGACATAGATTTTCGCAAAATTAAACAACAAGCGGCTTCGAGTAGATTGCCTTTAAAGAGAGCGTGCGACTGTAATTTGCCAATGGGAAAAAATACCCTTGCCAACCTACTCACTATTATGAGCAAGAAGGCTAACCTCTCGCTCCCCTACAGTCCACATTGTATTCGTGCTACTGCCGTGGCTATCCTAAAAGCAGCTGGAGAGGATAATTCCCGAGTGAAGAGTGTCACCGGCCACAAGGGCGACACTTCTATCGAGTCGTACAACGCGAGACCTGCATCGTTTGAACAATATGCTTATTCCTCCACCATTGTAAGCAGTTTCGTAGATGCACAAGACTGAAATGCCCTTACAGCTACTCCAAAGAGAAAATGGCAGATCCTCACTGGTACATCAATCTCGGCAAATCCTCTAAGCTCCAATTTGAGAGTGCAGGTGTACAACCAGTCGTCCAGCCACAACGCGACAGCAATCAGGACAGTTTTACCACTGCACATTTAATTTTTATGCGAGCAAAGATTGATTTGTGGTCGACTTAGCTGTTAACCGCCAGTTTTTGTCATCTCGCAAACAGAACTTTGTAGCTTTTTTATTCAATTTCAACGTGTTTCTACTGCGATGTTCTTAATATTGCTCGATTGAAAACTCTGCCTAGATTTGACGTCACATTCACTAAAAGCGAGCAGCGAATCACAAACAAGCAACATGTTTCCCCAGCCAAATAAATAAAATATTGAAGAGCTGCACTGTAACGGCTTCCGTTTTTTCTCCAGCCAGGCTTTTCCTTTCCTTTATATACCATTCTCAAAAGCTTTTCCCCACAATTTTCCTCGTTTTCAAAGCCCTGAACGCTTGCCAGTTTATGACAGTTAAAACATTACTTTTCATTTCAATCAAAACATAATCTATTTACTCGTGCGAATCTTTGTCCTTTTTAGAACGATGCAGTTTATAGAGAGCTACTTCACTAAAAATGTTGTGTTGAACAACAACTCGGAACTATTGCCTGATAGTTTCCCTTGGAAATTTGATGTTCTTAAAACTAGCATATAAGCCCTCGACCTTCGTTCTCGGGCTTATATTGTTTTAAGAACATCAAATTTCCGCGGGCAACTATCAGCCGATAGTTCCTCGATGGACACACTATTTGTATAATAGTTACCCGACGAAATGTGATGTTCTTCAAACAAATATAATATGCTTGTTCTAAGAACATCAAAACTATCAGCCGATAACCCCTCGACTGACACATACTATTATTATAATAGAAATCTCGAGCTTGCATGGATATAGTTCAAAGTAAGAACAAAGTTTTACAGGACACCGTGGACAGTTTCCCCGCTGTATCAACTGCCTCCGAAGGCAACCTACGTTTCCTAAAGAAACTAATGATATGTATTCTTACCCGAAGGTCCTGTCGGCTGGGGAGCAGCAGTTGGTATTGGTCCACCACTATTGCATAGATCACTCTGACAGCAGCCAATCTCGCACGTCTCTACATTCCCGCTCGTGTTAGCCGCAGGACACATCAGGTTAGGATCACATTGAACCGAGTATGAACAATTTCGAATCTCCTGGTGAATTACTATATTATTATTCGTCATCTTTATTCGCTGTGTCAGGCAATGATTAGGGGTGAGAATAGGAACAGAGGGATCCGCAACACAGGTGAACGGCTTGGGTGCAGTGCAGTTTTGTTGTGGACCTACCGACGTATTTGAACAAACATACGAGTAACAGCGTAGACCGTACCCTGTGTATAAACAATGCGACTATTAGTGAGTCCTGGAAACAGGAAAACTCATTTTTTTTTAATTAAACTGATTTTTTCTCGACATTTTCTCCAAGAGCAAAGCTCATCTAGGGAGATTATGTCTGCATTATTTACAAAAGTAGTGGAGAGGTCATTATAGTAATATTAATATTTAACTAAATTAACAGTCAGTGGTTATAATGACAAATATAAACAAATATATTAACAAAGTGCGTAAACAAAAGACAAAAGACACTAAATCATAAGTCAATGCTCTGCTACTATTTTCATCAGTTAATTGTCTGATCAGTTGTTAAATCGTTTGGTTTTCAATATGAATGACTGAACATTACACATTAGAGCACAGTTTTCTTCATTGCCAATCTGTTCTGAGCCGTGTAAAAATATATGATTTTTTGTGAATCTGATAAACTTAACAATCTGGAAATGAGTAACTGTGCAGAGAAGGAAATTAATTGCTGACGCTGGGCGGCATATCGGGGGCAATATAGAAAATAATGTTGGACAGTTTCAATCGTTTCCCATGTACAAACGCAGAAAGGAGAGGGTTTACAATTAATTATATTTAGGTACGCATCGAGAGCGCAATTATTTAAACACAATCTGGTATGCAAAATCGAGCCATATCGACTCAAGGAAACGTTATACATTTTATTACATTTATTCCCACAGAAAGTATTACGTAATCTAGTTTTCAATAAAGACAGAGGTTCGACAGAACATGTACCAATATCCAAATTATGATACTATTGTATCAAATGGTTTAGCAGTAGGAAATAGTAGAATAGTTGACGGATCAAGAAAAAATGTCTGGCCATTTTCCTGAAGAAAAAGTTCCTCTATAAGAGAGACCTTCCTTTTATGCTTTTTAAACTGGAAATGTAATCTTTAAAGTACAGAACACGAAAGTAAATAAACATATTTTTGTTGTTATTTCCACGATCTTCAAGCTCAAAATGTCATTGATGTAATGTGAAAAACTTTACTTGTTTAGCCAATCAAAGTGCCGGTCTACCGTTTCAATGTTATATAACTGTTTAAACATTTGATGATGGAACAGAATTAGTCCTGACAAAGTGATGTGTTCTTGCGTGCTACAAATCGGAATCAATGACCACGATTTGATCTACACATACCGCACGATGCGCCCATCAATGGCTACAAATATGTCACTAGTTATCGGAAATTTAAACACTTTGAACCTGAACAATTCAAATCGGCTCTGGGGAAAGTTCCATGGTTTCTCTTACAACAGCACGACAACAAGCTAGAAGCCATGTGGAATAAATGGCAAACTGACTTTTTAAAATATTGCAGAGGAGAACGCACCAATACGCACTAGACGTGCGCGCCAAAAGAGTTCCCGTGATTAACCAAATTTATTATATGGCACGAGCTACTTCAGGTAAAGGCGAGCGTTCTGATTGGCTGCTTAGCGGTCGAGATTTCCCCATAATACACACGAGCATTATGAGATATGTTAATGCCCGGCAAACTTTGATAGCCCTAAAACAGCTGAATTGCGAACTGTCATTATTTTAGTGAAAAACGGAGAGAAACTACAAAATGAGCAAGGACAGCCAGCAAGAAATCGAGAGGTTCGTAAATAAACAGAAATGTTCAGTGAAGAAAATAGCTATATTGTGACATAAAAATCTTCTGTCGGTTCCTGGAGTCGATAAACAAGGAAACGTAATATTCGCAACAGTTACCTCCATATGAGTTCGATCACCTGTTATTCAAGTTTTTATTCGACATTCCCAAAGTTTGCAGCGAAGTATACGACTTTATGAGCCTGGGACAAGCGTGTTGTTTTTGAGAGGAATAACACTAAATATGTGTTTGACTAAATATTTAAAGAGCATACATGGAGTTTAATAACGTCACGTTCATGGTTTTAAGTATCCCACATGGAAGAAACGGGTTTGAGAAATGAAGTGAATAACTTTCTTGAGCCATAAAATAGGTAGGGTACAGAGTTAGCAGGCATTACTCCATAACCCGGTATGTAAAGGGATGTTTCATCATCAGCGTGCATGCCCTTCTGATTTTGCCTCTTGCATGTCAATGAGGGAAAATTAGAACAAGTATTGGTGATGAAGGAATTTAGAGATTAAATGTCCCTGAACAAAGAAAGAAAACCGAGGTGATCATGTTATTACTGCAAGTATATAATCACCACAAATGTTCTTAAATAATACGGCCCAACCACGCTAAATTGGCGGCCTTCTGTTTATTTCCACTTCGTGAAACTATCAAACTAAACCGGAAAACTACTTTACTTTCTCCCCACGGGATCTCACGTGCCGCCTATTGTACCGAGTAGCTAATCTGCGAAGAACACAGGTCTCCGCCGGAGACTGGCACGGATTTTCCACGGGAGCAGTTACGAAAGAGTGGCGAAGAAATCCGACACCTCGTTTAATTCTCTGGGATTGCCATTGTTGAGGAAATCCTGGTCCAAAACATGGATTCGTTTTAGCTTTCTTATTGATCAAGTTTGTATTTTCTCCCTATTATTTCCCACCCTTTTCAGTTTAGAAAGCATTTCGTGCAGCAGTGCAGTCGACCAGGCAAACGACTTGCTTCCGGGGAAAATCCGGCGACCTGTGGTCTTCGCCACGCGATTGGCTACTCAGTACAATAGGCGGCCCCGTTAGACCACGTGGGGAGAGAGTAAAGTATCTTGCAATTTATTGACTGTCCGTCTGCCGGAAAGAGTAATTTTGTCAGCAGGCCAGGCTACAAATCCGACTTTGCAACGGTCATGTCAGAATCGATGCAAATACGCAGTCCTGTGCGACTGATGAGTGGGCTTTTTCAAAGAAATGAATTCATTTGGAAGAGTTTGGATAAGGATTTCTCAAGTCTGAAAACTTATGGGGTAAGAAAAACTATCTACCTTCACCTGACGTGAGAAAAAATCGTCCTCAAGTGAGTTGTGGTTTGAATTCGAGGGTGCAGCCTTTTCCTTTCTTTAGACAGAGTGAAGAGAGAAAATCCAAAAGTGAGAGAAATGCCCCATAACCGCCATTTCTAGACCCCAGAGAAACAACAGGACAACGACAAACTAAGTAAGTTTATTTTCTTTATCTGAGAATTAAGTGAAATATTTATGGCCTAATATATACAAAATTAGTCACACAGTGCAAATACAGAGCTTGGGCTGCCTGTAGTTAAATACACTGTACTTCGCATTACACTGTACTTCGCATTTGTGGTTTTGTTTGATTACTTGACAGGCCGTGCTAGTACTTGATTGGATGATTGCGACGAAAGTATGCGAATACATTAATAGTGGTATTTCTCAATCTACCGAATCTTACCCTTAACAAAAAAAATTGTCTTAAGATAGTTTTACTATTTGAAAACTATTTTTAGGCCATAACACTACGTTGTTATGCACTTTTATAAATAAATGAAAATAGTACGACCAATTTGAAAAGTATTCGAAGTATCGGTTAAATTCCATGAAATGGAAAACAAATATTGTACTTATTTTTCATCTATTTCAATTAAGAAATAGTGTTAAAATAGGGCGTTTAAAATGTGTTTTGAAAATAATGTAGAGCTACAGTTTGTTTTCACATAGATTTAAAATAGACTATTTGAACGCTAATTTGACAGTATCATTTTAAGCTGTTGGTCTAAAAGTGTAAAATAACTTCCAAATATGATATTTGTAAACAATTTTGAAACTGGTTAAAAATATAATTTTTATAAACGATAAATGGCATAAAAATACTCTATTTGAAATATGTTTGAAATACACTATCAAAATGTATTTTGAAAATATTGTAAAGCTGCAGTTTTTTCAAATGTAATTGAAATAAACTTGATTTGAATGCAAATTTGAAGGCGACCATTTAGGGCTGTTGATTTAAAATCTGATATTTGTAAAATATTTTGAAAGTAATTTTTTGAAATAGCATAAAAATAGTCTATTTCAAATATATTTGAAAAATACATACTGTAATTATACAAAATATTTATATTTGAATTAATTAAATTATTTTTTGGAAATCATGCATGCAGACTGTGATCAGCTGCTGTTTTTTCCAAATATATTTTACATTGACTATTTGAATGCTAGTCTGAAAGTAACCATGCTATTGCATATAAAATATATAGGGCTGCATGCATGGTGATCAATTGAAATATATTCAAAAGTTAAAAATAGATTTAAATAAATAAATAAATAAATATGAAACCTATTTGAAACCTTATATTATAGCGGATTCAACAACAATAATTTTGAATTTAAAATATACAGTGCATGTTTCTTTAGGAGCCATGGAGATATGTAGTTTGGTACTGCATGGTGTAATTTAAACTTTGTCAACCAATGTCATTAACTGTATAGTAGCCTGAAATACAGACGTCTACATATTCTTAACAACCTACTAGTCTGTTATAAAAGGTGATACTCTGTTTTTTGAAATTATCTCAATTGGATATTTAAATCTTAAAAGTGTCCGAGTCCATGAGTAACTAGGAAAAAACAAATAAAATATTGATCCGGGCCTCCACACGTTGTCAAATTGAGATATGTCTGTCCGCGAAAATGGTCGCCGCTGTTCGCATTTAATGAATGAACTCGTGGATGCGCAATCAAAGCTTAATGCATACGGGTTTGGGGGGAAAGCAAGTAATTGGTTTATGTCATACCTTTATGAGCGCAATCAAAAGTGTTTTGTGAATGGGCAACTTTCTAGTACCCGTTCTCTGCGCTGTGGAATTCCACAAGGGACAATTTTAGGTCCTTTGCTTTTCCTCATCTACATAAATGACTTACCAAATTGTCTTGCACACTCCCAGCCCCGTATGTATGCGGATGATACTCATTTAACATTTGCAAGTAATAATGTAGATGACATTAATTATTATGTCAATCAAGACCTTGCAAGCGTTAATCATTGGCTTGTCGCTAACAAGCTTTCCTTAAACCAATCAAAAACAGAGTTTATGGTTATCGGGTCACGACAAAGATTATCCACGTTTCAGTCAGCTCCAATCCTGGCAATCGATGGCGTCCCTATAAAGCAGGTGCCTCATACAAAATCACTTGGTGTGCATATTGACCAAAATCTATCATGGAATGTGCACATCAAGGGGTTGACTAAAAAGATTGCTTCTGGAATTGGAGCCCTGAAACGTGTAAGAAATTGTGTTCCTGATAAAACCATGCATTCAATCTACAATTCCCTTGTTCAACCACATTTCAATTATTGTTGCATTGTCTGGGATAGTTGTAGCATAATTTGTGCTACTAAGCTTCAAAAGTTGCAAAATCGAGCTGCAAGGGTCTTATCGTTCTCCAACTATGACGCTGATGCCGATATTCTGATTGAGAGGTTTGGTTGGAAAAAACTCGCTTCGCAACGAAAATTTCAAACCGCAGTCATGGTCTACAAATCAATGAATGGTCTTGCCCCAGACTATATGCGGTCCATGTTTACGTATCGTAATGTTACCTCTTATTCTTTGAGAGACACCGAGGGCAAACTGGCTATTCCTATGCCCCGCACAAATTATCTTAAGGATAGCTTTGGTTATAAGGGTGCGGTGCTGTGGGATAGCCTCCCAGTCGGGTTGCGGCAAGCAAATAATCTTAGCAGTTTTCGAGCGGGCTGTTTTGAACAAGTCTAACTGTTATTCTAAAGTCTTATTTTTATTCTTAATTTTTTATAATATATTATATGTAATGCACGGCTCTCATGGAAAGCAGGTACTAAACTTAGCATTATTTAAAATTAGATTATTATTATTATAGTAGTTATGATTAGATATTATTATTTATTTTTATTTACATTATCATTACTTATTTATTTATTTATTTTTAAATCCTGATGAGATATTCCGTGGGTAAATAAAGTTATACATGCAGATTTCTCATCAATGCTTTCTCTTTCCTCTTTATCTCGTGAATTGTGAAGTATATAATTATTTAACTAGTGAATACTATTGGGCGACTTATTGTAACTCGCTCAGATCTATGATTTAACAAAGTATAGAGATAAACCTGGCTACATCTGAAAAATGAAATATTCAATGAATATTGTAATATAGATTATTTTGGTTCATGCGGACCTAGAGTTATGTGGCCGCGTCCGCTTACAAGAGGTGTCCGTTTGTGGGAGGTGTCCGCTCATTACGGTCGCACAGGAGGTGCGACTGTAATTAAGACTCAGACCAACGACAACACAGACCCGAGACCAGTTTGACCACTCTGACCACCGAGACCACCGAGACCACTCTGACCACCGAGACCACCGAGACCACTCTGACCACCGAGACCACAGTCTGGCCACCGAGACCACACCCTGACCACGTACCGAGACCACACCCTGACCACGTACCGAGACCACACCCTGACCACGTACCGAGACCACACCCTGACTACGTACCGAGACCACACCCTGATCACGTACCGAGACCACACCCTGACAACTCCGGCCACTGAGACCACTCCGGCCACCGAGACCACTCCGGCCACCGAGACCACTCCGGCCACCGAGACCACTCCGGCCACCGAGACCACTCCGGCCACCGACACCACTCTGACCACTAAGGCCACCGAGACACTCAGATTACCGAGACCACTTAGGCCACCGAGACACTCGACTCAGACCACTTGGACTACCGAGTCCACTTGGACTACAGATACTACTAGGACTAAAGATGCCACTGTCACTGACCATGCACACTTCTGATATTATTTTGTACTCGCTCGCACTAAGCTGGCACCACTGTTTCGCAGTCACGAACCAGAAGAAACTCGATCGGTACCAATTAGGCATCCGAGACATGCTCGCATGTGTAGTCAAGTGGGAAGAATGACTCTTACCAATGCATGCTGTGCACCTGTCACAGTGGTATAACAATCTGTATGCCTCTCGGTCACTTCCCTGCTAGCAATTGAGCTGCTCAAGCTCAAGGCCGGTTTGCTACCGTAAAACGTAGTGTGTACGTTATTGCAAATGGTAGGAAAAGGGATAGGAAATTTCGATTTTGGTAATAGGATTAAAAGCAGGAAAACCAATCAGAAACTTCTTTCCCAGAAGTTCGACCCGACAGGCTCTAGTAATAATTTCACTGACCAAAGGCGACTCCAGAGTACGTTGAATACTTCCCCTGGCAGGTGAAAATTCGGAAATATATGACTGAACACAAAAGCTAATAAATAAGGAACATTTTCCCCTATAAGTAATCGACTGGTATGCCCCTGTGAGACCGATGGAATAGGATTTGTTTCAAGAAGCTCTCCAGAGCCATTATCGGGGGCCCCGAAAATGGCGGTTAGAGAAATTTGAGCTCGCAATGCATCTTGGTTGAATGAGCTCCTTTAAAAGCACAGAACAACGAGACTAGGTCTGGCAATGAAACGTAAGTGGCTATAAATTACTGAATTAACCCTGACTATACCCACCAGTAAACAGTGAGAAGGAACTACTGTTCAACCATTAAGTTTACCAGTTGAATTTATCAGTGGATTCCAGGAGCCCATTACCAGGAGCGTTCCTCTGTTATGGGTTGGGTCCCCAGCACAGAGGTAGATGAGGCTATTTTTAGATTCGAAATTCCCGCGAAAAGAGGTCGCCGCCATGTTGGTGCCCTTAAACAATAGATCCCTCGTTAGCTTCTTTTGTTGGGGCACCAACATTTGAATCTCTGGGGATTGAGTGAAAACCAGCAATTCGAATTCCCGCGTTGAAAGTGAGAAGAATGATAATGAGAAGTAACGTTAGCTATCTGATTGGCTAAGAATAGCCTACCTTTGTTCTTTTTCGCGCGAAACGCAATGCTAAAAATAGCCTCATCTACCTCTGTGCTGGGGCACAGACACAGTGGGGAAGATGGACGCTCCTGGTAATGGGCTCCTGTGGATTCTAAATAAATTTTGAAAGCAAAGCCTCGACTACAGTACATCTACAATGCTTTGATTTATTTTCTGAACACAAATGAAGTTAATTTCTTTCGGAGGTGTCGCGTGGAATCTGGGAGGTATTAAATTTGAAAACTCGATAAATGCAAACAATAATATAATGGTTTGAAAGAGCACACCAACATAAGAAAGATTGCCGAATTTTAGGATGCTATCAGTTCATAATTTTAATGTATATGCTCTTCCAGCCATAACAGCTTTGGTCTCCGATGAGTTTTATTGAAGAATTTCCTATCTCCATTCGCCGATGAATGCACTCGGCGCGCGGCTACATTCTTTTGTTTTGGCCTTAATACAGGAAAACCTGACCTTTGTAACTTTTCAATGTTTAGGTGAAGTCTTACAACGATATTGCATGGGAAAGAATGAGTTTGGGATACAGTTTAAATAGGGCTTGACAGTCTATCTATATTAATTAAGCATGTCTCGTAGTTGGTTGTTATCTCGACAAGATCGACGTTCGTCGCTTTGTTTCAATCCTCTGTATTTCAGCCAAAGTTTAAGCTGTTCGACAGTATAATCATCAGGTTCTCTTTCAAAATATGGCCCAGGAAAGCAGTAATTTCTGGTAGAATAGACAGAGGACGAACTGAAGTGCTTGTCAATTCTTGTAAGTTGATACAAGAAAAGCGGTGTATTTGTCTGAGTCTTGGCGGGGGGTCTAGACTTGTGACGTATTACCGCGCTCCGCTATTCAGCGGAGAAATCACTAAGGTAATGATCAGGTTTGTTCATTGTTTATAGTGAAACCAGGATTGCTAGTTCGTAAATTAATGAGAGAGAACGAGAATTATCTGTGTCCCGGCAATAGATTTTCCGGCGAATCTACATTCTAAAATACAATGTAATTGCTATAAAATTATATCGCTCTCTTGTCTAACATGAAATCGTGAGTGATAAGAATTTACTAGAGACTAAAAAAATGTATTGAAACTGACTGGTATGCAGCTTTTACAGTGGCGATCACAGAACCAAACTTCGCGCGCCCCCGTTTCGGCTGTTTGACACACAAACAACTGAATGAAGGTACTTCATGAAATAATATATTGGTCAGTGGTTTCTTCTGTGGTTTATTGTCTTGAAAATAAAATTAGCAGTAAATTAAAAGGCATACTACATCGATAGGTTTATCTGTTTATCGTTCATTATCTCCTAAACATCAAAGCAAAAGAAAATTGCGAAGAAAAAAAGTATAAAGCTGAGATTTCGCTTCGCAAAGTTGTCATACATGCACTGGAAATATGGTCAGGAGACTGGGGCGAGTCAAGCTCGTGTGACGTAGCAATCTTGACACACTTGATAGCATATTCGCATAGACTTAAACAAGCTCGATAAACCTGCGAACCGTCCTAAAATGGCTTGCTCTTCGTTGCAAAATTAAAGTATTAAGATGTCAGAAAGCGAGCGAAATTATCTTCATCTTCGAGTTCAGAGAGTGGAAGCCACGATTTTGATGAAGTGGAAGTAAGGGCGAACGGATTTCAACCGTACGAAGATGAGCCGCTGCGGGCTCCAGCGATGGGGAAGACGACGACGAAAATTATGTCTCTGGCGGTGTTGTGCTCTAGATTCGAGGGCCAAGTCCCAATAAATCACAACAGGAAGCCTTTGTATCGGAATCCTCCGCTTGAAATATTTTCTGGAGCAACTACAGAATGCAGGGCCACTTTTAAAGCTCCGTCATATTCATATTGAGCTCGTTTGCTCGTGGCCCTGTATTCTGTAGTTTAGCCTCCCCAACTCGTTTTCATCAACATATTAAAATGTGACAAAGCACGAAAACTTCCTCCTCTTTTGAAAGACCGAAATGGCAGACGGTACCGTCGTCCAGTCTGAAAACGAGTAAGTGATTTTTTTATATTCATGTTTATAGTTTTGGAAATGACAGTACTCTAAACAATACATGTACGTATTTGTGGCTAGTCTTCCCTGGTTGAAAATGGGTAGGATTTTTTAGGGCTTGATTCAAATACTCGGGGACGGAAGTCACGTGTCAGGTTGTAATAACGAAAATATTGCAATTATTCAGTACTATTTCACCGTTTACTTTGTGAACCCTAGCTCTAAATACTTGAGAACTCGTTTTGTGATGGTTAGGGTTCGTTTTGGGGCCAGGGAGACGCAATGTATTCATAGGCAGTCAAACACTATTCACGTCCGGCCCCTAGTACTTGAATTGCATCCTAAAAGTAACTTCATCCTTGCAGAGTAATGAAATATACAGAATAAGTACATGTAAGTTAGATATACAAATGTGGCTCCACCTTTTGCACTAACAAATAAATAATGAAATACAAATAACAACATTACTATTATAGTAACCATTCTAAGGGAAAGCCTACATTAAATTATATTTTTGTAGATTACTACGAGCTGTTGCATACAGATGGCTAATCTACTGAATTTGTGGCTATATTTGCTGGGACAATAACAGGCCGTTGCCAGCCAGCTGTGTTTATGACATATGGCAGAGGTTTAATACACCCCATCACCAGGCAAACAGTTACCAGCCAGCAGAAGCAAGGGCAAAATAGTGTTTGTGTATCCATAATGTACCACAATAGCTAACTTTATGCATTGCTGCATGTTATTCAATGAAACTTCTATCAACATAAATGCATCAGTCAACGTCACTATTAGCATTTCAAGGAGAGGTACTAAGTTAAAATGGAAATTATATACATGTACTAATATACATGTATATAAAGTGTGTGTATATATATATATATATAATAGAGAGTTTGGACAATGCCAAGTGGTAATAATGTGCATGATACTGTAGATCCTTACATGTAGCCTCTCTTGGGTGTGGAAAAACAAAATGCTTGTAAGTTGTATCCACTGTTACTCACTAAGGATGTGCCATGCATACAATTGTGCCTCCGTTAATTGAATTCTAAGCATGCCTGATACCCCTGGGAATTTCACTATTTATAATATTTCTTGCAAATGCTCCACTGTCGGACTTACAAAGCCTTGCTCAAGTACTGTAAAAAGTGTTAAAATAAACAATCCCCATCCCCAGGACTGGTTGGTTGGTTGACCAATGCCCCACCCTTTCCCAGATAGGGGGGATTGGGCACACTTGGGGAGCCGGGGTGGTGCAGTGGTTAAGTGCTTCGCCTCTCACCTCTGTGGCCCAGGTTCAAATCCCGGACGCGACACCATATGTGAGTTGAGTTTGTTGGTATCTCACCCTTGCTCCGAGTTTTTTTTTTCAGGTTCTCTGGTTTTCCTCCCTCCTCAAAAACCAACCTAAATTCCAATTCGACCATGGAGTTCGTCGGAATTAAACATAAGCCTCTGGCTTGGGAGACCCAGTAACGGCTTCCTGTATCTTCGACATAAAATATACCATTTATTATTATTATTATTATTATTTACCATTTATTATTATTAATTGATATACATTAGTGGTGGTGTGCTTTACAGCTGAGGCTTTCTTTGGTCTGGCTGTTAGACAATATGACTTCCTAAGATTATAGTAATATCACTCTACCAGTTGTAAAAGGCTAATATAACACAATTTATTATTTACAACTTTGCTTTTTGACAGTAAGGGATGGTCAGTTATATGGTCAGTAACTATTCACAAGAACTTTTAGGGTGTCCCTTTTTGGGGCTGTTCACATTTGCTGCACACAGGAACCTTTCGTTTTTGGGTAGTTTTGTTTGTGGCTGTTGTCACAGTAGACCGGATGTCAGCTAGCTTGTAAAGCATCTTGTTCTTCGGCTGTTAGACATATACAAAACATACATGTATGTTGACTTATACATGTATTATTTAAAACCATCCCTAGATAAAGTGGTGAAATGATTCTTGGTATTTTGAAGTATCATGAAATGTAAGCCTTTTGTAAAAATAAAAAGCTGTATATTAGCAAACTAATATATGTCTTGAAGGACATTGTTTTAGTAGAAATTGGTTTTGGACAACATTTTCGAGATTGACTATATATATATTTATTTCATTTTTGACACATTTCTATTATTATTCGATAACCTTTATTTCACTAAGATGCAAGTGAATTTCAATATATTGCTCATTAGATATTCAAGGGCTTTTATACGGAGGTCTTCATATGGTATAAAGGCCCTAAAATACCTAATCAGGTCTTTACATTGACATTCACTGGAATGTTAGGGAAATAAAGGTTATCGAATAACAATGAAATAAGTCGGTTAAATACCTCGGTTCTCTCAGTATTTAACTCTTACATGTATGTGAATCAATTTTTGTTTAACTAATGGTAAGGGAAAAATACCTGGAGAATTTCGAAGTGTACGATCTTAAGGAACGTGCAGCAGAACATAGTGTAAGCCCCGTATTTTGCACTATGCCCCATAGAGTCAAATGTCCCATCCCGCACCACACCATATCCTTCACTTTCTTAATTAAGTTTGTTCACGAGCACTGTTCTATAGCTTTCCCAGTATATTGTAAGATCACCAGGAACAGGAACTTCTTTTGGTGAATAAAGTATGTCCTTATATCATAAGCGCATAGCCCCATGTGTCTGAACACCAGCGACACCTTGCTTATGGAAGCCCCACCCATGAGAGCAGCAAAGCTGGGCAAGATGTTACCAGCTGGGCACTTCCCAAGGACCAATGGTTGAGACTGACATTTTAATGCATTTTGCCCAGTTTTTGGACAATGCTGGTATACCGTCACCATGGCACCATTACGTCTGATGCTTATGGTAGGCTAGGTTTCCTTGCACTTAAAGCAAAACATTGTGAACAATGCCATCAGCAATGAACTTGGGCCCTTCATGGCTGGTTGGTCTGGTTGAACTCTGAATATTTTTTACCAGCTTTTTGTTTAAAATTGTATAGTCACATTTTGAATATCTACAGCCAAATCTGTTGTCAGTAAAATAAAACATCTTAATTGCCAATCTTAGAATAAATATACAATAAATTATTGTTGTATCTACATACACCTAGGTGCATGTAGATTTTAACTTATGTATTTTCAAATTATATGTACTTAACATTATTTGGAGAATTATTTCCTTGGGAATCCTGATCACTTTCTTCATCATCATCTGCTATCGGTTTAGGCAGGAGAGTACCCTGGTTCCAGAGGTTTTCTAGTAAGAACAGCCGCAGAGAAAGAGCCGTTCTCTCCCAAGAAAACATATGCCTCTGGCTCTGGAGAGCTAGAGTGCAATGTTTACATTTTGTCTCATTAGCATAAATCAATCAAACTTCAAGAACCAAATTAAACTAAAGATACAAACAAACAGACTCCACAAATCGAAAGAGAATGCCACACTTAGTAATCACTGAAACTTTGAAAGTAATATATTTAGCCTTAAATTATAAATTAGCTTTTCAAAACAGTAATGAGTATTAAAATTTAGAAAGATTAAATTGTAAAAGGAGTATGTAAATACTCTTTTTATTACATAATTTCGCACATCCAATATTCAAAAGGCAATAACCTTAACTTCCGTACTGCGTGCGTTAGTTTACAATCTATTTCAAACAAAAATAAAGATGCTTTGGGCGATGTGCACGGTTTTACAATTGAGAGAGGGACATTAGAAATGGACTTACTTGTCTTCGCTGCGAGCACTCGGCGGCGGAGAGGACACATCGCGACTAGAACAGCATCCTTGGTCGGAACTGCTCGCCTGATAAAAAAAAAATTCAACTGCGGAAGCTGTTTCGTAGTATCTGACGGACCAGAGAAAATGATCGACCTGTGCTCGTAGTCGTAGCAGCTCTGCTTAAAGTCAAAGTGAGCCGAACATGGGCAAACCCTTCCTATGTTTATGAACAAAACGCGTCCACTTCTGTTTCACAGCTTCTTCCTTTGGGAAGTAGTGCATAGATATGGCTCCGTATAGCTGTTGTTCTTATAACCGACCTTGTTGGGGCCACCAGCCACACAATAATCGCCGCCGTTCTTTAGCTTTCTCTTATTCTTTCACTGGTAGCCATGTTTCGCTTACCGCTGTGTCAAGGTTACTACGTCATCCTACGTCACAGGCCCTGTAATTGGATCGTATGGCCCAGCGTTCTGACCGAACTTCTAGGCGAAAAAAATAAGCCATGAAATCGCTTCAGGTAAACGAGACCCAAAAATTCGGACTTTTGAATACTTAATTTAGGATATTAGGAGTTAATATTTTTCATTTCGTATGCACTTTAAGTGTATGACGTCACGTACGCTAAAAAAATGGCTAGGCATTCCTCGCCCACAGGAACGGGTTCGAGTAATGGCGGTCGTAAAATTCAAGATTCGAAGTCCGAAAAATAAGACTTCCCGTCGTCGTATCGAAAAACGGTTTAAACTGGTAATAATATAGCAACTCTACTTTATGAATATGAGAAAAAATTGAGACGTCAAAATTTGATCGTAGCGGCACTTTAATGTAGTGGGGAGTGTGTGAGGAGTGAAAGCAGGCCCCACCAGCTTTAAGCTGCAATACTCAGCCCGTGCTAGTAATAACAAATAAAATATTAAAAATATAAAATATTTTGAACACATGATAACACCGCTTGCTTTATGTTTATTTCGTAACTATACAACCTACAATAAAACAACCTAGCACGGCCGGCTAGCTTAGTTTGTAGAGCAGCTCATGTTAGAGCACCGGTCATGAATGCGGGAGGTCGTGAGTTCGAATCACTGGCTCCACCGCGTCCTTGGGCAGGGACGTAAAAGCCGTTGGCCTTGTCTTCCAACACTTTCTCTTCATAAATGGGGGACGTTACAGAACCTGTTGTGCTACTCGTGAAGAGAAGGGGATTGTTAGTTTTTTCTATTGTTACCCGGTACAACAGCCTGCCCTCCTTTCAAGTACCAACCGGCCCGGTTATATACGCCTCAAGCTTTACCGAGTATTAAACAGAAACAGAAACCTTCCGACACTCGAGTGTTATATCTTTTTGTGTTTGGTTCTTAAGTGAGCGTAGAGACATCAAACATAGCTTGTTGTGAAACTTAAAATCTGAAAAATACTAATACAGATATCTTATTGGAGCGTATTGATGAACTGAAAGTGATTTTGAACACATGATAACAATACAATACAATACAATACTTTATTTAACCACGTGTCACCTAGGAGCTTATACAACTCGTTTAAACGTGAACGTGAACAAAAGATAGGCAAATGAAAATACATACAAACATATAATTTTAAAAAGTTTAGTCTTAAAATATTACGAAGTCTTGAAATATTACAATATTAAAAATGTATATTAAACTATGCATTTATACTCATTATAATAAAATTATATTAGAAATTTCCAGGTAATTATTTATGACGATAACATATGTGATCGTAAAGCGCTTTTAAAAGATAACTTCTAAAAGATAACGCTTTTAAAATATAACTTTTTTGCATTCCCTTATTTTAGTAGGTAGTTTGTTCCACAGAACACTTGCTATATATGAAAACGATTTGTGAAGCCATTCCAAATTAAAACGAGGCTGTTCTAGTCTGGTACCATTTCCGCGCAAGTTGTAGCTTACCATCGCTTGCTTTATGTTTACTTCGTAACTATACAACCTTCCGACACTCGAGTGTGATATATTTTTGTTTTGGTTCTAGTGAACGTAGAGACATGAAACATATATAGCTTGTTATGAAGCTTAAAACCTGAAAAATACTAATACAGATGGTTTATTGACGCGTAATGACGAAATGAAAGTGAATTTTGAACATATGATGGCCGTTTGCTTTATGTTTACTTCGTAACCATAGAACCTTCCGACACTCAAGTGTGATATCTTTTTTTTGTTTTTCGCTCTATAGTGAACGTAGAAGACATGAAACATAGCTTCCTGTAAAATTAAAACCTGAGAAACACTAAAATATATTTTATTGACGCGTAATGATCAACTGGACGTTTTTTTTGCGTACATAATAGCATACTAAAAGTGTCGGAGGTCGACAACACAAATGTACAATTGTTTGCGCAAGTTATTGCTATGAATTGAATATTTTGACAAGTACAAAAGCACAAACAAAAGGCAACCCTCATTCTTCAAAGTCTAAAATTAAACCACCCCCTCCAAACCACCCTCAGCCAATTCAAAGCTGAAATACTTATTTTATTAAAAGTTTGCTTTCCATTTCTCTTTCAAACATAACTTAAATTATAAACGAACCTACCGATTAAGAGGATAACAATGCTCTGTTTGTGACTGACGATTTAACAAACAGTTTGAGTAAAATAGTTTCAGAAAATTAAAGCGTTCGAGACGTTTGATAAAACCGTGCGAACGGTTGAAATCAGTAAAGCGTTCGAAACGGTTTGAGAAAAGCGTTCGAAACGATTTGAGAAAACCGTTCGAACAGTTGAACTCATTAACCGTAGCAACAACCGAATAATGATTTATTAACACTCTGTAAACATACTAAATATTTTACAATAAATTAGGCACTGTTTATATGAAAATAAGTTGGCTCGGGGGCCGGTTCACAGTTCCATCCCCCCCCCCCCCCCCGGCTACTCGGTCTTATTAAGACGTTTTGCCAACCGCTTGCAATATCCGTTAGCAGTGTGCGTTTTCCCGTGTGAGGTCATATAATGATAATAATAATACTTTATCCCAAAAATACCATCAAAGATAGGAAGTACTGGAAGTACACAAATAGCTAGATCTACTAATTATTACAGGTACAATCATTAACTCTTTGTCGTCTGATCGTGTGTGAGCTCAATTGGTGAAATCCTGAGTGCTAACTCAACCCTCCCCCCTCAGTTCAAGTTTAGCTAGCCCGGGCTAGTTAAATACTGCTGACTTTTTAAGCCGAGGGCTCAAACTTTTCCCACAATGCCATTTGGGAGAATTCTGTTCACTCGTTGACGGTAGGTATGGCTGCTTCGGTAGGGTTTCTAATGAAATGTCCTCTAATTTTGGAGAAATATGCCACTGTCAGAGAGCTTGAAGACATCATTAAGTCTGAGGATGGCTGAAAAGTACTTGGTTTGCTTCTAGTAGGCTTTGTGAGGGGATTTCATAGGGTTTTTCCGTTGTGTTTGTGCTTTGAGACACAAGAAAAAAATATTCAATGAAATCCTTGGAATCCTGCAGTTGCCATTCTTTTACCCCTGCTCAACCTATTAGGATGTGTTTTTGTCACTTTAAAGCAACGGCTTGAGTCCAAATCACCGATCTTGGTTGTAGGGGTAAAAGACTTATACAAAAAAACCAACCGGAGTCCCATCGGGGGGAACCCCTTGTGATCTGTTGTCCATTACCCAGCATGCAATTGGAGGTGGGAGCAGGAAAATGTGGTCGAGTGAAATGCAGTGCAAACATCGGCGTGGTTCACCGTCGCTTGGTATGTTTTGTGAAAACAAACCTGCTGGTTGGAAAGATTAAACAAGGTACTGTAACGACTGAGTGGTTATTTTGTGTTTGCTCTTGATTTCAAGTGCGAATAGGAAGGTTTTTTTGAGCCGATTTTTAGCTCCTTAAAATTCGTGGAAATCGAAGAAACAAAACAATCGCCAAAACAAATGAGCTTTTCTCCATAGTGAAAGAGTCGAGTGATCCCTGTTATAGCTCGGACTTTGAATCGATACATCCCTTCGCATAATCATCGCAACATCGTCTTTCCAGCATGTCTAGATGTGATGCAATATTTTTTCTAGTAACGGACTTATACGTCTCCTATTTACAGGCTCGGACGGTAAAGAGTTAAACATAGTCATAATGTCGTGACAATATTTTGCTGTACACCTCATTACAGACTCATCGTATCCTTCATTGACAAGCAGTACAAAAATAATTATCGCCGACTAAAACAACTGAATGAATCATTGACAGCTAGCAAATTGCCCAAAAAACGTTCTCTAAGATTTACAAATTTTATATTATTACAACTGGTGAAGTAATGCAATTCATCACCTAACTCATTAAGGTTACAAAGAGGGCAAACGCGTGCATCATATGTGGTTTTAACACAATAATTGTACTTCAAGAAAAAACTACCATAACATTATCAAAAGCTTGGACTTGGACTAAGATGTATCAATATAGAGAGGTGTCACTGTAGTCAACGCGACGTTAACTAATGACAGTGATCTAAAGCACCTATATATTAAAGATATTTCTTGATCATTTCAAAGAAGTCACGGAATCAATTTCTGGATCGAAAGACGTTACGGTTTAGCCTAAATGAAGGGAAAAAAGGAAATAATAAAATATACCTTTAGCAGGCCACCTCCTAGTTAAATAGTTATACATTTTCTAAGGTCAGTTGGTGAGTTCAATTATTCATTCGAGACTTGGCGCTATTTATACGGTTCGGTCAAATGAAGAGGCAACTGAACAATATATTTACTATTCACAGGCCTCGAAATACTCTAGTTCTCTTTTTTCGCTTAAATTATTGAATTTCATAATCAACAGGGACGGATAGTTCTAGGCATTCAAAGCATTTTTAATTAAAGGTTGTCTTTTTAAGAGAATCATGCATACTAAAATGATAATTACAGAGAAAATTGCGAATTTATAATATATTTTATAGATTTTAAAACACAGCCCGACTTCATCATTGAGCAGTTCAGAAAACCAGCCGAAACAGTCCTTAGAGCTGCACGTATAACTTCTGTAACGAATGTTTAATTAGAGCCTACAAAAACACCATTATTCGGGTTAGCGAATGGTAAATAAAAGATGATCCGAGACGCCGCGACTTGCATTTTAAGATATTTATTTTATGCAATCACTTAGTCTCTCTTTTCAATTTCGAGACTCCGAGAACCAAGGAAAAGGTATGGCACTGGAAAACGAGGCTTGAAGATTCATTTTATATAGAGATCTAAACATTCTATGAAAATTTGCGATTTCTTGATTTCGAGACAAGGCCGTTCGCCACCCTCAAACCGCATGATGTACATACTGTCTATATATAATTGATTGAACCAGAACACAAAGCCACACATCTAGTTTAATACACACTTACCATAAGGAATCATGTAAACTCCAAGAGTGATAAAGACCAGAATGTACATGGAACTCATTTTCGGCTCGTGCAGTAGTAAATTGACTGATCGCTTATCCTTGAAGTTGGAGGTTAATACCGACCTGTCACGGCGTTTTGTGTTCCCAGCGACTTGTGTTCCTAGGGGAGGGGTGACAGTACACAAATCGCTAGCGTTTTGAATTCCCTCCGTTCCAAAATGTAAATTAAACCACATGGCAGTAAATTAACATCATATAATGTTTTAAAATTATAACTGCAACTTTTCTTCAGAATATATGTTTGTAAAATATTTTTTTGGGCGAGAAACTTTGCCGTGAGCGTTAATAATAACATTGACCGACTGATAAACGTATTAGGTCTGGAACTTCACTTCACTAAATAAAAAAAACATCTATGTTTACATCAATAGGTTTGTAACCTGTTTAATGATACATTTAAGTTTGAAAATTGTTTTATCATGCATTTGAGTATTTTGTATATAGCTATATATAGCGTACATGAATCTCTAGCGATTCGTGTTCGCGGTTTATGTTCTAGCGATTTGTGTTTCTGGCGATGAAGATCGGCTTGACATTTAATACCTTTCTTGTATATTTTATAAGTTGTCTAAATACATTTATATATATATATATACTGTATTCTCAATGAAGGATATTATAAGCTTACTTAACTCTTTCTAAGTAAAGTTACTGCTATTTTCAGTTGAGTGCTTTTGGAGCGTTTGAGATACGATGTGATTTAGCTTAATAACTGTAACCGTTGAATAAAGTTCTTTGTTTTTGGTGCATTTCTAAAATAATATTTATACACACGGCCTTAATATCGTTAAACGCTTTATTTTAAAGTGACTAAATCTAGCATGTATGCCAAGGCTCCCAGGTCAAACGACGGATTTTGATCGAACTGAGCGCGAGTTGAGTTGAATTTAATTCATTCTCATTAACCGAGGCCTTATAAATTAATTCACAAATCATTACTGACATTGGTGATCGATATATCCACCCTGTACCAAAAGGATGTCACTCAATAAAATGAGTCCTAATATAATTATTGTTATTAAAAGCTTTAGCAATAAATGAGTCCCACAGGAAATTAGAATTCAACTCATAAAAGTATATTTATCGTTACTCGCAACGAGGATAAATGGATAGAGTTAACTTATTTACGAGCGCTGACCTCAGCTAAGTAAAATAGAAAGACTCATTAGTTTCCATGCATCTTTTAACTCAGCTTTCCTGGGAGCCGAATCGCCTTGGAAATATACAAAACGCAGGCGATTTGTGTACCCCCACCCCTCCCCAAGGAACACAAATCGCTGGGAACGCAAATAACGAAATACCGGCGTTACAACGTATAGCTGGTATTTATATTCTGTGCGTTGCATACCGTAGCAAGTGCCGCGGTAAGCGCGTTAATTGGGTTGTGAGTTCATTAGTAATGCGTTGTAGTAAGGGTATTTAAGGGTACACGTTGTTAGTGTGTTTCTCTTCAGCCGCGTACAACCTAGCAGGCAGACTTCTTTGAGTTTCGACTAACATGCAAATGACCCGCAAGAGGTCATCTTCTTCGACTATAAGACCTGACCTTCGACAGCTTATCACGCAGATTATCTTTCTACGACCTACTAATTTCTCCTCGGTTATCGATACGGGGTTTTATTTATTGAAGTCTCACGAATATTCTTCTAGCTTTTCAATCAAAATCCTCCTTGACTAGGGCAGCAAGCGATAATTGAACCACCGGTACACACCGGTACAAGGTTCTTGACAAGTTGGAGCAGGCGACGACGAAAAGCATATTTTTCAGGTTAGAGAGAAGTGCACGTGAGCGCAGAGAGAGAGAGATGTGCGAAACAGGTAGAGTCTAGCACAGGACTCGACAAAGACCGCCATATCGTCGATTTAATGCCGACATTCTTGCCTCTCCTGCGGTTCTACGCAACCAAGTTTGCAGTAATCCCACTTCTGCCTGGCCCGTGGTCAGATTGGTTCTTGCTTTAAGATAAGTTGTTCATGTAGTTGCAATTATATTTTGTACTACTAGTAGCCGTTGTTCTTTTTGTTTTTATTCACGGCTCCCACTTGCTGATTCTAAACTAACTTTGTTTTACTCTTCAGCTCGATGTTATGACTGTAGGTTACCGGGCTGTATCCAGTATTCACCGTATATCTTTGTCTTATTGTTATTATTCCTGTTACTGCGTACCAAATTTTGGTCCGTAGGTTGTCGGTAGGTTGTCGGTAGGTTGTCGGTAGGTTGTCGGTAGGCTGTCGGTAGGTTGTCGGTAGGTTGTCGGTAGGCTGTTGGTAGGTTGTCGGAAGGCTGTCGGTAGGCTGTTGGTAGATTGTCGGTAGGTTGTTGGCAGGTTGTCGGTAGGTTGTCGGCGCAAAACCTGTCGGTAGGTTGTCGGTGGGTTGTCGGTAGGTTGTTGGTAGATTGTCGGCCGATTTCATATGGTTGTCGGTAGGTTGTCGGTGGAATTTACGTAGTTGTCGGTAGGTTGTTGGCGTGCTGTCGGTACTAGACGGTAGGTTGTTGGTCAATAATCTGCCTTATAAAGCGCTATGAGAGTGTCCTCTAGATGATTCAGCAGGACCGGTGCAGCATGCGAAATGCCTTTAGAATTGCAGGAGTGTCCCGGAGCACTGTGCGGGACTTTGTTGGAATAGCAGAGCTGGCACTGATAGATGAGGACTGCTTTCATCACACCACGAGGCAGGTATGCAGAGACAAGACCGCCAGTGTAAAGATCATAGAGATGGCATGCAGAGAGATGCTAGTTTCCTACAAAGAAAAGATGGCTTCACCATCGTCTACTGCCAATGACCTTCGATGACCAATTTTACAAAAGGCATTAATTGGTCGTCGTTGGGAGGCATTACAAACAACGGCTCCTTTAGGAGCCACCACATGCTACTAAAGTTAATGATCGTATGCTTCTAAGTAATAAACATCAAATTCATCTTTATAATAAAGTACCATTTTCAAACAAAGTGTGCGCGCTCTAGACTGACGAGCTCGCAACCAGAGCGGTTATTTCTTGGCACTAATAGTTATCATGTCTGCGCGCAGTAAACTGGTGATGAGCTAGTTCTTGTCATGTTCATAAACAAAATGGGGATCAGGTATAGTTTACGGCTCCACTTGACAAAGGAGTTGTAACTTTAGAGTCGTAAACTAAAGAGTAATGTTTTAGTAATTTAGATCAAAGCAAAGATCAAAACATTGAATAAAAGTTAACATTTGAGTAAGTTGAGACTTAGGAGTTACGTTAAAATGTTTACGCCAAGCGCAGAGCGTATGGAAATTTGAATCCAATCCACCACACAGTTCTGTCACGCAATACCGAACGCGTGAACTTGAATTAAAGAAATATATACCAAACAACGGCCTACTAGAGTCACATGAATTTCAGTTGTGTTGCACTTGCAGTGTTATAAAAACATGGCGGCCTAAGCAGGGATGCATGGGAATATAACAGGGTGACTGCAGCAATGTTTTCATTTTTATTTGGCTCCTATTAAAGAAGCTGTCTTTCCGGATGGAGACCGTCGTCTTGCAGCAGTGACAGCGCAAGTTATATATGTCCCGAAGACTTTTGCGTTGACCAAACGCCATGGGATGGGAACATCTTGGACGGTCCATGTGATCAGCAAGAAGATCACGGAGCTGAAGAAATAAACAATAAACAATTGAATTTGGCTAATTAGCAGAGACGCTGTGAAATCTAACACGTCCTAAATACAATGGAGCAAAATTGAATAGCTTTAGAAAAGCTGAAAATAACCACAGAAGTGTGCTTCGATTATAACTTTTTAATGCATACTTTTAGTTTATAAGTAAAGTAACTGAAGTGATACATAATAATTTAATAAGTTATTCCCTCGTGTTTTTACTCTCATGCGGAGGTGAGTCGTAAACCTTTTTATATGCAAAGTTTGTCTATTCTCAATCGACACACTATGAAGAACCCTGGCAGAACCCTGTTTATTTGACTGACTTCACTGGCATCCCTTGACTGAAATCAATCAGTCACAAGAGCCGGGCCGTTCTGCGCGTTACCAAGGGAACTTGAAATAAAAAAACCTTTCTACTTCGCTCCAGATATCCTGAAATATCGATGCAATAGTCATTGTTAAGTGTGATTCCACTAATATTTTTCCTGCAACAAGTCAATAGAAGTCTCAACTAACTGTTGATCTTGTTTTGAAAAAGGAGTCGTAAACTTTAGAGTCGTAAACTACACGGTGTTACGACTCCTTTGTCAAGTGAAGTCGTAAACTACACCTGATCCCAAAATGGCGCTCAACAACAGATGCTAGACGAAACATAACATTGAAACTTCAATATCTCGTATTAATTTTCTCTTCACTTTTGGGTCTGAAAACAAGCTTAGAAGATACACATATTACTTGTTGGTAAGTTTTAAGTGTCGGTAAAAACTTACGTAAACTACACCTGATCCCAAAATGGCGCTCAACAACAGATGCTAGACGAAACATAACATTGAAACTTCAATAACTTGTATTTTCTCTTCACTTTTGGGTCTGAAAACAAGCTTAGAAGATACACATATTACTTGTTGGTAAGTGTGCTTCGATTATAACTTTTTAATGCATACTTTTAGTTTATAAGTAAAGTAACTGAAGTGATACATAATAATTTAATAAGTTATTCCCTCGTGTTTTTACTCTCATGCGGAGGTGAGTCGTAAACACTTTTTATATGCAAAGTTTGTCTATTCTCAATCGACACACTATGAAGAACCCTGGCAGAACCCTGTTTATTTG
Source organism: Actinernus sp. WN-2022 (assembly GCA_030867875.1). Lineage (NCBI taxonomy): Eukaryota > Metazoa > Cnidaria > Anthozoa > Actiniaria > Actinernidae > Actinernus > Actinernus sp. WN-2022. The sequence continues at coordinate 13,151,026 of JAOWCC010001589.1, forward strand.
ACTGACTTCACTGGCATCCCTTGACTGAAATCAATCAGTCACAAGAGCCGGGCCGTTCTGCGCGTTACCAAGGGAACTTGAAATAAAAAAACCTGTCTACTTCGCTCCAGATATCCTGAAATATCGATGCAATAGTCATTGTTAAGTGTGATTCCACTAATATTTTTCCTGCAACAAGTCAATAGAAGTCTCAACTAACTGTTGATCTTGTTTTGAAAAAGGAGTCGTAAACTTTAGAGTCGTAAACTACACGGTGTTACGACTCCTTTGTCAAGTGAAGTCGTAAACTACACCTGATCCCAAAATGGCGCTCAACAACAGATGCTAGACGAAACATAACATTGAAACTTCAATATCTCGTATTAATTTTCTCTTCACTTTTGGGTCTGAAAACAAGCTTAGAAGATACACATATTACTTGTTGGTAAGTTTTAAGTGTCGGTAAAAACTTACGTAAACTACACCTGATCCCAAAATGGCGCTCAACAACAGATGCTAGACGAAACAACATTGAAACTTCAATATCTTGTATTAATTTTCTCTTCACTTTTGGGTCTGAAAACAAGCTTAGAAGATACACATATTACTTGTTGGTAAGTTTTAAGTGTCGGTAAAAACTTACGTAAACTACACCTGATCCCAAAATGGCGCTCAACAACAGATGCTAGACGAAACATAACATTGAAACTTCAATATCTTGTATTTTCTCTTCACTTTTGGGTCTGAAAACAAGCTTAGAAGATACACATATTACTTGTTGGTAAGTTTTAAGTGTCGGTAAAAACTTACGTAAACTACACCTGATCCCAAAATAGCGCTCAACAACAGATGCTAGACGAAACATAACATTGAAACTTCAATATCTTGTATTTTCTCTTCACTTTTGGGTCTGAAAACAAGCTTAGAAGATACACATATTACTTGTTGGTAAGTTTTAAGTGTCGGTAAATTCGTCAATATCTTGTCTTAGAAGATACACATAAGCTTATTACTTGTCGGTAGATTGTCGGCCAATTTCATGTGGTTGTCGGTAGATTGTCGGTGGAATTTACGTAGTTGTCGGTAGGTTGTTGGCGTGTTGTCGGCCGACAACCTACCGACAACAACTTTTGGTACGTGATTGTTCACTATTACCGTTACAACGTATAGCTGGTATTTATATCCTGTGCGTTGCATACCGTAGCAAGTGCCGCGGTAAGCGCGTTAATTGGGTTGTGAGTTCATTACTCCGGCGCTCATGAGGCAACGCAGCCGGGTCTATCTGGAAGTACCCAGTTTTTAATCCAATTTAGGTGCGGTTAGGATCTCTAAGTAGGATTATAGAAGATCTGTCAATAGAGGATCAACTTGTCAAACAGAAGCGATCAAGACCCATAGAGATGGAATTTGAGAACAACCGTAACATGATCTTGTGCTGAGAAGCCCATGCAGTAGTTTCAGTTTCATCCACAATGGCTCCGAGGAAAGGCGCTACAACCTTTCCTCAGGTCTTCAGTCCGAAATTATTAGACGCTAAGCGAAAATGGTATGTTCTCAGCACTAAGGTTTGCTCAATGTCGCCGAACAAGTACATTTCTCGAAGCTTCCCACAACAATTCCTCGAGAAGCGTTGATTACAGAAAATGGCGCCTCGTTCGACAGTATTGGATGTGGAAACCACGAGGTAGTCGCTACCACATTTGGCGTAGTCTCGACACTTTTGAGGCATCAGGCAAACTCAAAAGTGTTCGAGGAACGCTATTTCGAGCGTCTAGAGGCAAGCCTTGAATCCATAGACCTCGAATCTTGCCTGGAAGACGACGGAGGCGCTGTGGAAGGCGCGCGCGCGATTGGGGCAAGTCAAGAAGCGGGCAGTCGCCACCGATTAGCCATGCCGCAGTATCCTAGTACTACCCCGACAAACGTGGAGCATGACGCTGGCTGCTGGCCCCTAACACCACCGTCAAGCAAGGAAAAGATGGAAAAACGGGTGCCTCCCCAAATATCCCCAAATGGAGTTCTGCTTTATTTGCAATGCCATCAGGGTAATTATTCTGTGATGTGTTATTACAGAATCTCTTTTATCTCAAAAACACTAGAGAACATAATTCAAGTTTGGCAGCATAATATTTTTCAGTGCACCAAATCCTGGATCTTGCTAATCAGCCCTTCCGGCTATCACTGGCTGAGATATTAATGTTATTTCACTAATAAGTCTACGCTGGTTTTAGCATCTAGATGTTCCGTCGGAGTGTGCTATCACTGGCTGAGATATTAATGTTATTTCATTACTAATAAGTCTCACTGGTTTTAGCATCTAGATGTTCCGTCGGAGTGTGCTATCACTGGCTGAGATACTAATTTCATCACTGGCTGATATACTAATGTTATTTAATTACTAATAAGTCTCACTGGTTTTAGCATTCAGATGTTCCGTCGGAGTGTGCTATTACTGACTGAGATATTAATGTTATTTCATTACTAATAAGTCTACGCTGGTTTTAGCATCTAGATGTTCCGTCGGAGTGTGCTATTACTGGCTGAGATATTAATGTTATTTCATTACTAATAAGTCTCACTGGTTTTAGCATCTAGATGTTCCGTCGAAGTGTGCTATTACTGGCTGAGATATTAATGTATTTCATTACTAATAAGTCTACGCTGGTTTTAGCATCTAGATGTTCCGTCGGAGTGTGCTATTACTGGCTGAGATATTAATGTTATTTCATTACTAATAAGTCTCACTGGTTTTAGCATCTAGATGTTACGTCGGAGTGTGCTATTACTGGCTGAGATATTAATGTTATTTCATTACTAATAAGTCTCACTGATTTTAGCATCTAGATGTTACGTCGGAGTGTGCTATCACTGGCTGAGATATTAATGTTATTTCATTACTAATAAGTCTCACTGATTTTAGCATCTAGATGTTCCGTCGGAGTGTGCTATTACTGGCTGAGATATTAATGTTATTTCATTACTAATAAGTCTACGCTGGTTTTAGCATCTAGATGTTCCGTCGGAGTGTGCTATCACTGGCTGAGATACTAATGTTATTTCATTACTAATAAGTCTACGCTGGTTTTAGCATCTAGATGTTCCGTCGGAGTGTGCTATCACTGGCTGAGATATTAATGTTATTTCATTACTAATAAGTCTACGCTGGTTTTAGCATCTAGATATTCCATCGGAGTGTGCTAGCATCACTGGATGAGATACTTATTTGACTGGCTCTGTATCTACGTTGGAGAATCTACGTTTTGTTCTGAAAACTGCGAAAAGTCAGTAAACGTTCAAGTTTATATTCAAATTGTTTTATTACGGCTGAGTGATCAGCATTTTAAGCAAATTCTGCTTTTATATAGATAGAGAAAACGCTAAAGGAATAAAGTATCGATTCAAATTGTACTGAAACCCCTCGTCCATACAGTCCATAAGTTATGTACCAAAAAAATAAAGGCCTTCCTTTATTTGTTTGCCGACACAACTATGGACGAAGGGTTTCAGTACAATTTGAATCGATACTTTATTCCTTTAGTTATAATTTTAGAGAAATCGACTTTAGAGAAAATAAGAAACCGTAGTCAGTAATAAAATTGAACGCTTTCAATTCCTCGTTCGTAGACTTTCTGTATCTTTTTGTCAAACAGGGGATGTTTTTTTGCGCCGGTTGGAGATAAAACTAAAAAGCTACTCTTCTTCAGTTCCATTCTCGACATAAATCCGGCGTTGGTTTAAGCACTTTTTGGTCCTCCCTTGAAAAGACTTGTGCACGAAGCGCGAGACATATAAAGTCGAGGATCCTTCCAGCAATATTTTTTTCCGAACTCCTCAAGTTATGTTTGGTACCGGCTCATGCTGCGTTCACTCGGTTCTGTGGTTAGTCTGAGATTGATATGTCAGCAGTTCGCAAACAAGGCGCTCAATCTAATCTCTGCTCCGTGGATCGAGTAGCACTTAATCCTGCTTAATCCTCTTAAATTAAATATGGTATGCTAGGAACGCGGACAACTTGTCCCGGTTACTTCCAGATAGACCCGGCTGCGTTGCCTCATGCTGTGGCATCAGCCGGAGTCTTAAAATGCAGTCTGTGTCTTTTTTTTTTTTTTTTTTTTTTTGTTCTATCAACGACAGAAGTTGATCAGTTCAGACCTTGGCAACTAACAATGTGGGTCGGAGATGCTGTGATCGAGCGATAAAGCAGGAGGCATGCGCATTAAACGTTATAGATTTATTTAACGCTTTTTACATCACATAATATCATTACCGTATAATTACCACTGTAGGAATGTGAAATGAGCAACACGTAAGACTTCGAGGCGCTACAGTTTTTTTAAACTACTTTTTCATCTTCTGATTCTTGTAAAAGAACTGTTATAGACCTAAAAATACACGAACAACGTAATACATTAGATCTGCGCTGTCTGGACAGATATAAAAACGTAAGCGAAATACAATCTCAACTTAAGTGTTTCTAAACACGTTTAGATATAAAAGGTATCGCATTATAATCTCAGGGTAGATTTCGTCAGGCGCGCTCAGATAACAAAGGTCAAAGCTCTCAGACAAGGCGAGACAAGGAGATATCGATTTCTATGAGTCATTGTCAGAAATCTATTCCCGGCCGTAAAATTAGGCAATGGGTAACTGAACTGTCAGGTCAACTACACAGCTAGTCTTTCTACTGGATTGAGAGACATTAATATACTGTTACATGTCTGTTAATATGGGGAAAACTGAAGAAACCTCAATGCATTGAGTTTGATAACTAGCCTGAAATACAGCCGCTTTCTCAGCTCGTTCCAGGGTCCTTGATTTTTCAAATGGCTCAACTCGTCGCGAGCGCAAGTGAACTTGTGAAATTATCGCCATCACGCCGCGTATACAGTCAAGTCTGTTTGTCTCGGAAAGTATTTATTTTAGTTTATATCTCTTCCCTAATTGCACTGATGAAGGACTCGAAACCCTAAACGTCCCAGCAGCTTGTGTTACAGCTGATAAACGGAGGAAATGGCTCTATAAACAAAATCAAAGCTGACGAGTTTCGTGTTGTTTAGCTTTGAGGCCGAAGTCCATCATTGTCTGTGGTTCGGCGGGGAAGAAGAGTGTTCGTTGGGATTACATTCAACAAAGTACACTGTATTTCAACTCTGGTAAGTTTGGAGCGATTGAAAAATAAGGATGATTTTCAAAACCGGTGGCTTAAAGTCAACTGCATATGACATAAATAGACATGGTAGCCAAATCTAGTACTTCGGCGAACGGGAAGCAAAGTGATTGCGTTCATGTGTGGGCTACCTGTGCTTTCCCAGGCGAAATAAATCGAGATTGTACTTTTTGGAATAAATTATCTCGGCCGGGGAACTGGTAAATACATGATGCGCGTGCACGACTTTACAGGCATGTGCTCTGCTTCTCGCCATTGGCATTGCGTTTGGTTTTCGCTCGCTGGTGGTTTTGTTTTGATGTGTATGTTGCCTTGTTGTTTTCAAAAAATCAAATGCGATGTTTATAAAGTTTGCAAGTACGATTTATCAAAGCCTGAGGAAAGTGTGTGTTACCTCTGGGGCATTCGAAAAAGTCTGATATCTAAACTATATATCAAGTCAAACATGGTCTGTTCTGCACCTTGAAGACGAAGTTGAAAATCAACTCGGCCATAATTTGTGCTGAACCCGAGTGCATTCTGTTGGCTCGCTCGCTGTATTGGATTCTGCTTTTCGCTGTACATGCAAGTACCAAAACTACAAACAGTAAGATACTATAAATCATGCCTTGCTGAAGAGGAACTAGGTCTGAGTTTTCTAGACACCCTTAATTGGTTGTGCGAGTTGTGATTGTGTTCTACACTAATTCCACTGTATACCACACAGCAAAATGTGCTACAAATGCTCAAATGAATGATAACCATATAAAACACACATGTACTTATATAGCCACATAAGCATCGTATCCAATGATAATTACACAAAGATAATTACAGTTTTATACCCAGATGCATCCCCTTGTATATTAACTTATAAGTCAGGGCATTCAAAATTTGCAGATTAGTTAAAAACAAATATTTTTGATCAGGATTATTTACACCCACAGTCTACATACATTATTGCAGCAATCAGTTTCAGTCTTTTGGGTTACCACAGAAGCCCAGTCCTTTCTCTTAAAAAAAATATGTCGAACGCACTTTGATAATCTAAGATTACTTCTAGTATAACTTATAATATGGGATAAATATAAACATTGAGACAATCAATCATCTATTAGTACTCGGAACCTGTAGTACAACAGAACAGCAGACTGTAAATTGTAGACGTGTGTTACATGAGTAGTGTTTACAGTAAAAGGGCAACTCCTTTAATTTACATACGAGAAAAACATCTCTAATTTACATATGATGAAAAACAAAAATATTAAATTACATACATATACTAGGGGAGCAGAGAGCGGAAAGTCACCGCGACTGATAACTCCACTACCCCACCCCTAATAAATAATAGGAGTGGAGTACCACCCCTCCCCCTGTGACCACGCCCTAGAATGGAATGTCTGGAATGTAAAGAATGCAGAACATTAAAATAAAAAATTGCGGGAGAAGACAAAGCGCGTGTGATGATTATGTGTATACAACCCGAGTTAAGGCTGCACCCAGCCTCTTGTTAAGCATTGTATGGCACTTCTACCCGCTACAATCCGTAGATTCTCCGATACCGGAAGTGAGTTATCACCTCAATTATGAATCGCTAGTGTACTCGTGTTCTAACTCGTGTGGAGATTTAGAACAGTTCCTCAGCATTGGTATATTTGTATTTTTGGGCTATCTGTGTTATCCTAGAGTATCCTGCCTTATTTGACCTCGATCGTGTTAACTCATGTTCTACTTGTGTTCATTCGTATTTACTCGTTTTCTAACTCGTGTGGAGTTTTAGATCAGATCGACTGTCTGTGCGTACTTTCGCATCTGATTGTGCGTTCGTAATGACACGCAGGTGTATGAGAGCATCCACGTTGCAAAAGATACGCCGGAGTTCAAGCTGCGTGCAGCTTCTTGTTTTTTTTTTTTTTTTGTTCTATCAACGACAGAAGTTGATCAGTTCAGACCTTTGCAACTAACAATGTGGGTCGGAGACGCTGTGATCGAGCGATAAAGCAGGAGGCATGCGCATTAAACGTTATAGATTTATTTAACGCTGTTTACATCACATAATATCATTACCGTATAATTACCACTGTAGGAATGTGAAATGAGCAACACGTAAGACTTCGAGGCGCTACAGTTTTTTTTAACTACTTTTTCATCTTCTGATTCTTGTAAAAGAACTGTTATAGACCTAAAAATACACGAACAACGTAATACATTAGATCTGCGCTGTCTGGACAGATATAAAAACGTAAGCGAAATACAATCTCAACTTAAGTGTTTCTAAACACGTTTAGATATAAAAGGTATCGCATTATAATCTCAGGGTAGATTTCGTCAGGCGCGCTCAGATAACAAAGGTCAAAGCTCTCAGACAAGGCGAGACAAGGAGATATCGATTTCTATGAGTCATTGTCAGAAATCTATTCCCGGCCGTAACATTAGGCAATGGGTAACTGAACTGTCAGGTCAACTACACAGCTAGTCTTTCTACTGGATTGAGAGACATTAATATACTGTTACATGTCTGTTAATATGGGGAAAACTGAAGAAACCTCAATGCATTGAGTTTGATAACTAGCCTGAAATACAGCCGCCTTCTCAGCTCGTTCCAGGGTCCTTGATTTTTCAAATGGCTCAACTCGTCGCGAGCGCAAGTGAACTTGTGAAATTATCGCCATCACGCCGCGTAAACAGTCAAGTCTGTTTGTCTCGGAAAGTATTTATTGTAGTTTATATCTCTTCCCTAATTGCACTGATGAAGGACTCGAAACCCTAAACGTCCCAGCAGCTTGTGTTACAGCTGATAAACGGAGGAAATGGCTCTATAAACAAAATCAAAGCGGACGAGTTTCGTGTTGTTTAGCTTTGCGGCCGAAGTCCATCATTGTCTGTGGTTCGGCGGGGAAGAAGAGTGTTCGTTGGGATTACATTCAACAAAGTACACTGTATTTCAACTCTGGTAAGTTTGGAGCGATTGAAAAATAAGGATGATTTTCAAAACCGGTGGCTTAAAGTCAACTGCATATGACATAAATAGACATGGTAGCCAAATCTAGTACTTCGGCGAACTTGAAGCAAAGTGATTGCGTTCATGTGTGGGCTACCTGTGCTTTCCCAGGCGAAATAAATCGAGATTGTACGTTTTGGAATAAATTATCTCGGCCGGGGAACTGGTAAATACATGATGCGCGCGCACGACTTTACAGGCATGTGCTCTGCTTCTCGCCATTGGCATTGCGTTTGGTTTTCGCTCGCTGGTGGTTTTGTTTTGATGTGTATGTTGCCTTGTTGTTTTCAAAAAATCAAATGCGATGTTTATAAAGTTTGCAAGTACGATTTATCAAAGCCTGAGGAAAGTGTGTGTTACCTCTGGGGCATTCGAAAAAGTCTGATATCTAAACTATATATCAAGTCAAACATGGTCTGTTCTGCACCTTGAAGACGAAGTTGAAAATCAACTCGGCCATAATTTGTGCTGAACCCGAGTGCATTCTGTTCGCTCGCTCGCTGTATTGGATTCTGCTTTTCGCTGTACATGCAAGTACCAAAACTACAAACAGTAAGATACTATAAATCATGCCTTGCTGAAGAGGAACTAGGTCTGAGTTTTCTAGACACCCTTAATTGGTTGTGCGAGTTGTGATTGTGTTCTACACTAATTCCACTGTATACCACACAGCAAAATGTGCTACAAATGCTCAAATGAATGATAACCATATAAAACACACATGTACTTATATAGCCACATAAGCATCGTATCCAATGATAATTACACAAAGATAATTACAGTTTTATACCCAGATGCATCCCCTTGTATATTAACTTATAAGTCAGGGCATTCAAAATTTGCAGATTAGTTAAAAACAAATATTTTTGATCAGGATTATTTACACCCACAGTCTACATACATTATTGCAGCAATCAGTTTCAGTCTTTTGGGTTACCACAGAAGCCCAGTCCTTTCTCTTAAAAAAAATATGTCGAACGCACTTTGATAATCTAAGATTACTTCTAGTATAACTTATAATATGGGATAAATATAAACATTGAGACAATCAATCATCTATTAGTACTCGGAACCTGTAGTACAACAGAACAGCAGACTGTAAATTGTAGACGTGTGTTACATGAGTAGTGTTTACAGTAAAAGGGCAACTCCTTTAATTTACATACGAGAAAAACATCTCTAATTTACATATGATGAAAAACAAAAATATTAAATTACATACATATACTAGGGGAGCAGAGAGCGGAAAGTCACCGCGACTGATAACTCCACTACCCCACCCCTAATAAATAATAGGAGTGGAGTACCACCCCTCCCCTGTGACCACGCCCTAGAATGGAATGTCTGGAATGTAAAGAATGCAGAACATTAAAATAAAAAATTGCGGGAGAAGACAAAGCGCGTGTGATGATTATGTGTATACAACCCGAGTTAAGGCTGCACCCAGCCTCTTGTTAAGCATTGTATGGCACTTCTACCCGCTACAATCCGTAGATTCTCCGATACCGGAAGTGAGTTATCACCTCAATTATGAATCGCTAGTGTACTCGTGTTCTAACTCGTGTGGAGATTTAGAACAGTTCCTCAGCATTTGTATATTTGTATTTTTGGGCTATCTGTGTTATCCTAGAGAATCCTGCCTTATTTGACCTCGATCGTGTTTTTGGGCTATCTGTGTTATCCTAGAGTATCCTGCCTTATTTGACCTCGATCGTGTTAACTCATGTTCTACTTGTGTTCATTCGTATTTACTCGTTTTCTAACTCGTGTGGAGTTTTAGATCAGATCGACTGTCTGTGCGTACTTTCGCATCTGATTGTGCGTTGGTAATGACACGCAGGTGTATGAGAGCATCCACGTTGCAAAAGATACGCCGGAGTTCAAGCTGCGTGCAGCTTCTTGTTAGTAATGCTTTGTAGTTAGGGTATTTAAGGGTACACGTTGTTAGCGTGTTTCTCTTCAGCCGCGTACAACCTAGCAGGCAGACTTCTTTTGAGTTTTTTCAGATTTTTTATTTCTGGTTTGGTTATCATGTTCTGTCAGGAGAACTTGTAAATTCCATTTTGTTATGTAGTTCCCTCGGAACTTGTAAATTATATTAATAATTTACAAGTGTTTTCCAGCGTATTGCTATGTATGACCGCTTTCACGGTCTTGGTGCAGTTTTTTGTATGTTGTTCTGTCAGCAGAACTTGTAATTCCATTTCGTTCCCTTGGAACTTGTATATTATAGCACATATTGCTATGTATGACCGCTTTCACGGTCTTGGTGCAGTTTTTTGTATGTTGTTCTGTACGTTAGCAGAACTTGTAAATTCCATTTCGTTATGTAGTTCCCTTGGAACTTGTAAATTAAAGCACCAGTGTATTTTTCAGTGTATTTCCCAGCGTATTGCTATGTATGACCGCTTTCACGGTCTTGGTGCAGTTTTTTTGTATGTTGTTCTGTACGTCAGCAGAACTTGTAAATTCCATTTCGTTATGTAGTTCCCTTGGAACTTGTAAATTAAGCACAAGTGTGTTTTTCAGTGTATTTTCCATCGTATTGCTATGCATGACCGCTTTCACGGTCTTGATGCAGTTTTTTTGTATGTTGTTCGGTACGTCAGCAGAACTGTAAATTCAAATTCGTTATGTAGTTCCCATGGAACTTGTAATTAGTTCCCAGCGTATTGCTATGTATGACCGCTTTCACGATCTTGGTGCAGTTTTTTGTATGTTATTCTGTCAACAGAACTTGTAAATTCCATTTCGTTATGTAGTTCCCTTGGAACTTGTAAATTATAGCACAAGTGTGTTCCGTGTATTTTCCAGCGTATTGCTATGTATGACCGCTTTCACGGTCTTGGTGCATTTTTTTGTATGTAGTTCTGATCAGCAGAACTTGTAATTCCAATTCGTCGCGCTTGTAAATTATATATCACCAGTGTGCTTCAGTGTATTTTCCAGGGTAAGGCTATACATGACCGCTTAACCGATGCAGTCGTTGTATGTAGTTCTCGCTCAGATCAGCAGAACTTGTAATGCCATTGTTGTTGTTGTAGTTCATTCTAACTTATAGTTATTACGCTACCTCATTTCATTGCAATTTTAGTAGTATTGTCTTTGTCGTTAGGTAACTTTGTTATATTGCACGGATGTGCAGAATTTATTTATTTATATATATTTATATATATACTGACCATGCATGTTTCATTTGTACTTTATTATGATATATATGGAGCCTCGGACCAGCAGGCCGTATCCAGTTTATGGGAGTCAATACGTTATCACTCGTCATTATTTACATCGTATGTTCATCAATGTGTTTTTTATTGATTTCTTTCAGATGGTAACTTTTGTTTTGTTCTTTGAGATAGGACATTATTCAACAGTGATTTGAGAGGACTTCTATCAACTACAAGTACAGCTTTCGCTCTCAGATTTCCCCATGCATCATAGACCACTAACAAGTACGGCTGGAAGCACTGCAGATAGAGAATCGTATACTATAGTCAGAAGAATCTGTTAAGTCTAGCAAGAGATTTCATAGCTGTGTATTTGCATTAGACATTTCAGTTGTATCAGATACTTGTATAGTTCTGCCACACATAGCGTTATAGAGCGCACGGCGCTGCTATCAATTCTGGTTTATATCCCTAGATTAAGACCTCATGGTCACACATGTAGTCTTCCGACTGTCGCATCTGTAGTTATCGATGTATGGGTCTGTAAATTACTACTTAATTGCCATGTCCTGTGGAGGGACGGAATGACATCTGGCTCCACCCAGATTTCCTAACCTTTTTTTCCTAACAAGGGTTTTTGGTAGGTAGGTTTTTTCTGGCCACACTGATGTCTTTCACGTTTTGTATACATTATTTGTAATACATGATATGTCACGGTTATTATCTGGTTATACGTATTAAACGGTACTGTGCCTGTAGCTAGGTTACCGGGCTGTATCCAGTATTCACCGTATATCTTTGTCTTATTGTTATTATTCCTGTTACTGCGTCTTTGCTTAGCACAGAAACGCTGTGACATCGACCAACCAAATGTACATGTGGCGGTACTTCTTTTGTGAATGATACAGACTCGTTCCCAGTCGCTATGGAGGCGGCGCGACCTAATCTAGCAAGCGCGCGAGGTGTAATAATAATAATAGTAATAATAATGGTTTATTAACAGTACTTCCACAGGGTGGCTCTTCGCCTGTCAAACTAACTACAATGTAACTAACAAACTACCTAACTTATGTAAAATTAAATACAAAATGTATATGATATATAAAATATGACTAAGGTATTACTGAGATGTACAATTATAGCAGTAATAAGGGTTAACTATGGATGTACGTATATATTGGTATAAATTATTAGAATACTATTAAGTAATATAAATATTAATTAACATTGACAAATATAAATATAATTGCACTACAAGAAATACATATATTATGCTAGTATTATATATATGTGCGATGTAACTCTTAGATATGCAAATATTATAATGATAAGTGGTATTATATAATAGACCCCTGCCTATGAGAAAACTTACTGGATAAACCAACTGTCAAATTAATCAATGCATGCATGGAGTCTGCTTTAGATATTCTTTTGATAATCGACAAAATTCATCAAAGGCTGCAGAGTTTCTAATATTTACAGATAAATTATTCAACACTGATGAACTGGTATCCTGGAAGGTGCCATTTTCAGGTGGGACCTTTAACTGTTTAGTGCTGGCTGACCGTAGTGTTCTATTGGGTGTGTACAATTCTGATGGGAGATAAGGTCATTAACTATAACATCGCGCAGAATGGGCGCGGGAATACTAGGTTTAATTTTACGGAGCCGGGCCCGCTTGTTCCAAGAAACGTGGAATAAAGTAGGATAGTTATATATCTATTACTGTAATCTGTTCAGTATACCCTCAATTTAACCTCAATTTTTAAAATCCCTTACTTCGAACAACCGAGTCCAGAAGTTTGGCATTACATTAAAGACCCTGTGTCCGAGCCCATGGTGCTTTGCGCCAATGTTATGATTAGTTTGTTTATCAACGGCCGCATAAATTAAAGGCCAGCTTTTAGGCGAACTAAAATACTCTCGATTGTTTATAAGTTTCATAAAAGAAGTACACGAATTTCATAATTTTTACCGGATTAAAAACTCAATCGAGCCCACGAATTTTCCCCGGATGCTTGGAATATGATTTTAACAGCCGACTCTGCAGGAAGCCAGTTGTTCTGTCTTTAGATTCTAATTAGGTTTACGAGTGCGACTTTTCACAACTCTACAAGCAAACACATACTCTTGCTACCTTGTTTTCATGTCTCCAGTATTGCTTAGCTGTATTTGAATATCTCTACTTTCCTTGCGAATGATATATTTTGAGTGCAAAATGAAATGTCGTACTCGCACTCGAGTCAAACTCACAGCGAAGTAACAGCTGAACTCGGCAGATTGGAGTTTGACCCGCGATCGTAGTTTTGGTAGCAAGACTTTCTGGACGTACTGTAGGATGAAAAAAAAAGGTTAAGGACATTGCTTTCTCTGCTAATAAAAATGCAAAACGTATACAGATAAGTCTGTAACATCGCAGTGGAGCTCAGCCGTGCGAAATTATAATTACGAATGATCTTGATGCCAGAAGTGGTTGCTTTGTGCCGCTTTGTATTTCCAACGAAGCCCGCCGGTCCCTTAGTGCAGCAAATCCCCGGGAAACTCACGTAGTAGTCCTTTTGAACCACAAGTGGTCTCTTGTAGACCTAGAGAAAGTAAAATGTGGACTGCTGAAGGATTATTTGTCTCGTCGCTTTGCCTCGCTGTCTCGGTCCTTTCTCCGGCATTCCTCTACTCGCATTCGAAGAAATATTCGAACTAAAATTTCATTTTAAAAAGTATATATACAAAAGTTAAGATAAAAGAAAGTCAGTTAAGCATATATACACGATGGCCCAAACTAGGGATGGATTTCGAAAGATTCGAGAGTCACATAACAACAACAACGATCTTTCTGATTTTCGTAGTCTACGAAAATGATTTGCGCGCGCAAAGCACCATGGGCTCGGACACAGGGTCTTTAAGCTTCTAAATAAAAGCGGATCCGGATTTGGTCTAAACGCTGCGTACCTAGTGAATCTAGCAAAGAATAAAAGGAGACTTGTCATCTGGACTCAGAACTAAGTGTGAAGGACTTAAAGCGCTCACTGTTAATGTTTTGAATTCAAAGAAAGGCCGGTTTGAAAAGTGAACTTTCAAACTATCAGAACAACATAGAAAGCGCTAAAGCATCGTAAATGAACCGTAAAACAGATTTTTGAAATCCTCAGCTTTAAAATGATACATTTCTCAAGTTTTAGTGTGCTCTGGATCGGAGAATTTGCTTTAAAACTATTTTACGATGCGACTTGAACATAATCGTGAGATATTTTTATTTAAACAAAACCCCTCTGGCTTAAAAGTCTGCACAGCAGGCTACGCCGGAGCCGGTGTCACGGCGACCCCCCCCCCCCCCCCCCCCAGTGAATCCCCCCCCCCGGGGGCGAGATCGCTAGTGAATTTGTCGAAGAAAAGTGACGCGTAAATTTTAAAATAAAATTGAATTACATGCCTTTATACACATTTTTGCGTTACTATTCTCCACGTCCAATACATTACAGTAATAAGAAGAAGTAAAACATGTATTCAGATACAGATACAGATACATATATTTTTATTAGCTCCTTGCACAGCATATGGTATATTGGAATATAGCGCTAATAAAATATAATTTAGTGTAAACATTAACATTTAGATGCTAAATCGATAAAATTGATGATCTTAAGATCATGCTCTCATATACATACTTTGCTGCAAAACGAGCGACTTCCATGATTGGATTTATGACCAAATTAAATAACTGGTCATCAGGGCCGGGTTGTTCAAAGCCCGATTAGTGTTAATCCTGGATTAACTCTGCACAAAACCTATTGGTTGTCATGGAAATTAACCCTGGATTAGCACTAATCGGGCTTTGAACAACCCGGCCCAGACATATAACTTGTATTGTATTTTGTATTAATTTTAAAGGTGCAATAAAAATCGTTTCTTATCGTATCGTACGTTTCACATTTAACAATGAAGTGAAACTCGTCTTCTAAGTTTTTATTACAGGTGGGGCATATTCTATCTTCCAGTTTCGTGTAGGGCCTAGTGTACCTCCCTCTTTCGATTTGTAGGCAGTGATTACTTATTCTGAGTTTTGTAAGAGCAACTATATGATTTATATTAGGGACAGCCTTGAGATATTTTTTTTAGTTTGTAATCCGTTTTAAACAATCTATATGTTCTAAGTTTGTTGTGGTGGTGGGGATTTTTTCTTTGGTCGTTAAATACGTCACTTAGCCAATGTTGGTATTCCATGTCTTGTAATCTCAATTAATTTGAATTAAGAATTCCTCGTATAATCAGATATGTCTTGTTGCGATAGCCAGATATGACCAAAGCCAAGTTTATAAATTTTATGTCTTATTTTTTCTCCCCAGAATACAGGTTTTGGGGACTGGAGACAATCTATATAGGCAATTTTTTAAAGCTCAACATTTTCCTTTGTTATTAACTTTCACCAATACTTAATGCTTCTAAAAGTAGATTCTAATTTCATGTTTTACTGGTACCAAGCAACGTTTTACAGAATTTTACGTGAACGTTCTCGAGTGGGTCATTTTGAGTCAGGCGGTCTTTATCATCCGCTCCCCATATTTCACTCCCGTAGAGTAAGATTGGTTTAACTAGCGTGTGAAATAGTTTTATAGATAGACTTATGTTCGATCTGAAGTGGACACCGGTTTCCTTCCTTATTTTGTACAATGCCTTCATCGCAGTTTTTTTTAGTTCTTGTTTGGCTAAACTAAATTTACCGAATGCACTTAGGGTGAGACCAAAGTATTTATACATTTGGGTATTTATTAATTGATTGTTTTTTAAAGTAAAATGTGTATAGTTATTCATTCTTTTGCCATTATTGTTGAAGATCATTACTTTAGTTTTTGTAATATTAACCTCCAGACGGTTACTGTTACAATAATCCTCAAGTGTCTTTAAGGTTACCGGATACCTTCAAAACGAAAAAGATGGGAAAATATTTTTTTCGCACAGCAATGTAGTTTTAGTAGTAGTGTCTCGTATACCAAAAACTCCGTTCAATAAAAAATATTATTAACGGAGAAATACCAAAAGGACGTTTTTAACCGGAAGTAAAAGGTTCTTTTTGATTGACAGCAGATCAATAAATACATGACAAGTGCTCACTCGCCAGTAACGACGGTGTGGGAATAGCACATTAAATTCATTTCATTTTCCAATGTTTACGTTTATTGAAAGTTTTTCCACACACAATTCCATCGGTTGTTGGCCACATATCTTACAAAAAGCAGGCAGGATGCCCTTAGCTTGAAAAACAAAGAAAAAAGCAAAGCAAAACGAGGCCAAACAATATATTCAAATCCTACTCAACTACAATTACAAAGCCAAACAGGAGTCCTCGAAAAACCCGACACGCGTTCTTATTTTCACTTTCAGACAGTGTCGAGTAGTCCACATCTGAACATATAAAGAAGAATTGATAAGAGCCAGCCGAGAGAATATTTGTTTCCAAGAAAGCTTAGATGGAAACATAGTCTGACGGTGATCCTGAATCGGTTGAACCACGATCTCGCTATAATTTGCCGTGCTGTTTCAGACGCCTACAAATCGCTGTCTCCTCTACTAACTATGCTGGCATTCAAGGCGTCTCTATAGTTGTTCACCTTGGCTTTGCCCCTCGAGGTCTTTTTGTCTTTCCCATTTTTCTAGCCTGGGAAATCAGCCGACTCTTGCCGCTATCATTTTTCAATTCGCACATAAAAGAAACATTTTCTGGATGCGGCGTGTAGCTTTGATCGGAAATCAACATTGGCGGGAAATCTTGACAGATAGTTGAACTGTGATGAGAAATGATTGGCCAAGAGCTTGCTAATTGTTGGAGAGGCGGGGCTTCAGATTCACGCACGACAGACGGGTATATTTTTTGAAGTGCTATTTTCTCGCTTTCGATTTTCAATCAAAATAGAGTTTTAAAAAAGCTCCCACACAAGAGAAATTTATTTGATTTGTGCGAAATTTTCACAAAATGTCAATTGATATCTCAGCTGCAAAACAGTGTCGGGGAATTGGGAAATTCAAAACAGAAAGCTCTTGATGACGTTTCCCGCATATCTACTCGGATTATTTTTCGCCTTTTAACGGAAAGCATGATAACTTTTGAACTAAATCGAATTTTGAAATTCCCCGACACCGTTTTGTAATATGATTCCTCTGAAATAGGACAAAGCAAACAGATTTTTAAACTTGAAAATATTTTCGGAGTCGGAGCTTCTGAAAGCCATCTCACTAGATCGTAGAAACGGGATGGCGGAAAATTCGAGATTTTCAAAGAACTCAAAACTTTTTATGTATTCTTGTAGCCAATTTTATAAGCTTTAAAATGATACATGGATGATTTATCTACGATGTTTCTTCGAGGCGCTACATAATTTAGACTGGAAACGCACCCTGAAGGTATCCGGTAACCTTAAATGAACTTGAAGGCCTTTAGATGTTGTTGATAGCAGGACTAAGTCATCTGCGTAAAGGAGGCAATTCATATTGTTATTTCCTAGTGTGACTCTATCTTCAACGCCCGATTGTTCGAATTTGTCGGGTAGGTCACTAATGAATAAGTTAAACAGCGTGGGGCTAAGCATTCAGCCTTGTTTAACGCCAATTGGCATCTGAATTTCTCTGTTTTTACATTACCTATCTTAACTGCTGAAAACTCATTTGAGTACATAGTTCGTAGAACGTCATAAAAATTACCTTCGATTCCCGCTTTTTGAATTTTGTTAAATAGTTCCCTAGGTATGCTATAAAATGCCTTTTTGAAATCAACAAAACAGGAAAACAGAACATTGTTTTTCTTTTTAGGCTTACTCTTAACGTATTTGTCTATGAGAGTTTTTAGTATAAAAATACTATCCACTGTGGAGTGGTGTTTTTTTAATGCCATTACTCTCCAAATATTCGGTTAAACTATGGTTGAGGACTGAAGTGAATACTTTACTTAGCGCGGAAAGTAAAGTAATGCCTCTGTAGTTATTTACATCCGAACGATCTCCCTTTTTATGAATGGGGATTATGAATCCCATATTCCATTCTTGAGGGTACTCGCCTGAGGCTAGAATTATATTGAAGAGTGATCTTAATGGTAGTATTTGCCATATTTTAAAATTTCATTTAAAATGTTGTCGTGCCCAGGTGCTTTGTTGTTCTTTAGTTTATTTATGGCATCTCTGATCTCCTTATTTGTTATTTCGTAGTCTAATGGACCTTGCTCTGTGGGATTGCTAGGTATAGGGTTTATTTCAGAAATATTTTGTTCTTTAAAATGTTTGTGAAATTCTTCTAATTCCACTGGGTAGCACTGTTTGTCCCGATTTTTGCCTATTTGGAAAATGTTTTTTAATTTCCTTCATAGTTTCTTGGGATTTTTGAAATCTAGCTCTTTCAGGCGAGCATTGATTGCATGGGCTTTCTTATTTTTACACAACTTTTTAAAACGCTTCTTTTTTTATGAATAGGTTCGTCTTTAGATCATCATCGTCAGGAATGCTGCAGACTTTATGCCCTAGTGATTTCGGATTCTCCTTCTCTGTACTGCATTCTTCGTCAAACCAATCTGGCTTCGAGTTTCTTGATTTACTTAGATTGGTTACTTGTTATTTATTCCCGCTTTTTCACTAATTTCAATGAGGATCTTTGTGTATTTTTCTGTAACTGCACATACTGAGTTCGGTTCGTTAGCATTAAATTCATTGATGATACTCTCGAATTTGCATTTGTATTCTTCCGATTCGAGAATTGTTGGAATTTTGTCTTTCGTATTGTCATTAAATATTAAGCGAGGATGCAGTTCACTATTGTATTGTTTTTGTTTTGAATACTTAAGTTTGTTTATCTTAAGGCCGTGTGATAATTGACAATGGTCAGAGATATCTGGTTGAAGCGGGTTAACTTTAAAGAACTGAATATAAGGGAGGATGCCGGCATTGCTAATGACGTAATCAACTAAACTGCTGCCGTTATATTGGAAGCAGGTTTTCTTGCCAGTATAATCACCTATTATTCTGCCGTTAAGTATTCTGAAATAATTTTCAGTACACGCTTCAATTAGTAATTTGCCCCTCCTATCAATGCTGTTTTTGTCTTGTGAGTATCTTTTGAATGGGACATCAAGTTCGTAATCATCTGGCAGGTCAACATATTTATCATCATCTAATAAAATATATTCCTTTATCTCACCTGTTCGCGCATTAAAGTCACCTTGTAGAATTATGTCCCCCTTTGTAGCAAATTGTGTTATTTCCTCTTCAAGGTCTGAGATGTAGTCTTCGTTATTCGCTTTTTCGTAATTATCCGGGCTAAAATATACAGTGCCGATAAATATATCCCTCTCCATTGGAAGTAGCTCTTGTTTAACTTGCACCATAATATATTGTTGTTTTGTGAAGGTACGTAAGAGACTCCTTCTTTTATTCTATTATTAATATATAGGGTTATTCCCAAAAAATGTCTGTTTCCTGTCTTAGTACGAGTTATTGAAAAATGTTTAAAGGAGTCAATGCTTATATCGGATTCTTGGCTCGCATGGGTTTCCACGACTCCAAATATATCATGGCGCTTGATAATATTAACTACGTCATCAAGTTTAAATTTATTTCCTAATTCTTTGTTTTTATGGCCATGGATATTCCAAATACCTAATCGGAGAAACCCAGCGAAAGGAACTGATTGCTGACTAAGTGGACCAGGCATATAAGAAAAAAAACACGTTATAATGTGTGCAAAGCAAGACTTATTCAACTATCTTAGTTGGTGACATTGTGACTGGAATTATTCGTTTCTAAACCAGTCTGAAAGCACTCGTAATGCCTCTCCAACAGAGTAGGAATTTGAATGTGTCTATCGTTATAATTATACTCAGCTTGTGCTTGTGTGTCTATCTCTGTGTTGATAGTAAGCTTCTTGGTTCCTATCATTGGACCTGTCATACCTGTTATGATAACTATCTGGATCATATAGGTAGTTATTCTGGTGCCAGCTACTTTGCATTATCGGCCCAGCCTGATGTCGTTTGTCACTGACATTATGTATTCTGGCTCTTAAATTCTTCGTGCCGGGGTTGTAACATCTCGCTCGCGTGTTAGGTGGTTGATATTCTCTGCCGTTGATATTCTCTGTTTCTTTCTTAGTCCCATGTGATTTTTAAGATTCGCGACCAGCTTTTTAGTTCCGACTCGGTTGTTTAGATGAACATCGTCATAGAAGGTATCATTGTCTATGGTCCCATCACGCGTAAGCGTCACAATTCTATTGTCTACAAATGAAACATTTCTACTTTGAGTACAAAGGCTCTTGGAATGAGTGTTTATCTCGTCTATCGTGTTTTTCTACTGTCTTTACTATGATAAGTCAGCCCTGAAACAATAATGATTGCATTTTCCCATTTTTCTTGACACATTGTAACAATGTGTTCTATGTTATTAGATATTTATTCTACAGACTTTATGCCAACATCGTTAGTGCCAGTATGTACTATTACATATTCAAAATTGGTCGATTCACTTTGCATATTATTGATGTGATTGATTAGGTCATCCGTTCCCCCGGCTACATATTGCTTGTTGACATATCTATTTGCAGCAAACCTATGTTGTTTAATCCCTCTTAATATCGAATCGGATAACATTAAAATGGCTCCTTCCGTACTCTCATTTCGTGGATCAGGTGATCTGTCTACGTCGTGCTGTCTACGTTGGGGTTCTGGGCCGACGGTTTGCTCTGGCTGATCGTGTGATCTATCGGGCATCGTACCTCTTGTGGGGTGGTCAAATTGAGAAGTGTTGCGGATTTGACTTGTTGCACTCGAATCGACGTTATTTTCCTGTGACCTATCGGACATCGTACCACTTGTGGGTTAGTTCAATTGAGAAGTGTTGCGGATTTGACTTGTTGCAATTGAATCGACGTTATTTTCCTGTGATCTATCGGACATATACCTCTTGCGGGGTAGTTAAATTGAGAAGTGTTGCGGCTTTGACTTGCTGTGCTTGAATCGACGTTGTTTTCCTGACTATGAGTCAGTTCCCGTGTAGATGTGTTTGCCACGCCATTTTCGTCATTTCCTGGGAGTAAATACTGAAAGTAGTTTGAGGTTTCCACGCGTTGTATGATCTATATAGCTGTCTTCTTCTTCGGTATCTTTAATGGAGTTTCTATCACTGCCACATGTCAATTCAAATTCAGTCTGTGTTGTAGCGGGTGTAGATGATTTTTTGTTTATACTGTGTAGCTCCTTTTGCAACTGCTTCATTTCGCTTTTCAATTTGGAGTTCATCTTCGTCAGTTCGCCAACAATTTTCTGGTATTTTGACTCACATTCATCCCTTAGCTGCTCCATTTTATTGTACACATGTATCTTCATTTCTTTCAGAGCATTCTTGAGTTTGCATTCACTATCTTTTAACTCTATAGATTGTTCATTACATTCAATGCTCAGAGTTGTGTTCAGTCTCTCGATGTTTTCATTACAATCTTCTTGGAGTTCCTTGAACTCTACAAATTCTTCGCAATTAGCGTCATGTCCAGAAATGCCGCCATTTTGAGTGACCGTTGGGGTTGTTGCGGGTTCTCGCACAGCGCTACCATCATCGTTTCTGCTTGTGACCTCCTCTACCGTTATATCCTCTTGGACTCGAACTGTAGCGTCTTCATCTGTTACAACTTTCAACTTAAGATTTCTAACCTTGTCCTCCAGGGCTGCAATTGCTTCTTCTTTTGAATTGTATCTTTTACAGCGGCCGCCCGGACGTCCTAAGAAGTGTTTCTTACAATCATTATAATCTCCTTCTGTTACTTCAGCCTCGTCAGATGTTTGCCATACGCAATATCTTGTACTCATGTTGTTCAAATCATAATGACACGGAAAAAAAAGCTGAATAAAGTCTCATTCAGAAGAATTCAGAAGGACACCTTACTCGCCATCCCACTCCGAGATATCAAGTTAAGTAAATTATCGTAAATTAGAAAGTAAATTAGAAAGGTATTCATAACCTTTTAAAAGGTTGTAGGGGGGGGGGGGGGGGGGAGGGGGGCGAAATCGCTAGAGGGGGCGAGGAAGTGGGGAGGGGCGAATTCACTAGCGATTTCGCCCCGGGGGGCGAATTCACAGGGGGGGGGGGAGTTGAAATCGCTGGTATACCGGTTCAAACAATTTTAACACTTGTGAGTTGAACAGAAATAGCCGAGACTCTTTTGTCAATATCTTGACTTCTAGAACACCGACAACCTTGAATGATGTCTCATTTGAAAGTTGAACGACTGGAGCATCTGCTTTTAAACTGTTTTACGATGCGATTTAAGCATAATCGTGAGATTTTGAGAACCTTGCATTTGAAACTTCATTTTGGATGAATTTATAATGTGCTGTGGAATTTCTAAAGCTTTTGTTCTAGCCAAAAGATGTGTGAAAAAGACCGGTAAAGATTCCCCGGCAGGTGGCAGTCCTCCGTGGCGAATTCACTGTTCAACGTATTTTGGCAAAACGGATGCGGGGCTCGAAATGTGAATTCCTCGTTATCTGGGAAGAATATTCGCCAGAAGAGTACACCTGGGAACCAGAAAACCATCTGTCTTTACACCTGAGACAGCAACTCGTCATTGTTAGCCTCAGTTTGGATACTCGCAAAAAAGAAAATGTTTCCTATTTTCGGTGCTCGCAGAGTCCCCAAACCATATCTGCTTGTGCTCGCCAGTACTCGAATCCACTAGTCCTAACGTTTTCCTACGTAACTTAAAACAAGAACACAAATGTGATACGAGCGACATAACTTACAATAATTGATCGCGCTTAAAACATATGTTGTTGCCATTAAATATATTTTGGTGCTTTTCCAATTTGAATTTCCAGCTCGGGTGATTAGGCCAGGACTCGGACTTGACAATCGTACATTTGATGTCCACTGGGATACATGCATCAGGAGTTCCGGACTTCCGGTTGGATCACACTGCATTCTGGGTAGGTGGGCTCAGAAAAGTAGGCATCAACTTCCAGAGCGGCCATATTGGATTTGAGCGTAGTCAACTTGGAAACTTTATTAATCCCGTTCTAAAGCTTAAACATCGACTTAGAACTCCCAACTGAAGAATCTGTAAAGGTAAGATATTCCGTGTATTAGGTAGTAAGTTTTTGAACTTGCAAAGGAGCAAACATTGACTGCACTTCAAATCCAATTCGCTATTATCGCACTTCGGCCATCTTGGATTGAAAGCGAGGCTTCTGGGTTGTCGGTTACGTAGCGCTTACTATTTGCTCTGTTCTTGGTCGCGAGTTTGGATGAAAAAGCTACTTCATCTCCACTTCTGTAATTCCAATTGTACAAATAATAGCCAGAAAATAAGATCTAGGGATTATTTTCACATATTTGATTCCAATAAATAGCTCAGAAAGCGATGGAGTTTGAAAATACGCGGAGATGTGTCGACCCACACTTCGGACTTCGATAAATATCCAGAGGTAGAGTGAGAAAAAAAAACAAGTAATACTTCTTCGGTTAAAGTGTCACAGGTTCCCTCAGACTCACAGCTAACAGCGGAGGACTCTACAGGTAAAATAAGAAGAGAGAAACCTTACCTGGCAGGGCGAATGGAACACTGTTAAGTTATTGTTCTCAATAAATATATATACACGTGCACCAGCCACCCTCTATTATTATATTTTGATATTTTTTAATTTACATGGGACTATTTTCACGTTGATCGTTATTTTTCGTTTTACGAATAAGACTCTTGTACTTTGCACACCACTAATAATAAATTGGCACTAATTTTGGAAGTGTCATGACCATCATATTAAAGTTTTAATGTGTGAATAATATTTTGTATGTAAAATATATTATATATCATATGTATTTGTACTGAATCAAAGGGAAATATTTTGGGAGGTTTTATTAGAATGGTCATGGGTGTTATGCAATGATATTTATCACTGTCAAATTTCTGGTATGAAATGAAGGTTTATTTATTAGTTAATCTGGGATTTTCATGTGTGATTTTCTTAGTAATACCATGATCACCTCAGCTTTCTTTGTTTGTTCAGGGACATTTAAACTCTAATTTACCTCATCAGCATGGATACTTGTTCTAATTTTCTCTCGTTGACATGCAAGAATGAAAATTAGAAGGGCATGCATGCTAATGAGGGTTATGGCAGGTCATAAAAATTAGTCCATAGCAGAGTGCATGAATGCCTGTCAACCCTGTACCCTACGTATTTTATGGCTCAAGAAAGGTCTTCTCTTCATTTGTCAAACCCGCTTCTTCCATACATGTGAGATAATTATACTTAAAACCACAAACATGACATGATTAAACTCTATGCGTGCTCCTGGAATATTTAGTCAGCCACATATTACATTTTATTTTTACATTTTACTTGACATTTTATTTATTTTTCACAAAATCAACACACTTGCAGGGTCCAGTTCAACCAATGGTTCTCAATCAAGCATAACAAAACGTTAAAAAAACTCAACTATGGTAACTTTAGTTTAGGCAGAGAAAAACTAAAGTC
This sequence comes from Actinernus sp. WN-2022, assembly GCA_030867875.1. Lineage (NCBI taxonomy): Eukaryota > Metazoa > Cnidaria > Anthozoa > Actiniaria > Actinernidae > Actinernus > Actinernus sp. WN-2022. The sequence continues at coordinate 13,175,823 of JAOWCC010001589.1, forward strand.
CTCTGAGATTAGTTTCATTAGTCAGTGATAATAGTATTACAAAGTAATAGCATGAAATTAGCTAGTGATTAAATTTCCCCTTGACCCTTGGGAGGATTTATGCAAATTTTCCCTAATCCCCCTCAGCCATAAATCCTCCCTCAGCTCTCGGGGGAAATTTGATAACTAATTTACCTTATGCCATGCCATTACTTATAATAATAATATTTTGGAGTTTGGACTGATTTTACTTTAATACCAGTAACCTGACTGTTAGGTCTATTCGATTTTATTAAACAGGGTTTAAAAAATCTGCTCTATCTGTGAATAAATTCAAATCAAGCTATCCTCCATAATTTCTGTGGCTTGGCTTGGGAAAGAAATCATATTAATTATAATAAATTGATAAAAAGGATGTAAATGATGCTAGAGTACCCATCCAGCTAGCAGCTACATGTAAGTTATAAAAAAACATAGTTGCATCATTGCAATGATTATGGCAGAAGAAAATATATTGTACAAAATGTTGTAATATACCAAAACGGACAACTGAGACAGTCTTGGGATCTGGCAGTATTTATTAACATAATATAAATTATTATTACAATATATTTTAATATGTTACAATTTATTTACATGATTGAAATATAATATTAATAGTGATACAAAGGCTGGATGGTATATTGTTAGTATGGCTGCTCCCCTAAAGCACGAGATAGTTGGTTTACAAAATAGTTACTACCGAGACATACAAGGCCTAACCCATTGGCTATATCCAGCCTGATGATAATAATTGCTCAACTAAAAGTAGGCTGTACCCTGCCAGACTCCAACCTGATCAGCTGATTCTGAATATCTAGATTAATATTCACTTCAATTATAAATTATGGAAATTAAAATAATATAAACTAATTGAGATTTTGAGACGCGATACCGAATTATATGGCCGGCCAGTTGGGAGAAAATATATTCCGTATTGGGCGGAGTCGCGCAGCGACGAAGCCCAATACGAAGAATATATTTTCTTCCAACGCCGGCAATATAATTCGGTATCGCGTCTCAAAATCTCAATTAGTTTTGTATCGCGATTCAACAGTTAAGTCGGGAATTCTTAAAAGAAAGAAGATAATGAAGCACCAAACTTATTCTGATCGTAATTTCAATTCTCAAAAGGCGCCTAGTATATCTATGGCAACGGTTTCACGGCTTGAGTGGCGAAAACTTTCGCGACGTGTTTTGAAATCTCTTCAAAAATTATGAAAATTGTACTTTTAGCGAATAAGAGTGTTAGATTTCTGACGGAAACTACAATGCCAACCTTACCTTTAGGATTGAGTGATGCTTATCTTGTAATTTACAGTGTTTTGAAGGTGAAATTGTAGAAATCTTGCTGTTGAACAAACGACTTTTGACCTTGACCTGGAACCCATGTAACTGCAAGGGCTCGCGCAAGAGCCAATCAGAGGCTGGTATTCTAAGACGCAATACCATGTTATATTGGCGTCTCAAAAGTAAACAAAGTGATCAGTGAATCGTGATACTTGTACAAAGTTTGAAAACTAAAGTTAGGTGATTTAAAAACAATTAGGTAGTCATTGTTGCAATTTTTATTGCCATTATTAGCACTGTCATCAACATCAATATTGTTTTGCATTAATACCATCACCAGTACCATTTCCATTGTCACTATCATCATTGTACATGGTCAAATGACCTCATGGTCAAATGACCTCTTTTTCTACAGGTAATTTTGGTCAATTTCCAAGTAGCCATTTGTTGATAATGGCCCAACATTGAAAGTCAGTAATACTGTCATTATCATCATCTTAACATACACTACCTGGTATACATATGATATATGTATCAGGAGCCATATTATGTATATATGATATAGATACAGTGCCAATGCAATGTTATCAGCCATCCATGCAAGTGAACCATTTTGGTTCATTGATAATGCATTTTCTCAAATCCTCATACAAACCTTTTAAAAACCTAACCCAAAATTTGCCAAAAACCCTAACCATTTCCAACCCAAATCATTCCTAGAACGAGTACACCCAAGCTATAAAATTATGAAGGATTTTTCACAGGTTTTCAAGTGACATTTGAAGTGGCAGGGTATACTGCAGTGAGGTTTCTCTCTTGTTTTTTACGTGTAGAAAATGGACTTCTGCTATCTGTTAGTCTGGGGGAACCTGTCACACTTATTTAAGCGAAGAAGTATTTTATAATCAGCTGTTTTTTACTCACTGGATATTTTATCGATGTCTGAAGTATGGGTCGACAGCTCCGCGTATTTTCAAACTCCATCGCTTTTAGAGCTGTTCATTGGAATCAAATATGTGAAAAGAATCCCTAGATCTTCTTTTCTGACTATTATTTGTACAATTGGAATTACAGAAGTGGAGATGAAATAGCTTTTTCATCGAAACTCGCGACCAACAACAGAGAAAATAGTAAGCGCTACGTAACCGACAACCCGGAAGCCTCGCTTTCAATCCAAGATGGCCGAAGTGCGATAATAGCGAATATGGCCGATCTAGAAGTTGATGCCCACTTTTCTGAGCCCACCTACCCAGAATGCAGTGTGATCCAACCGGAAGTCCGGAACTCCTGATGCATGTATTACGGAAGGCCGGAGGAGGTGGAGCTTAGCACTGAATGCTCGCGATCTTCGCCATTGTGTAGAAGGGACATGTTTGGCTAGCCCCTCATTACTGGAAAAAAATCAAAACCAATACAACTTGGAATACTAAGTTCAAGTCATTCTTTTTACTGAGACTGATTATTGACTTATATCTTTCATTTGCCATGTGAAACTTGAAACATTAAAAAACTATTGTCTTCTAAAGTAAAACAATACTCTGAAATACAAAGAACCCTAACCACAGAAGCAATTAATCAAACAATGAATCTGCTACACCAAGAAGCACCCCAAATTTTGGTATAATATACCCAATATTTGACGGCAAAGCGATACTACTTAGCGAGCTTCAACCTTCGTAATACTTTTCAAAAATCTTCGTTAGCCTTTAATCTCACATAATTCCAGTGAAACTTAAACACTTTCCAAATCTGAGTAACGAAAAACGAGATAAAATGAGGGAGACCTTGCTAAAATGTGGCCCATTCTTCTGTAAATCTGATCAAAGTTTTCAATTACCCGCGCGCTTGAGAGTCATCACTATATGTAAATTAGCCCTCGTTAACGAGATATGTCCATTCATTCTGCGCGATGTGAAGGGCTTTCGGGAATTGCCTCCGTACAATTCCCTATTTAGAGTAACTCACGTACCAGTATTGATTTTCTGGATTTAATATGTATATTTCGATTACTTGATTGTTTGCTCACACTGTCTTCTCGCTGACTCACAGAAAATAATATATATTCTTAGAATAGAGTCCTGTTCATATCTGATAATACAGCTCGATGTGTGATTGGCTCGTACATTGCCACCCTCTCTCGTCACTCCACGATGTGCTTGTTAGTACATGTTATCATAATCTCCGACACACTCCCCCATATATCACACACACAGAGATATGTGCATTGAGATTGGCTCGTCACTAAATTACATAATCACAAAAATCTATAGAAAATTAATAAAACGTATAGATGTTGTACATGAAAATATATGAAGTGTTCTTTAAATTTCTGGATGCATAGCTCAATAAAAGTTTAAAATGTTCACGCTTTTATTCTACGAGTTGATTACTCCTCAGTTTCCGCTACGTCTTGAAGGCGCAGTCTCGCTGCTGCGGCTGCATCGCGTCGTAGTCGGAATGGCGTAGCCTCTGGGTTCAGCGCCACTGCTTCTTCTTGAACCTGTCTGTCACATGACAGCTCCATGACAGCTCCAAGAGGTGTTGAATTGGCCGTTCCGTGTGCGACTTGCCTTCGCGTAGTCTCGCCCCACAAACAACATTGTCATTTCCTGTGATCAGTTGTTCTACTATTAATACCAAAGGGCCATTTCCCTCGGTTCTTCTCGTCTGTTTTGGCTTCCTTGCACCTGCGCAAGTGTTTCACCCATTTACGTAAGTCGGTGTCCCCTATGTGGTGGGCTTGTATCTCTGCTAGTAGGTTACTGTTTGCGAACAGCATCGAGTTTGGAGTCAGCAAAGGTCAAGCTGTAAGTCGTCCTCCACGTAGCTTAAAGGTCGATTATTCAACGTGATTTACACGTCCAGGAGATCTCTTTCCAACTCAAAATTCCGTTCCCGATAGGCTTGTTCAAAGCTGACTTCACTAGCCCAACCATTCTTTCAAATTTTCCAACCCAAAATGGTGCACGACTGCGGTTGAACTGCCATTTTATCTCGTTAGTTATCTCGTAATTCTGCAGGCGCTCATCGTTCATCACAACTCTCATCCACTTCGCGGCTCAGACAAAGGTCCGGCCATTGTCTGAATAGATCCTGTTTGGAAGTCCCCTGAGTGCGATGAACCACTTCAAACTCATAAGACACTCTAAAGTCTCCAGGTTTGGTAGGAGATTTTTTACAGTACCCGAAATGATCCCGTGCCCCAAATGATCCCGAACCCGAAATGACTCCTATCAAGTACCTGAGATGATCCCGAAATAATTTTGGGAACGGACTTGGATTGGAGGGTAGAATTCCGGAATAAGTAAAACAATTTTATACTTTCTTGAAAAGAGGACAAACAGCACAAACAAAAACAACAACAATATGACGTCATCGGTCACGTGATTCTGATGAAATTCGCTAATATAATATAAACTATAAGATAATGCTAAGTTTGAGTCAAGTCATCCAACACTTTCTTGTTTTTCTTAAGTAGTAATTTAAATTGCCTTATTTTCTCTATCTATTTCATGTCATTTGGTAGGGTGCTCCAGGCTACTGGGCCTCTAGCTAAATCTCAGGGAGGTTCTTCCAATTTGTAGATTGTAATTTGGAATAGTAAACGATTCAGTCCTTCACAGGTTGTATTGACATGAAGTGTTTTTCTTAAATAAATTAGATATTATTTCATGGGTTTGGTTCCTATGGATATTATGCATCAGTATCATCAGCTTTCTTTTATATATATGTGTTATTGGTTGCCAGTTAGCAGCTATTAGTATTTCATTATCAGTTAGGTTATCAGGAAGGTTATGTATTACCATGGCTGCTCTTAGATGGATGTGTTCGATTTCGTTAGTCAGATTAGGTGAGCATGTACCCCATACTAAGTTACAATATGTAATTGTAAGAACTATACTTGTAAAGTAAATTACTTGTAATGTACTATTTGACAGATATTTTAACATATTTAGTTGATTAACCTTTCTGCTGAATGTTTTACAGATGGAATTAATCTGGGTGTGTCATGTTAGGTGTGAGTTAACAGTGATACCCAAACATCTGCTTTCATTAACATAGTTCAGTGTCTTTTCTCCTAGAAAGATTGGTTTCAGTGGTCCACAAAATGCCCTATGACTAATTAGCAATAGCCTCAGAGTTTTCCTGTATGAATTGTTAACATATTGTTTCTACACCAAGTATTTATGTCTAGTAATATTCTATTTAAGGCATCTACAACGGAGTCTACAGTTTTACCGATGTAAAATAGGGTAGTATCGTCTGCATACATAACTATTTCTCCTTCATTAACTGCATCCGATATATCATTAACATAGTATGAAAAGAATTTGGGACCGAGCAATGATACCTTGTGGTACCACCACAGCTCTGCATGCTTCACTTGTCCTCCGGAACTCCCGAGATCTGCAGGGCTGTCTGCTGTTGGAACATGTCACCACGTAATTTCTTTCTGACTGTTTAACTTCCTCACGCGATTGGCGTCAAACTGTTTGTACTCCCCATCTTCTGTAATCCAGTACAATGCTACTGAGATGTCCAGCAATATAACATACTACTAAAAGGTAAACCTGCTATAGCCTCCCTCGCGTTGGCAACACGGTTTGCCCCCATGTGTCCGTCGACTAGTTCGAGTCGTGGAATAGTAAGACCTTGCTTAGATGATCTTGACCTAGCTGCTACAAGACATTGGTTAATAGCCGATAATTGACTGAATACTGCATAGACACATGCCGAAACTCCCTTTATACACGCGTCTCCAAACGAATGCAGATCGATCTGTACGATGTCATCTCGATGAGCAGCTAGCGATCTTGGTACGTCGACTCTATGTGTCAGTCTACTTTTCCACTTCTCCCATATCTTGTCTAGGTCGTGTGGTAATGATGCATCCCAGGCTATCTTTTCATTACAGATAGCACGATAGATAATTTTTTGGCCCAGAGTCACTGGTGAAATGAAACCTAGGGGGTCGTAAATCTTAGCCAGTTTTGCTAAGACACCTCGTCTAGTCAGTACCGCTTTATCCGTTGGGACAGGAACAGCCATCGTGTCTCATCGGGCAGAATCCTATTGTTCTTCGCGACATGTACTTACTGTTGAAGAATTAATCTAAAGCGGAATAATTATAATCTAACGCATGAGCAGTTCGCTTTAACGATACCTGATTGGTTGTTCATTAATCGTTATGGGAATACAAATGTCCCAAGGCTGATAAGGCACCCGTCAATCAATGCCAGAAATAACGTGATGGCGGTAAATATTAACAATAGATGTCCTCTTCAATTGAACCGACTGTTCATTACGCCTGATCAAGCAGTTTTCGAAAAGATTTGGCGCGTAGTCAATTGTTTTACTGCTCGCGAAAGTCATAACTGGGCAGTAATTTGACCGAACAATCCTGTTGCCATTTCATCGTTTCAGAACTATTTTGTTTTAGAGTACCAGCGCTCTTCGTGTTTTTTTTTTTTTAGTTCCACTTTCACTTTCACTTTCCAACAGGATTTGCTTTGAATTCAACAGGCGATGGCTTCACACGGCTGCTTAGATCTGAGTCAAGACGACAAGGCAATTCGTTTCGTCCTTTGCTAGTTTGACTACTACGGCAAACGGAAACATGAGTAACATCTCATTTTAAAGCTGAAGAAATTCAAAATCCGTTTGGACATCTGTTTATGACGCGCCAGAACATTCTACACTTTTCAAACGCCGGTTCTGAGTGAAAACAACAACTAGATTCTTTCTTTTGGTAGTTGACTTCTAGTGCACACAGAAACACGAAAAATGTCTCATTTTAAAGCAGAAGGTTTACAAAATCCGATTGAACATTTGTTTATGATGCGCTATCGACTTTTATACTGTTCTGTTAGTTTTTCAGGTCAGTCAGTGTTCAAATGTTTTGGTTGGAATTCAAAGCGACAGTGCCGCTCTCTGTCACACTTAACCGGTTGTGAGTCGGAAGACCAGAGCTAGATTCTTTATTTTGGCTGTTGACTTCTAGTGCACACAGAAACACGAAAAAGGTCTCATTTTAAAGCTGAAGGTTTACAAAATCTTGTGGAACATTTGTTTATGATGCGATATCGAGTTTTACGATGTTCTGTTAGTTTTTCAGCGCAGTCATTTTTCCAGCGCAAAAAGACACACCAATTAAAATTACAATCACAAAGGCTTGTGTGACTCGTCCATTTCAATGCTTCATTAGCCGGCATGCTCTATTGTCTATAGGGGAGGAGTTAGAAGTCAAGAGATGCCTCGCGGGAATTCTGAAAATCCAAATTTGGCAAGCGAATTTGAGTTTCCAATATGTGTTCTAGAAATTTTGATTTCGATAATACTAATATCCGTCAGAATAAGACGAAAAAGCGGCAACGAGTTACTAAGATGTCGAACTAACTTTTGCCGTGGGTACCTAAGAAATTAAGTAATTATTCGAAGAGAAAATCGACCTCAAATTCAACCATTCGTTATTTTCCAGTCTAGCAGCTTCGAAAAATCCCAAATTTGAAGGCAAAACCGATAATGCTTATATTCACGCAAATAATTTAATCTTGGGTGCAAATACTTAATTGATATCTCTTTTACAAAAGCCCATGGGTACCTAACTCTTATGAAGGTTATTTTCTGCGTAAATGAGTGAAATCGTAACCTCACTGAAGCGTTTTGGCCCATTTTCTCTGTTATTTGCTTCACGTATCATTGCGTAGATTTTGAATTTAGCGCTGTTGTTCTTAGAAATGTCCCGGATGTGTCGCGGCATTCTGGGCGATGCTTGTTTCTTGTTCCATGAGATTCCCAGTAGGCTTGAATATCTCCCATGCGAGGTGCCCAGCTGCTGCTTGGCGAAAATGGGTTCATCTGATGAACCCTGTGGTGTTTCAAGTTCCGGTACATTTGAGTGCTACTTGAGTAATTTGAAACCTGCATCCTAAAATATTTTTATAGCCTTTTCGTTCAGTTCTTTGGCTCCGTGTATATTCGTTGGTCCTGAAATTAAGTCATCGTCGTACAACTCTCGGCGAATCTTATTTGCCACTTCCGGTTCTCTCTCCTCCCAGTGTTTCAATTACATCCCAATAACTCCCCCAAGGAAAAAGGGGGATGGCGCGAGGTCTAATAAAGCCCTTGTGATTCTCAGAGTCTCTAGTTTTGAGTGTTCATCTCGACGCCAGTGGAACTGCATCGCATCACGATCGCTTTCTTTCACTCATACTTAAAGTTAAGTAAAGTAAAGTAACTTTATTTAACGTCGGTAACTCGTGACAGTCTGATGAGACTGATAAACTTGAGGGCGACGGGAGTCCTACGATTTTACGTCCTTATCCGAGAAGACGTGAAGGTCTAACCATTTTCAGTTGTTTCACAAAGGCAGCACCTTCTACTCAGTTATTTAAAGACCCTGAGTGTTGGTCCGGCCGGGGTTTAAACCCGCGACCTCCCGCTCAACAGACCAGCGCTTAACCACTGAGCTAACCGGGAGGCGGTGGGGGAATACTTGAGGGAAAGCCTTCTGTAAATCGCCGGTGATTACTACAGGGTTGAATCCCCCCTCGCCAACACATTCCACAGCTTGGTTTGCAAGGGGGGACCCGCATGCAACCAATCATTTAAAGATTGTGCGCCGTCGAACGCCTTTGCGGAAGCGTCGTAGATAATGCGCAGCTTCGTTGATTCCGCTGTCTCTCGCGCAACTGGCTTGTGCGGAATGTAGAATTCTCGGTTGCCAACTCCCGAGTCGCCTGCGTTCTCCACAACTCCAGCCCTTTTCTGCTCCTCGATAATACTTGCATAGTCGCTAGTCAGTCCCTGACGTTCAAGTTCTGTTCAAACTAGCGGGTCGCCGCAAATTCCCTTCCTTATTTTTTGGTAGTATGGAATGATCTCTTTTCCACGGCAAACCCGTCTCGTACCAGCCTTCTTTGTCGCGTGTCAGTTGCTCCTTGAATTCTTCGTACACAATTTCTTGATAATTTATATGTGTCTGACAGCCCTAGTACATCGAGGCGACAAAGTTCTTTGTAATCGAATCTGGCTAGTTTGAGTTAACATCATATGATTACTATCAAACTCTCGTCCGGGGGACCATTGGGAACCATCCGAGTTTCGTAAGCTCTGCGATGGGTTCGCTTTCCTTTCCAACGTGTGGTCGATTTTGCGTCTTGATCCTCGCATATTCGCCTCCATAACGAGCCAGAGATCATCGGAAGTTCGGAAATGCGTGTGGGCCTGTTACTATGGAGTGACGTCATAGTCGTGGCAAATATCAATCATTATTGTGATTTGTGGATTTCGTTTGATCGCTTTGGTAATTACTTTATGTAAGCAAATGATTGTACACAAAACACGTTTGAGGATCTTCGATCTTGCGGATCCTGCGTTATTTCAGGGGCTGTACTTTAGTGCCAGTGGCATTTTGATATGAGCGGGAAATAAAGTATTATGAAATTAAGGTAAAGGATTGCTTCGCATACTGCACTCGTGCTTCGACTTATGGACGTATCCGCATTGCGCCGTATTTTTCTCGCTGAATGGAGCGGCAAATTCACCCGCGCAGCACTGGCATCTTCTGAATTCGGAAATTTACGGTGTGAAATTTTGTACGTTCCTGTCAAACAGCCTGATTGCACGATCCCTTCGCAGTTTTTTTTGCCACTAGCCGACAGTGTCCAAATATAAAATAGCGGGCTTGGGATTTGGATGAATGGCTGCAGGATTGTCGATGGAAAGGTAGGTTTCTCGCTACGACATTCGGCGTTTTAGCGGCAATTATGCGCCTGCGCAAAAATCAGAAGAATTTTATCTTAGAGAATTACCAGTGGCTAATAAACAATTGAAAAGAACAAACCACTCGCAATCGCTTCTCGGTCAGGACGAAACACCAACCCGCCATCTACCCCACCAGCCTCTTACGAGGAGATCCAAAGCTTAAAAGTGTCTCTGGCGAGAGCAAACTAGGAAATTACATCCCTGAAAACAGAACGAAGGAAATCGAGTAACGAACACGTATGTATTTATAAAGTAGGAGGAAATTATATGGCAGCGAAAATGGCGGGAAATCACCCAAAGTTCAAGGTCCAGAAGAGCTTCAAAGGCACACATTTGGAGCATGATCAGCGATATTTGTGAGAAATATAAAGTCCCTCTGGTGTCCAGTGAATGCTAAACATAATCGCCAAAGAAGTGACCAAGAATAAAGGTGAAAGTAAAGCATCTGACGTGATGCTTGGGAAAAGTGTCCCAAAATATATACAGTCCCAGGTTGAAGTCTGAGCACTTCGGGATATTGAACAGAAGCCTATAAAAAGAGATATGCCAAACAAATGTTTTGTTGTTGTTGTTGTTCGGTATCCCAGCTGGTTTACCCAGGTTGAAGTCCATGGCACTACAGTATGCCTGAGCACTTAGGGATATTTAACACAAGCCCAAAAGAGATATGCCCAAATTTATTTTTTTAGTTGTTCGGTATCCCAGCTGGTTTACCCAGGTTGAAGTCCATGGCACTACAGTACGCATGAGCACTTCGGGATATTGAACACAAGCCCAAAAGAGATATGTCAAATAAATTTATTGTTTTAGTTGTTCGGTATCCCAGCTGGTTTACCCAGGTTGAAGTCCATGGCACTACAGTACGCATGAGCACTTCGGGATATTGAACACAAGCCCAAAAGAGATATGTCAAAGAAAATTTTTTTTTAGTTGTTCGGTATCCCAGCTGGTTTACCCAGGTTGAAGTCCACGGCACTACAGTACGCATGAGCACTTCGGGATATTGAACACAAGCCCAAAAGAGATATGTCAAAGAAATTTATTTTTTTAGTTGTTCGGTATCCCAGCTGGTTTACCCAGGTTGAAGTCCATCAGGTACCACAGTATGCCTGAGCACTTCGGGATATTGAACACAAGCTCAAATGATATGTACGCCAGACAAAATAGTTAGCCTACCTACGAGTAACCGTTACCCATAGCGAAATTTGCGCAAATCAGATCAAAACAACCAGACGCGAATTACCGGTCGCGAACTGCAGATACCGACTACAAACAACAAGACACGAGCAACCTGCTGCCAGGGTAACATCTCTCACATGGGGTCCGAATAATAGATAATGAGTGTGGGAAATATGCTAGTCATGAAGTTGCAGTTGCAGTTGCGGGTTGCTAGTTGCGAGTTGCGAATCCAAAATCCTAACCCTACATTTAAAAATACACTAACCGTCAACAACGGGTGCTCACGGTTCATTTAGCTCACTGAATTTATGGTGTTTAGAGCTAGTCACTAGTATGAATTTTTAGGGTTAGATCACTAAACAACACATGCTATATATATGAACTAATGCAAATCCCAACCCTACATTAAAAAATACCCTAACCGTCAACAACGGGTTCTCACTCATTTAGGGTGTTTAGAGCTAACCGCTAATCCAAATCCTAAACCTACATTTAAAAATACAACTCGCAACTAGCAACTCGCAACTAGCAACTTCATGACTAGCAATATACCTGTACCCATAAATAATAAGCGAAGTCTGCGACGTTTCGAACAGTAATTGGCAAGCGTGTAAGTCGCATTTTCGTCTCATTAAAGTAAATTCCACATCGTTCCCGACTTATGAAATAATAAAAAGATTATGTATTGTTAATTTTGAGAAATTAGCTGAAAGTCGGATAGGCACATACGGCAAACCAAATAAATCGTCGAAACGTACTTAAAATCGTACTTAAAAACGTACTTAAAATCGGGCTACGAATGACTCGATTTCGTGCACCACTACGGGTAGTCGACTGATGAAAGGTAAAATGCAAAAGTAGTTCTTTATCACACATTGACACCTACGGATTACGAAATCTAGGCGCTAAATTAGGCACTTAAATGTGACATGAAGCTGGACTTAATTAAATGGAATGCTCCTGCTTCCTAGAGCACCACCTGGTGATAGGTCCTCTATCAACAGGGGGTAGTTTGGTTGCTAAGAGTGTCTGGCTTGTTATGTCCCAACAGTGCATGTACAGATAGTTGGTTCTTTGTATCGTTATCGTCCATTTTTACCACTTAAACGTGCGTAGTTCTTTATTAGCTCCGAATATTTCGGATTGTCTAGACTTAATAGTTCTCCCTTGTTTACCTTAATCAGATTTACCTTCACTTTGTAATCTCCGTTGATTGTTCAATTTCCGTGTCGTAGATTTCCATGCGTGTTAAACGACTACTCATAAGCATATCTACTTTGAACAAGGGGCCCTGAGTGGCCTTAACTCGGGCCACCTACATGTAGGAATAGGTGAATACATGTAGTTCATTGAGTTGTTAGTAGCATGTGTGTGTGCCATTCATAGTCTGTGCTAGGGGAGCCAGAATAATTGATTCACTACTGATGCTCATGGTAATTTATAAATAATGTTTCCACCTCCGATCGATTGTCGATCTTTATAAAATATAGCTTGCCATCCAGCATCCATGGCAATGTCTTTCCCATGGAGATCACAAACTCAATTCATTCGTTAACAAAGTATTATACCAGCACATGAATGTTTACTGTAAAAGGCCTACTATAACTGCTCCCAGTAATTATAATAAATCAACTTCACATAACACTGACCTAGCCTCTCTTTCGACCACTCTGTATACTGTTGCAGTTGCAGTTGATTAAGTATCAACAAATAATATAGGCAAGCGTAACCCTGATATTGGCATTTAGTACAGCGGTATGCTAAACAACTAAATAAACAATAAAACAAACAAAAAACATTCAAGCCACAAAAAGCTAATGTGAATATTAAATGAGTTCCTTGAACTGGTTAATAGACATATTAAGCTTGTACATTTGTTGCCAAATTCAGATCATGTGACAGCTCTCCAGAGGATTCAGTGCTTTGTTTTCTAATTAGAGGAATTTGTACATTTCCTCTTGGGATAGAGAAAAACAAGGAAACATTTAATACTCAATGGATAAGTCAGGTGACCTGAATTGGGACAACAAGTGTACAAGTTAAATCGATCTATTGAAGATGCCTGTAGAGTGTAGCTGGGTAGAGTATTCCAAATTGGTATTGTTCTAATTAACTAACATAGAAAGAGTACTTATAAGCGTTGACAGAGGCAGAAATATGTCTATAATGAAAGTCGATCCGGAATGAAACTCGTTCCGGTATCATGTAAACACCCCCTAAGTCATATCCAGTTCTGTTTATGCAGGGCTATAAGTTCTGTTATTCTTTTAACGATTTCAACTTTTTCTTCTTGGTCTCTATGAAGTCACATACAGTTCAATTTACGATCGATTTCATTTCCAGTTCAAATTACAGTCTCCATATTTACATTATACAGGCATTAGTCATTACACTTCATAAAATTTTAAAAGTAGGGAACAAGTAAGATTTGTGTGCATATATATATACATAATTTCAGCCTCACCAGTTCAGATAATTCCGATTGCGTTCAAATACAAGAGTCAATCACTGTTCACTTCCAGCTTTTGCGACTCTTGAGTTGAAGTCTTAGTAGACTGGATTCAAGACTTCCCAGTTGTCTCAAGAGTACTTTAGGAGAATACTTGGCGGTAAACAGCCAACATTTAAACAATCAAAATCCCACATTTGACCTCCTCGATGTGTGTGATCAGGGTATCAACGAAGACCGTTTCACCAATATCAACAACGCAACACTGCAATCCTATGGCACTTCATAGATGCAGCAATACGTACTAATAATTTAAAAACCAACTAATAGTGCCAATAAAACTATGTTACCCAATGCAGCACACACATGTACTCAAATTATTTATCGACAATATACTTTATTTTGTGTTAGTTATACACAGTATACACCGCATCCAACTACGACAACCTCTTAATGATGCTTTTTATGGATTTTGTCCGCCTTTTTTTCATGTTTCTTATGCGACTTATCGTGGTGCTTCCTATGTTTAGAAGCCTTTCTGTTCTCTTTATCTCCTTGTGCAGGCTGCTCGGATGGAACACCTACGGTGGGCTGTGGAGCCTCAGTGTTACCTTCAGCTGGGGCCTGTGTTGGTTGAGCTGCCTCAGACGGAGCTTCGGTAGTCTCGGCGCCTTCAGTGTTACCACTGCCTTGAGCAGGAGCTGTCGTGGTTTGTTCGCCTCCGGCTGGAGCCGCTGTAGCTTGGCTGCCTTCACTAGGGGCTGGGGCGGTTTGTCCGCCTCCTGAAGGAGCTGATGTTGCCTGGCCGCTTTCACCAGGGGATGCGGTGGTTTGGGCTGGAGCCTGAGTAGCAGGCTGAGTAGGTTGTGAAGGATTGGGAGGCTGTGTTGCGGGTTGTGGAGGATTGGGAGGCTGTGTTGCGGGTTGTGGAGGATTGGGAGGCTGTGTTGCGGGTTGTGGAGCTTGGGTATATACGGGCGGAACAGTGCCAGGAACAACTCCCTGTAGTGAATGGAGTAGGTAGTTTCGAAATTATATTTCATGCTTGATTTAATAGAAGTATAGATGGTTCAGAACATGATTAAGTTGAAGTTTAGATGTAAATAATCCATGTCATATTTGGCATTCGTTATTTGTTTTATAATATATATAGAACCTAATTTAATACTAGTACGTCCATATGTGCCAACTATGAGAGTATTATATATAGAAGTTATAATTTCACCAAGCTTGTTCGGTCCGGATGGGGGAATATATTGGTCGAGTTCTTTTGTATGTGTATGGACCTCTTCCGAATACCAAACTCTTCAACCCATCAACTGATGTAACAGTAGGGATTGTTGATTTGTCATCGTGGTCACTTAGAATATCTGGCGTTATTTCTTGTGAAGATCTTCAACATTTTGCGAAATATGGTTTTGGTCCCGTGTTGACTTGAGTGCTGATGGGACGGTTTTCAAATTTAGCCTGCTTGCCGTGCTTGTCAATTTCAAAGATTCATCTCAGACGTTAACCACTTCAGAAGCTGAATATTATCGTAAACTTGTATCAACAATTACAAAGGTTGATTCTCGCCAATTCTTGACTTCAGAAATAACAAGATAAAGCCATCAAAGTTGACAAACTTATGTTTGATTATTCTCTTTCATTTCGAGTAACTAAAATGAAAAAGGCGGGAAAATGCACGTTCGCGCGCGCGCTCCCAATTCAGGAAATGGAAATACTGGTTACCGGAAGTGACCAAACATTATAAACAATACCAGTAAATGAGCCATATAACAAAACCACTTATTAACCTTGTTGTTCGGGCTGTACAGAGAAATATCAGACCTCGGTCTTTTCTGTACAGACCAGGGTCTGATTTTTCTCCCTACAATCGCCCGATTTAGCTTGTACATTTGTTGTCCCAATTCAGATCATGTGACAGCTCTCCAGCGGATTCGGTGCTTTGTTTTCCAATTATAGAAATTTATTCATTTCCTCTTGGGATACAGAAAAGAAAAACAAGAAAACGTTACTAAATGTCAGGTGACCTGAATAGCCCACTTCCGCGATATGCTTTACTTGCTAGGTAAAAAGGTTTCAATACGAGGCTCCGTGCTAAATTAAATGTATTCTTTTCACAGAGAAAATAATATATTTAATTTAGCACGGAGCCTCGTATTGAAACCTTTGTGCGTGACAAGTAAAGCATATCGCGAAAGTGGGCTATTGGGACAACAAATGTACAAGCTAAATCGGTATATAAGCAGTTAATATCAAGAAGAAGACACTCGAATTAAATAAACTAATGTGTATCATCATTCCCTAGCGCGTATTTTACAAGAACTTACCGATGGTGGTGGTGGGGTTGGGGTTGGTTGATAAGGGTACAGGACATATATTGGTTGAGGGTAAGGTTTCGGAGCTGTTTTTACATAGCCATAAATATTGCAGCTGTAATGACAGTGGCTGTCAATGTAGGTTTCTGTTGTACAGTATCCATACTGGCCCCAGTAAGGACATCTGACATCAGTGTCACAAGTGCTTGATCCTTGATAGAAATATGAACGATGTAAACTAAATCAGTACTGTGCCACACAAGTTAAACTTATGGAATACGTCGGTTTGCAAATGCAAGATATTTAATTGTCATAAGTGTGATCCCATATTAACAATTGTGAGAAAAACGTATTATATTCATTAATAATTCTTAGGAAATGGTCACACCCACTAAGCCTATCAGTGCTCGGTATATTTTAGTGCGCTCGAACCTTTAAAGCCACGCATTAGTATTCCCTATATAGGGAGTACCAATAATGCCTATTTTCCTTTCAGGTTTTAAGCCTTTAGTTATTTAGGGAATACTAAACTTAGGAAATATCAATTGCTAAACGATTACAAATATAGAATAACATGCATAGCTTCTACTTTTCTTTCTTCCCGTTTCCATAGTTGTCTTTTTATCTTGAATTCAGCTGGGTATTGATGGTTCAACTTAATCTTGTACCCAGATCCCACCCCATGTTTTCCTCTCCAAAGAAATCTCCCTTCTTTGTGACCGTGGAGGATTTGGGTACGAGATTAGGTTCAAGTACATCCGAAACTGATTTCACCATTGTACTGCTTTGCCTTTTGTAGCAGAGAAATATTGTGCATGTATTGCGCATGTATCGAGTAATCGCTCGGGTGGTGGCTGTTAATTGGATACAAACAGTTAAACTTCCCTACCTCAATGCTTGATTGAAAGAATTTTCAATACTTTCCCAGGAGACTGTATATATACACTGTTTCGTAGTCATTTGGCATATTCGATTTGATTTTTAGCATCCCACATGGCCGAGAGGGTCGTTAATTCACATCAAAATCGGTGGAAATAGCTGTTCCGGCCCGGAACATGAATGTATAGTCTAATACCGTGACACAGCCCCTTTAATAATAAATTTAAGCCATACTCTATATAAGCAACTTAAACCACAGCATTAGACTGTTCCATAGCATATTCTTGCAAATTTGGTATTTTGGAAGAACCTTTGTTTGCCTTTGATTTCAATTTCGGCTAGAGGTATGCTAGAAAACGTCGAATTAATTAGTACATATTTCTAGCCTGTGAATACAACCGCCTCTATTAGGCCTTTCCAGATTGCGCGCGATCGGAAACTTTTGAGCAACTTTTGGCATTTTGAGCAACTTTTTGTGTTATGAGCAACCTTGAGCAACTTTCGCCTTCCGGAGCAACATTTGGGCAACAAATGATTTTTTTTGAGATTTTGAGCATGAAATTGCTAAAATTTGAGAAATTTAGATGCAATATCTGCCATTACCAAATCTCGTTTCAATTAAAACGCTAATTTTGTGTCCTTCAATCTTGATGTTATTGAAGCCCACGAACATAATAGAAGTTACATGTATAAAAACCCTAGGTACTTCATATATCGTTAAATGAAATGTCCCAAGCACTAATATGTAGAGGTTATTGACCAAGCGTGAGGTCAAGATGGGGGGATATTGGTCGAGTTCATTTTTTGCGTTTTTATGGACCGAGACGGAGTCGAGGTCCATAAAAACGCAAAAAATGAACGAGGCCAATATCCCCCCATCTTGACCGAACAAGCTTGGTCAATAAGGTTTTTATTATATGGCACAAATGAATAAAATCACACTTTGACACACGCGCCAGGAACCCATTGCGTGGTAAACTGAAGAGCGAATAGAAATCAATCTAAAATTAGACTGAGTCTCGACGACTTTTCACTTGAAGTTCAACCTTGTGGCGTTCAAAACAGTTTGTTTTCCGACGTAAAAAAAATGCGTTTTTATGGATGAAAACTGACCTGTACTTTACTTCAGATGTACTGAGTTTCAATGACAACTTCATCAGGAAGGCCGAATGCATTAACTAGAGACAAAAATGTGCATATTTGTGGAAGATTTGAAAGTTGAAAACCGGCGTTGAAATCACTCGAGTGGCGATAACTCAGATAAGCACACTGCAAAACTTGACAAATAGAGCTGTAGAAGAATACAAACAAACTTGTAAGTATTAATCTAGTAAATACTCATAATTTGTAAGCCATTTACCAAATGTAAATGCTGAATTTCTTAGCTCATACAATATAAAACCTGCTTTCTTTGATGAAACTGTGTGCTAAGCTTACTCGTTTCCGTAGTAATTTTATTTCTTTGTACCACGATTGTAGTAGCGTTGTGAGGTAGCCGAACCTTTCTTTGTGTTTTTGAAGTCACGGCCATTTCAGCTTCGCTATAGTTGTTTATCTCCGTAAGTCCAGCTTCGTTCAATTCAGTCGCTTTTGCTGCAGTTGTTTTCATCGAACTTGCAAGAGCCAGAAAAACTGCATTAATCCTTCTAAAAAGGTGAATTTTAGCTGTAAACGAAAAGGCAGAACGATTTTTAAATTAGTATTTGCCTTCATGTCACAAATTGTTTAGTTTCTTTCAAAATGTATGGGTTCTATCGCTATTTGTTTACGAAGAATTGTGGGCGGTTTTGTAAAATCCTGAGCGGGCAAGATGGAAAAATCTTGCCCGCTGAGCAACCAATCAGATTGCAGCATTCAGAGTCATATTGCCCGCTCACGGAGCTGCCATGTAATAACTTATATTATTACATGGCAGCTCCGTGAGCGGGCAAGATGACTCTGAATGCTGCAATCTGATTGGTTGCTCATCGGGCAAGATTTTTCCATCTTGCCCGCTCAGGATTTTACAAAACCGCTCACAATTCTTCGTAAACAAATAGCGATAGAACCCATACATTTTGAAAGAAACTAAACATTTTGTGACATGAAGGCAAATACTAATTTAAAAATCGTTCTGCCTTTTCGTTTACAGCTAAAATTCACCTTTTTAGGGGGATTAATGCAGTTTTTTCTGGCTCTTGCAAGTTCGATGAAAACAACTGCAGCAAAAGCGACTGAATTGAACGAAGCTGGACTTACGGAGATAAAAAACTATAGCGAAGCTGAAATGGCCGTGACTTCAAAAACACAAAGAAAAGTTCGGCTACCTCACAACGCTACTACAATCGTGGTACAAAGAAATAGAATTATTACGGAAACGAGTAAGCTTAGCACACAGTTTCATCAAAGAAAGCAGGTTTTATATTGTATGAGCTAAGAAATTGAGCATTTACATTTGGTAAATAGCTTACAAATTAAGAGTATTTACTAGATTAATACTTACAAGTTTGTTTATATTCTTCTACAGCTCTATTTATCAAGTTTTGCAGTGTGCTTATCTGATCATGAGTTATCGCCACTCGAGTGATTTCAACGCCGGTTTTCAACTTTCAAATCTTCCACAAATATGCACATTTTTGTTTCTAGTTAATGCATTCGGCCTTCCTGATGAAGTTGTCATTGAAACTCAATACATCTGAAGTAAAGTACAGGTCAGTTTTCATCCATAAAAACGCATTTGTTTACGTCGGAAAACAAACTGTTTTGAACGCCACAAGGTTGAACTTCAAGTGAAAAGTCGTCGAGACTCAGTCTAATTTGAGATTGATTTCTATTCGCTCTTCAGTTTACCACGCAATGGGTTCCTGGCGCGTGTGTTAAAGTGTGATTTTATTCATTTGTGCCATATAATAAAAACCTTATTGACCAAGCTTGTTCGGTCAAGATGAGGGGATATTGGCCTCGTTCATTTTTTGCGTTTTTATGGACCTCGACTCCGTCTCGGTCCATAAAAACGCAAAAAATGAACTCGACCAATATCCCCCCATCTTGACCTCACGCTTGGTCAATAACCTCTACATCTTGGTTAGTATGCGTTATATTAGTGCTTAATTATATTTAGCGATATATGAAGTACCTACCATAAAAACTAAACCGCTGCCCATGAACAACACCCCCAAATAAAGTGAAATAAGAAATTTGAGGTTCAATTACTTAATTTTTCTAATTCAAGTTGCAACCTTTAGATTAGATTTTACTATTTTTTTGAGCAAACCTTTTTTTGGAGCAATTTCGTTTTTTTTTTTCTTTTTATTTCTTTGTGCCGCTTTTTGGCTTTTTTTGAGCAACTTTTTCTATTTTTACTAGCACAATCTGGTAAGGCCAAGCCTCCATTCCGAACGGCGGTATACCGGCTTAGTGTAGTCGTGAAGACGTCTGCACTACACTGCAATCGAAAATTATTTTTCCTCTCTTTCCCTTATCTTCTTGTTTACCTGTAAACACTAGCTCTAGGTGAGTGATAACCCGTCGTTTACCCGTGAACTCGTCCAATGGTTAGTGTTTGGTTTGTGGTTTGTGGTTCGGGTTAGGATTTGTCATATTCCAAGCGTGTTTGGCATTTAAGGATAATTGTTAATTCAACGGGGAGAATGCGTTGACCTATCAGTATAAACAAGTGTAAACCTATTGTTTGTGCTTTAGCACTTATACAGCGCTGTATCCAAACTGTTCTAAGCGCTTTACAATAATTAAAATAGTAACAATCTGAAGTTTAAAAAAAGTTAAAAAACCTAATTAAACTAATAAAAGCACATAAAATGAAATAGAAAAACTCTTTACTATACTAATGACTGATAAAAATTCCTAATTTATCTAAAAAATCCGGCGACCGCAACATGTTATATAAAAACATGGTAAAAATATTCAAGTGATGAGTCAGTTTGCAACTTTTACAATTTCATAAAGCTCGGGTTACAGCCTGTAGAAACAACCGCCTCTAGCTATTCGGGCCTGAGAGGCTTTGCACTTTTAGACGCCTCTCTCGGGGTATGCATTTTTGCTTTGGCCTGAATAGAGGCGGCTGTTTTCGCAGGCTAACATATTTCTCACCCCTCACAATTAATACACAGAAACATAAATTAACGCAATGTGATAAGAGAAAGCCTTGTGGCGTTGAGTGAGGTCCTCCACAGGGCATCAATCCAGTGCCCTGCTGCCTTCTTTCTTTGAACAATGCATCAGTTCCTTTGCAATATTTTTTTTGTGTGCCTTAGTGCTTGCAGGAATTGTTTTTGGGGACAACTAGCCTAGCACGATTTTTTTTGACTACCAAACCCCCTCCCAGGATTCTCAAGTATAGATAATAAGAGCAAAACTGGAGCAACAAATAAAAAAAATATAAATCTATTCTAATCGGAAGATTCTCCAGAAGCTACCATAGCTTCCATAGCAGGGATATAAATCATTTGAGTTTCACCTTGTCCTTTTTTTGCTGGCAGATAGCCCTCTTACCTTTCTGACAAAGGTGACATGTAGCTTTGCAGTTCTGTTCCATGAACTGTGGGAGAGTTACACAGTCGTTTGCATTACAGTTCTCGGCCAAGTCTTTACACTTTTTGGTGTTGTGATCTAGAGAGACAAGTAATTGGACTTTAATTCAAAAGTTTATTCCAACAAAATAACAATTTCTGAACTCATACCAAGGACAACATTTCTCTGTCAAGAAATGCTACCGAAATTAATGTATTTCCGTGTTGTGGAGGAGTGATAGGAAATTTAGTCAGTTAACATTGTTACGACTTTGGTATGTGAAATTTTGAGAAACAAATATTTGCTTGCATGGGCTTTGAGCTCCGCAACCATTGCCAGAAATCTATTCCATTGTGGGCGCGGCGTAAAATTATGCACATGGCGAACAATTTCGTACAGTCAGCGGTTGTCATTGCGGGCGCGTACGTGAAAATCTATTTTTAAAAAGAAAGCCGTTGATGAGTGTTTATAGAATGAGGAGAGGTTACATGGACATCGACAGTCAAAATGGCGGACGAGCTGCTGTTTTCAACGTCCTGCGCGAAGGGAAATGTAACAGCTGAACGAGTCGGGTCTGTCCCTTTAAACTTTGTACGTTTGGGAAGGAGAGTTTTGGCGTTAAAATGCAGTTATTTACAGGACGTTTGGAACCACCACAGCAAGTATTTCAACTCGTTTTTCTGGCGTTAGAATCTACTTTGGTATCTGCAGAACAGATTCAAACTTGTGGACCTCAAACATGAACTACTCGGAAGTCTTTGTAATTGAGCTTTCTGACTGGCCTTTACAGTATTTAACAGAAGATGTATGGCGGCTCTAGCTAATTTGGGTCGTTTTTTAGCAGAGCATCGGGAACCGGTCTAATCATCCACAACTTGTTAGCAATCATATTCGAGGGCAGGAGCAGGCATGTTAACTGAAATTAAAACTTGTGGACCTCAAGAAATATAAATATTAAAGCAGCAAATTGGAAAATTGCGAAAAGGTAAGCCTTGTCTTCACTGTTTTCACTAATTTTGGAACGACGTGTAATGCATTCTACGCATGCGCGGCGGCCATGATGTACGATATTGTTCGCCATGCAATAGTGTCTGTTAATCATAAATCACTAGTTCTCATGCTCTTTCGCGCGTTTCCAACACGGCGGCCATTGCAAAGCGTACTAAATTACAAGACGATCGGCAGGCCCCGATTCCTGTAAGGCCAATTATCGCTAACCCAAGATGAAATTTCTCTTAAACCAGGATTACAATTATTCCTAGGTTAGATTCTATTCCCGAGAGCATGATTAGTGCTAATCCAAGGTTAATCTGTGGGTTAAATTTAATCGGATTAACTAGTTGAGCCGAGAATCAAAATGGGCGCCAATGTTTTCTTTTTCGTGATTTGCATGTTTTTCGGGGTAATCGAGTAGAAAGGCAATTCCAACTACGTTCTATCAACTAGGATGAATTTACCAATTAACAGCTGAAATTTCGGTATAGCAATAGCACTTTCAATTCGTCAGTGTTTAGCGAACTTCATAAATATTCAGTCTCTGTCTTATGTACGCGTGTACGGGTTTCGTTCTGCTGTTCTTTCGAGCTGTGGTTGTACAGATACCTGAAAATCACTCAAATTTACCCTCGCTGGGAACCTAAGTCACATTTGGATATAATTGTGTGATAAAATGCCATTTGAGCTACTCGATTCGATCGTAACAAATTAAGAAACGCTTATTCTCCAAAGTCGAACAAAGCAACCATCAGTATGGCTAAAATGAAGGAGGTAACAGCGAACATGGAGGCCACAACACACGGTTTAGTGCATTAATTCAAATAGCGTATGAACCCAGAATTATTCGTTTCGACTCGAGTAAATTCGATTTTACAGTCAATAACATGCAAAAGAATACGATGCAAATGTAACATCTGTAGCCCAGCCTAAAACAGACCCTCGCGACGACTTCTGTTTCGAAATGGGGGTCTGCTTTAGCGGGCTAAACATTGAGGCTTTATTGTAATTCTGTTTCACAAACTTCCATACAAAGTAATGTAAAATCTATTTACGGTCGTAATTTGATGCCTAGGGCGCACGCGCGGGATTGATTTCTGACAAGTGATTTTTTTAAAGGATTAAATATAGATATTTTACGGGTTCATAGGCCTCTTTTGATATGAGGTTTCTACATTTCTTTCCTCGCAATTTCAACTGAATTTGATGTTTAAACCGTACACTTTACCTTTTGGCTTCGCGCAAAGGCGACAGCTCCACGGACATTTATCGATGGCGTAGTCACCGAAATCCGGGCATTTTCCATCGTCAGCAAAGGTCTGGCAATCATCACTTTTATCATTGCAGTCCTCAGGGCGAATCTTGACTAATTACAAACAAAACATGTGTTTTATATAAGAACAAAATATTATTTATTTAGAAATTATATTTTATCATTATAAGTATTTTATAAAATAAATTACCAGAGCATCCTAAGAACGTGCGATTTCATTGGCTGCTCGACGTTCTTGATTTAAGGGTGAGAGACTGATGGGAGTGCTTTATAGGCAAATACAGGCACGCGCTGACTGTACGATGAACGAAAAATAATGAATACTGCATTAGGCCGAAGGCCAATGGACATTTTGAGTTCTTCGTAAAGTCAGCAAGTGACTATATTTGCCGATAAACACAAACATGAAGTATCTAACCCTTTTAATATTCAAACTGAGTGCAAAATCAGTTGTAAAATATTCCGGATGAATAAAATCATTTTCGGTAATTTAATGTCTCCACAAAGAAATGTTATTTCAATAGATAATGAATTAATACATGACTTTTAATATCCAATTAAGTAGAGAACTTGGCGAAGAATAATTTACTTTGACATTCGGTCATTGAAGTTCATGTCTTGCGAAACGTTTCTCTTGGAGCAATGTATCATTCAAATATCAAGTATTTAGCCGGCTTAACTCCTAGATAGTCTACTTTCTTTAACAGTTTCTTTTATTCGAAAATGACTAAACTGTAGATTCCTGAAGTGAATTGAAATCTTGAAACCTCCATGTGCTCAGTTCTGATGCAAACATTTTCCAAATAAAAAATTCTGGGTTTTCGAACCATCCACTGAATTCTCGCTTCATTTTCTCCTCTTTGAACAGAGTATGGTCTCGTAAATAAAATCCATGTATTCAGTAAGACTACTAGAGTGTTCTAGAAGCTTTTGTTCACTTCCACCCATGTTGACTTGTTGTACCTCCAGCGCTTGTAAATCAGCCATTTCCAGCAAATGTTCGCCTCAAAATCTTCTGTCACACAAGAGTTAAGAGTTCAATCCTAGTTATTTTCCACATTTTCACTGTTAAATATGGAATGAGGTTTCCCAAGCCGTCCAAACACGTAACTTAGCGAAAGACTGGCTCACAGTTAGGTAAGAGAGGATCTGGGTCGAGTGCTTTGTTCTCCTATAATTCACGCTCGTTAGCCAATCACATGCTTGGATTTTGTACAATGCACGAAATTTGAATATTAATCACCAATAATGCACTCTTATTATCCAATCACCTGTTTGAATTTTGTATAATGCACGAAACTTGAATATTAATTTCTTATAATGCAGGCTGAAGAAGTTCTTGCCATGTAAATCGAATTTTATATTATAAAACAAATAGAAGATGGTTCTCGTATGTCCTATAGATCGTTTTCACTGACTTCACAAAAAAAATTGCCTCAAGAAAAAACTGATTTTGTAAAATATTTTAAATGTTACGTATAGAGCAGGTAAAATATATAAATGACCGAAATTTTAGGGGAAATATAGTACTTCGTAACCGAGCTATCGGAGAAATAATATTCGAACAATTTAGTGTAATTAATATGCGGCGGCCAGGTGGGTGGACAACTTTGGTTCACCAAGATGGCGACCGAAAACGTAGTCTACAAATAAAGCTGTTTTCTCATCAATATAATTAGCTTCAAAACACCTTAGATATCATTTTTAAAGGTTTATCAAGTCTAACATTATAAATTGGCCGAAATATATGGATTTGTTATTACATCTAGGAAACACGCTGAGCTGGGCTCTCACAAAATTCAAAAACGAATCACCGTATTGACGAAACATTTTTCAAGAATACCTAGACTACCTATATCTAAATTATATTAAAAGAACAACTTTCTACATCTTATAGTTTAGATTTTTCGATGACGTCACGTGAAAACGATCTATTGGTTAAACATAACATGGCGAACCATCTTCTATTTGTTAAATGTAAATGACGATTTGTCTGTAAAAAAAGGTTATTCATCTTGATTGTAAATAACTTCGTAATAAATACATAATTTTCAATTCGTCTGATCCAAGGGACTCTATATAGTGTTGAAAACTGCCAACCAGTGTTTCTAGAATAGTATAGGATAAATTATACAAAGTTAAACCTACTTTTCTTCCACTCGTCTGCTAACTTGACATGCTTGCCTTTCTTGCTACGTTTCTTGACCGCTGATAAAATGGAAAAAAAGGCGTTAATTAAGAGATGAATTCACATATTAGCTCCCCCAGCTGCGCCGTCCCTGTAATACTAATTTCTATAGCCACGAGTATGGAATTATGTCCAAAATATATTTTGTGATATACTGTTTTAACTGCAAATGCATGTTAGGAAATGTATCTAAACTATATATTTGTTCAGTACAGGCCTAAAAGAGAGGAACATATACTTTAGATATATTTCTCATCGTGCACCTGAAGTTGGCGTATTTTTTCAGATGGCTGTTAGGCTAGGATAGTTGGAAAATATTTGTTCAACAACATTCTATAATTGTAGGTATCAGTATTAGCATCATTCCACAAAAATATACTTAAAGTATTAGTTAGTTATGTATCTATATTTACTTATATGTATGTAGTATAAAAATAGGTGAACTCACATTTGCCATCCAGTGTTGTAACTGCGACAAGCACGAGTAGTGCTAATACTATCGCCAACTTCATAATGGACTAAAGGAATGCAAAATACATATATACTCATCTATTATCGTCACAACAATGACATCATCATGAAAACAACAACATAACGATAATAATATGTAGTATTTATTTGTTTACTCCCTTAATAGGGGTAATGTTTAAAAGTGAGGTGAAGAGACAAGGAAAGCGATGTTTTCTAATGCTGAATGGAAATCAATGCCGGTTTACAAAACAATAAACAGCCAGTAAGTATATTTATCGGGCACTTTATTCGAGAGATATTTTGTGAAAAAATTCCCGCGAACTCACGTTGTAAATTTTACCATGAAATAGTTGACTAAAAATATTTTAAACAACTAATTAGCATAAGCAGTGACATAAATAAATTATATCTCTAATTTATGCAAAGGGCTACAAAGGGCTCCAGGTTTAAGAGGTTTCCAAAGCTGTTGAAAAGGCGTATCGTTTTACGGTATCAGATCGATTACAACCATTCACAAAATGGTGCACTCGCTGGGTGTGATTATTATAAGTAATTCCATGACATGAGGGAGATTAGTTACTAAATTGACCAACGGGCAGAAGGAGGACTCAAAACGGTCGTCTTAATGACAAATAATATTGTCACCTCCCTTGCCTCGTTTTTCGAACTTATAAAACTTTACAACTCCAATTAAGTAAGCCCGTTTGAGCAGTAACACTTTTTGTTTAAAAAAATACCCCTTTGTTTCCTTATCTGATTATGATATTCTTACAAACAGCGATTGGACTGAAAACACCTCCGGAAAATATTATCCAAATAACAAGTGAGATGATACAGATTAGTTTTTGAGAAATTACTCGGACTGGTTTCAAAATATTTTGTAAGTGATCGATTGGGAAACTGTTTGCTGCAGAAGAACCGATTAATAACCCCACAAAAAGGCGTGTCAACGAAATCTGGTGGAGGAACCTATTTTGCATTATTTTTCGCTAATTAACAAAATATATAAATGGTTTAGAAAGTATCCAAATACATATCCTCTACTAAAAATAAAAAATAAACATCACTCTCTTTGCGATGACTGGTGAAATAATTAATATAAGTCACTTTGGATAAAAACGAATAGAGTGTAGACATGGACCTGGTTATACTGAATTAAATCAGAAATAATTCCCAATTGAGTCAGTAAAGCATATCTAATTGGAGCTCTGCTTATAGGGCTGGACTATATATACTTTATATTTGTTTGAACGTGCGACCCGTGTACAATTTAACTTACATTAATCGAAAACTAAGGTGTCGTAATGTTATTTTATTCCTAAAATAGTCAAATTCTGGTATGCTATTGTGCTTTCCTTGTGCAAATATTGTAATAGAGCTCGAAGCAATTTTAATTTACACAAATGTTGTCATGTACACGTTTTTCCACATCATGTGGTAATGATTTAAGAGAGGATCCATATGTGAGAACCATGCAGACGAGTCTACAGTGCACCTCTCCGATTTCCTTCAAACTTGGCACACATTTATATCTTAACTAGCTAATGTCCCATGTGAAATAGTTTGGCTGAAATGTAAAAGGCCTTTGAGATATGATAATCAAACTGTTTGACCCCCTGAAATGCTCAAAATCAGAGCAAAATATACCTTATGTTGTAACATGTCGCAATCGCAAATGATTTTAAGTAGAAAGATTATATTTGTACCTGCTTTAGTACTAAGTCCCATCAGCATATTAAAATCAAAATCAACTAATTTTATTTATATTTTGTCGCTTCTGTCGAATTTTTTTTAAACGCTACTTTAATAGGTCTTTTAAAAACCCGATAAATGCTGTCTGGCAATGGCCGTTTGCAGAGTTGCGGCGTTCTTTACTTTGAATTTAGAAATATTTCTAGATTGACTTACAATAGATCTCTGCATCTGGTAAAAAAAAATATCTGTAAAGTTAATGCTGGGTTAGAGAGTACTCACTCTAAAAATCCGCAATGTTCAGTTATTGAACACATGACGATATGGTGACACGGCGATTCGCGGGAATTTCGAATCTAAAAATAGCCTCATCTACCTCTGTGCTGGGGACCCAACCCATAACAGAGGAACGCTCCTGGTAATGGGCTCCTGACACAAGTGGAAAAAAAATCACGCCGCGCGCCTCGCCCGCTCGCAGACGTAAAGGTTGGTACACACGAAGAGACACGTCACGTGTCCTGATATCCTGTACCACGCGGACACCGGACATCCTACAGCTGAAAAACTACCAACCTCGTACACAAATAAAAACGTATTTCTTTACAGTTTTAAGGTAATAGACCAGTTCGCGGTAAATTAATTCCGACATTTTGAAAGGGGTGTAAACATGACGCGAAATACAGTGTTTGTATGGGAATCCGACGCCAAATAAAATCTGTCTTGTGTTGTTCCATCTCTTCGTTTGTTTGTTTGTACATTCTTTTGTCGGCTTTATTTTCATATTGTAATGCTAGTGCCGTCCGAAAAACATGTAAAATTACCGTACAGGAGAAGCACTCGTAAAATCGAATTTCTGAAATGTTCTTCAGATACAAACTTAAGATACCAGGTAAAATATTAACTGAACGAAATTTGAGGGATTTTGCTGTGCAGCTGGGAAGCGTGCAATCGTGTTTTTAGTTTTCCATACATTTGTCTGTAAAAACGAGTCAAAGTCCGCGGGAACTGATTTGCGCAAAAAAAATCAATCTTCCAGGAAGTAAAACATGTTTCTGAAGCATTTCAAAGACATCTTTTTTGTTTCGATGAGGCAAGATTTGCTTCCGCAACAATGTTTCCACGTTGGCTATGGAGGAAACAATGTTTACTAGGCTCCAGGGACACACAAGTCTATGTGTTTCAGTCTTAGCAACACAAACCCAGACCGCACCGGCAAGAAAATTTAACACAGTGCGCATTCGTTAGTTTTTTTCTGCAACAACGTTTCCTCGTTTATCCACCCGTGCAGCAAAACATTTGTATGCTTCCTGCTCGTTCAATTATCCACCCAGGCAACATTAAGAGAAACTGAGAAGCGCAGTTTTCGCAACTCCGCCTTTTCGATCCCTCGTGCCTCGGATGATCACGTAAAATGGCGGTCCGATCTAACGCAATCTCGTTCTCATAGCCCGCGATCGTTTGGCCAGTATCTTGGCGCTGGTCAAAAGATCGCGGGCTC
This sequence comes from Actinernus sp. WN-2022, assembly GCA_030867875.1. Taxonomy (NCBI): domain Eukaryota; kingdom Metazoa; phylum Cnidaria; class Anthozoa; order Actiniaria; family Actinernidae; genus Actinernus; species Actinernus sp. WN-2022. The sequence goes on from JAOWCC010001589.1 coordinate 13,205,349, forward strand.
TGGGAACGAGATTGCGTCTCACGACGCTCGTATTCATCAGCAGCTGTGTATCACAGGACGCTAAGGAACCACTTTGGACGTTAAACAAATATCTGGCAGTGACCACCCTCAGTGATTGTTGGTCAGCCGCATTAATGGGGAGATAACTAACATCTACTCATGCTTGTAAACTGCGTGGCTTACCGTGTGTACCTATAAACAGCAGTCTGAACAAGCGCCCCGCACATACATGTATATGTAAAGCCAGCGTAATTCAGCTTCGTGCTGGCGAGTCTGGATAAAGTCTGTCACGATCCACACAATATGTTTCATCGTTCACCCAGATGTTTTCTGAACCCTTTTCTAAGATAGTTTGTAGCAATAGCAACATACGTCAGACATTTCTGAACTTCGCTTTCCGGGATGGCACTGCGCTCCAGTTCGGCACCGACACAGCTGATTAGGCCATCCCAATAAAATGCAAATACGTAGAGAGATAGGAAAAGAGGTGTAGTTGAAATTATGTTCTTCAATCCGGCTTTTTTTTTTAACTTTTTCCAAAAATTGGGTCAATGTCAAGCTTTGTATTTTTGTTAACTTTTCCCAAAAAAAAATTAAGTTCTGTTTCATGAGATTCATAAATATTTCAATATAAATTACCCATACGGTATATATGTTGGGCCCACATGGAATAATAGGAAAATTGGAGGGACCACAGACGAAATGATAAAACACCGGATCTTCTAGCGTGTAGGGATCTGATCAGCAATATATATATGGAAAGACAAGAAAGGAAAGGCTGATTGAACGGTAGAGAGGTTTTTTCTTCCAATATTCCACATGGAATGTACATCTGTGTTCGGGCTACCTGTGGTGCACAACAGCAGACTGGGTTCTAGTCCTAAACAAAATGGCGGCTGCTACAAAGCCATTCCTATATTTCAACTTGTATATTTCTGGTAAATGTTCTTTCGGTTTAAAATCGACAAGAAGATAATTATCGTAAGTTGTGGCTTCGAGACAATGACAGAGCTGGGGAGGAGAGCACAAATAAGGCTAGAATCAGGTATGCATTTATCGCTGATTCATCCTTCGTATTACCAATTTCTCTTATTTTGAAGTTGATTGTTAATTAGTTGATTGTTAATTGCAAAACCATAGGCATAAGTGACAAATAAATTTATCACCCAGTTATTTTAGGGCTATGTTTCTCATTCTTGTCCATTATTTGTCCCGTTATTCTGCACACGATACAGCTTACCTCTGGCGTTGATTGTTTATTTACGTTGGACCCGGGCGTTGGGAGTATGTTACTTTGGCCTCACTGCTCCTAAGCTGAATAAACTTTACAAACTTTTTAGTCCCCAGATGTATTTCCAAATGACTGATCTACAAAATAATAACTCTCTCATCTTTTACAATTTCGCCGCATCGATAGTATTCGAATGTCATTTTACCCTAAAATTTGACTTTTTGAAAAATAATTTCGGAAGCCACTTGTACATGAAAGCCTTACTCCTTGAATACTGAATATTTTTTGGCACTTATATCATAATTAAATTGCAATTGGTCGTGTTTATGCTGTAGAAACGTTTTGTGTATATAGCTTATATGGTTTGCTCAAAAATGTTCTGTAAACATGACTAAAAATACATAGTGGAAATACCCCTCAAACCGAGGCAGTTCGTACTGATCCCCATATCTCTTACAGTTTTTGGATTTTTTCCAAAATATTCTACCAAGTCTAATGCCAGGCCAATAGTAATATATGTGCAAAATATGAACAAAATCTGAGATGTACCATGTAGACTCATGGTGCATGGTTTTCACATGGATGCCCTCTTAAGTTTGCATCGCGACAAGTACAATACTAGAATGTAACAAGAGCCTCCTATGGGGCTATACTCGGGCATGTGATAAGACAATACTAGAATGTAACAAGAGCCTCCTATGGGGCTATACTCGGGCCTGTGATAAGACAATACTAGAATGTAACAAGAGCCTCCTATGGGGCTATACTCGGGCCTGTGATAAGACAATACTAGAATGTAACAAGAGCCTCCTATGGGGCTATACTCGGGCCTGTGATAAGACAATACTAGAATGTAACAAGAGCCTCCTATGGGGCTATACTCGGGCCAGTGATAAGACAATACTAGAATGTAACAAGAGCCTCCTATGGGGCTATACTCGGGCCAGTGATAAGACAATCCTAAAATGTAACACGCTTCCAACACGAGCCTCCTATGGGGCTATACTCGGGCCTGTGATAAGAAAATACTAGAATGTAACAAGAGCCTCCTATGGGGCTATACTCGGGCCTGTGATAAGACAATACTAGAATGTAACAAGCGGTTAGACTTCACTGTTCTGTAGGTCTTATCCTATTGGACTTTACTGATAAAGAATCCCATTATTTTAGGGTTAGGGTTTGTATTGTTTTAGGGGTAGGCTATTGTTTGGATAACCAATAACATTTCAGGTTGCAAACGAAGTCTACCCCGTAACAAGAGCCTCCTATGGGGCTGTACTCGGGCCTGTGATAAGACAATGTAAGAATGCAACAAGAGTCTCCTATAGGGCTATAAAAAAATCAAATAGGGAGAAAGAAGAATAAGTAAGTGAGTAAGTAAATAAATAAATAAATGCTCGGTCACGTGATTTTTAGTATATGCCAAAATAGCTCATTGGCTATCCGCGAGTTGCCCTTATGTTTAGTAAGTATAAGGATTGAAAGAAACTATTTAGGATTATTTAACAAAATTTGCATTTCAAAGCCATGACGGATTTAAACCGACCATTGTCTTGTAGTTGATTACTTTTACTTTTACTCAATAAGGATGTCAAGTGGATATTTTTATGATCTGGACAGAAGGACTGGTAACCTAAAAATATTCATCGATTATCTTAATAACATTCACCCTACCATTAAATTCACAAGCTCACACTCTTCGACTAACGTACCTTTCCTTGATGTTAATGTTTCTTTAAACAATGGTAATATTGAGCCTGACCTTTACACTAAACCTACTGATAAACACCAACATTTACTATATTCGTCTTGCCATCCCCAACATACCAAAAAAGCTATTCCTTTTAGCTTAGCCCTCCGTTTGCGACGTATCTGTTCTACTGACGAATCTTTTAAGACCCGTACTGCTGAATTAACTACATACATGTACCTCCTTAAACGAGGCTATAACCGCACCTTCCTTACTAGACAAATACAACGCGCTGCCGATATTCCTCGAACTCTCACTTTACAAACGAAAGACGCACACAGTTCTAACCGGATCCCTTTTGTTATTACTTTTAATCCATCCCTTCCACATATCTCTAACATCATTAGGAAACATTACAGCCTGCTGCTCTCTTCTAACCGCTGTAATAAAACCTTTCAACACTTGCCCATGGTAGCCTTTAGACGTACCACCAACCTGCGTGACCTACTCGTTAAAGCTACACTCCCTTCTAACTCGACTAATTCGCAGCTCCAACTCCCACCTGGCTCGTTCCGTTGTAGGAAGAACTGCGCCACTTGCCCTTACATTTCTGACGGACTTACTAACTATACTTTCTTTGCTACCGGTGAAACGCGCTCTATCAAATTTAACCTGACCTGTAACACCAAAAATCTAATCTACATGATTCAATGTAACCGCTGCAATCTACATTATATAGGTGAGACTAAACGACGCTTAAAAGACAGATTTAACGAACACCGCCGGACGATAGATAACTCTAACAACAAATCTAAACCCACAACAGTTGCCGACCATTTTCTTAATTCTCCTAATCACACTGCCAACGACATGCAACTTATTCCTATCGAAAAAATATTTTCTAAGAGAGACTCTATACATAAGGCCAGAGAAGCGTTTTTAATCGCACAGGCGAGAACACTCGAACCTCATGGCCTTAACATCCGGGAAGAGTCATACTAGATATCTGTTTTCACCTTCTTAACATTTTTTGACGATCTATCATATTGTAATCTGTTTTATGACAGCTCAGTATCAAGTTCAAATATACACGCCAATGTAAATTTTCTTCATTGTACCTGAAGAAGGCTGGTGTGGCCAGCCGAAATATTGTACCACTAATTTCAAAATTCTACGTTGTATCGGTCTTTGCTTCTTCGTAGTTATTTTTTATTTGATAGCCGATTAGATCACTAGCTTGATCCAACGTACACCAGCAGGATTGTCGTTCACGGTTGCTTGCTTGAACAATTCGTTAGTAATTAGTATCCCCTAAGTAACGACTTTGAAACAAGGAGAACAAAATATGTTACTTAGGGAACCTAATTACTAGTAACTATTAACCAAACTATTTACCCGTACTTCAAGTCCCTCTCCACTTGACAACCTTAGTTACTATGAGATTTAGGGAGCTGAAATGGTGGACTCTGATTGGCTGAGTGGGTGTGACCATATTCTAAATTTCCATAAAGTTTAAGAAATCGGTTTTCTCACAATGCTCGTTGTAACGGCGTTACTTTAATAATATGAAATAGTTTTAAAATACAAGTTAAAATATGGAATCTGTATAAGAGCAATGAAAATGAAAATCAGGGCAATGAAATTCAGCAATGTCTTGTTTCTGTATAGGGTTGTTTTCTCGTTTCAGACTGTGAAGATTTCATGCTCCAAATCCAATGCTAATGAGCTAAATCTATTGTTATGTCATTAGCATTGAAATTGGGAGAAATAAATGTTCGCCGACTGAAACGTGCCTGAGACATGAACGTGTTTTAGATCATGAATCGATCTAACGATGATGACAAAAAAAATGTTTCTTCTTCAAATGATTCTCGACAGTGAAAGCAATTCAGTCAATTTTATGACGAACTAGTATTGCGATAAACAAAACAATATTTGATTATGATCAACCGCCTTAGAGTTACAATTTGCACAATAAAATAATCAGAACATGATAATGGCAATATAAACAATGTATAATATAAACTTTACTTAATGTTGTTTACTGATTTACTTTTGATTATATTTATTTAAATTATAAAGACTAAGAATTGTTTCAATTGGTGTAATAATTTAAATTCAATTGAAATATCATCTGTTTATCTTTATATTAAACAGGTTAAGATGTCGAAAACATAGTAAACATTCATAATACGAGACAAAATATCTTCAAAGACACAACAATACCTGCTAAGATTTCCACCAGCGCTCGATCTGTTCAGAGTCCTTTATCAATCAAGAAAGCAGTTGTCCCTGAAGAAGAACTTAGGATTTCAGGAGTCTTTACGGCGAATGTCCTCTAGATTTGCGATCAATGACTTCACTTAGCTTATGAGGACTTTGTTGTCTCACTGAGTGCAGTGAGGCCATTATTACATTATACATTGATGGTGTAACATTGTTTCTCTCGGCAGGTTGCTTCAGTGACGACAAGCATGGGTTCTATTGATCAAATTCACAGTGAATGTCGTTGACTGCACTTTTGACAGCTGCAGAGCGACAAAATAACATGAACTATTGCTAAGCGCTTTATGAAGTGCCCGTTTAAAAATTTAAGTCATATTGTGTCGGTTCAATACGTCACTGAGTAGTCTAAAGCTGCAAAAACACTTGAAAACGGAGGTTTACATTCCTTTGGCATTCATCGTTCTTCGTAAATCTTATACAGACGAAATTAGAGTCGCACTGTCGTAACCTTAAAACATATTAAAACTCAACACAGGTGAATTGTAAACAAATGATTACTTCCTTTCTATTGAAGTTTGAGAGACTCCGGCAGGGAAATGCAACGTGAGAAAGTTCTCGCTTTACTGGGTATTTATTATATTTTTACGATTGCGTAACTTGAAATTTCGAGGGTGTATATTTGGTGTTCTATTTATTACAATTTGCCTGTATGAAATGATTGAGCGCAGAAGACTGCACAGACAGACAGACAGACAGCGGTTGTTTATTGGCACTTTGTAAAATGACTTTTACATAAGTGGGAGTCCAATAATAATAACGGACTGGATAAAAAACGGAAAGCTAGGTATCTAAGGCAGTGCCTTTTTTTCTCTTTTGTAAGCAATCATAAATATATTTCGAAATAGTTTTCATTAATTTTCTTGGTGGATTATAAGTAGCCTAAATTGTTTGTCAGCAGTTAGGTGTTGAAATTGGAGGTTGTTATGTTCTCTCAGATCTTTAATCAATTGTCTTTTTAGGTCAGTGTAAAATCCACAATTGGTGAGAAAATGTTTTTCATCTTCTTTTTCAATGGTACAAAAAGGGCACCACCTCTCTTCGGGGGGGAGATAAGGGCGAACATGTCTCCCCTTTTCGATCATTAAATTATGATTGCTTATTCTTAACTTAGTTAGTGAGATTCGGTGTTTTATGTTCTTTATTTGTAAGAGATAATCCTCTAGCACGACCTCTGTTTTGAAGGTACGGAAGGTTCTTAGTTTGTTTTGCTGATTAGAGTTATTTCTTGTCTTTCAATATCTCTGGCTCTGTTGAGAAATACCTTTGGAAATACCTTGAGTTCAGGATTTGAGTTGCCGAGCAACCAAATTTCACCAAAACCGTACTTATATAAAATATTACATATTTTTTGTGTCCAAGTGTCATTATCATTATAAGCTTTTGAGAGCAGCGAGTTATTGTCAAGAGCGAAAAGCCTTACCCATAATTTTATGCTATTAGTTTGGCAATCGGATATTAAGCTAAACTTCCCGAGCTCGCATCTACATGCTAAGTTTGAGGCGCTCCTACTAACTCCTAACAGCTGTTTACAAAACTTACTTTGCACTAGTTCTATCGGGTTACGACTGTCTGGTAGAATTTTATCAATTCCCCAGACGTCGCTAAAGAAGAATGGGTTTTATTAGTGAGTCAAATAGTTTTAGGGAGATTTCAACGTTAAACCTAAAACTTGCCCCCATTTCTTTTCTTATCTTGTATAAAGCTTTCTTTTTTCAGATATCTATAAGTGGTAGAGGTTTCGATATTTTGTCCATTAATTTCAAATATAAATCTGCTCAACTTTTTCCCAGACTTTTTAAAAACGACAGACTTCGTTTTATCTGTGTTGACTTGCATACTGTTGTCTGTACAGTAATCTTGTAATTTGTGTAAACATTTTTGTAGACCTTCTGCCGATTGGGACATTATAATCATGTCATCGGCGTATAGTAAGCAATCGATGGGTCTATCATCAAGATATACGGGGTCGTTTACTGCCTTAAATTTCTCGGGGAGGTCGTTTATATATAGATTAAATAGGGTCGGTGAGAGGATATCACCTTGTTTGACCCCTCTGTAGCACTGAAAACTTTCTGTAATCTTATTTTCAACTTTTATACAAGCTCTGTCATTAGAATACATTGAAATAAGAATAGCTAAAAATCTTCCCGTTATTCCTATGTTATTTATTTTAGTTAGCAATTTTTTCCTCGAGATTCTGTCAAAAGCTTTCTGGAAATCGACAAAACAGGTGAAAAGAAAGTTATTTTTCTTTTTCATTTTCGAGCGAGCATACTTATCAATAAGGGATTTCAGGACAAATAGATGATCTGTTGTCCGAGAGCCTTTCCTAAATCCTGATTGTTCGGCGTTGAGAATATCATTGTCCTCTAAGTATTGGATTAGTCTGTTGTTTAAAATAGAGTTAAATAGCTTGCCTAAGCATGACAGAATAGTTATCCCTCTGTAATTATTGGGGTCGGCTTTGCTCCCCTTCTTGTGTATCGGAGTAATGTATCCGAAACTCCACTCGTCTGGGTAGTTTCCCGAGCTGAGAACCGAGTTAAAAAGGTGTAGAAGAGATTGACTTGAGCGGCCCTTGCAACATTAAGGAACTCGTTATGTATCCCGTCTTTTCCGGTCGCTTTTCCGTTCTTAATTTTTTTTATAGCCTCAAAGAGCTCTTTTTCGGTAATAATGGAATCGAGGGGACCATGTATTTTAGTTCGTTCGTCAAACGTTGTCAGTGGCTCCTCATCTGTCTGTTTATTCAGGTTTTTGAAATGATCGAGAAGTTTCTGTGTAGGAATGTTCAGTGTAGACTTTTTGGTTTTAGTTGTTGAGCCATAAATATCTTTCAGAATCTTCCAACATTTTTCGGGTTTTTTATGGCAGTTTGAAGATATTTCATTCAGATTGCCTTCAATAAACCTAGTTTTCTTACTTTTCGTTAATTTGCGGAAATGTTTTTTCTTTATGAACAGCAGCCGTCTGTTCTTTTCATCGTGTGGATTTTTAACTAAAAGTTTGCCTAAAGCCTCTAGATTGGATTTTTCATTTTTACATTCTAGGTCGAACCACTTATTATGAATAGATCGGCACTTTTTGGTCCTATTTTGAGTTCTTTTGATGTCGGCTTTTTGGTATACGTCGGCCACTATGCTTGAAAAGTTGTGGGCTGCAAGGTTAGCGTCTTTCTTAAAGTCGGTGTCGATAAAACATCTTAGTCTATCTTTGATTTCTTCAGAGTTCATAGCGGATTCAATTTTTGTTTCGTCACCTTTTCTCCAGACGTATCTTTCAGGTGCAGGTTTCAGAAATGTTTGCTCTTCAGTAATCTCATAAGACATACATAACGAGTAGCTTAAGCTGCAGTGATCGGAAAGGTGAGGTTTTAGGGGGTCAACTTTTAGGTACTGGATCCGCTCTAGAAGCGCTTCATTAGTTATAATGTAATCAACTAAACTACTACCATTTGACTGATGGCAGGTCTTTTTGCCGTTTCTGTCTCCTGGGACCCTTCCATTCAAAATCCGTTGATCATTTTCTATGCATGTGTCTATCAGGGCTCTTCCGCGCGAGTCAATAACAATGTCCTCAGAGTATCTTTGTTTTGTCGAATCGATCTTATAATCATCCGGAAGACAAAAGAAATTGTCATTGTCTTGTTCAATTAGGTCAAACAAATTGCCTGTTCTAGCCGGGAAGGGGGGAGGGGGGTGGGTGGGTGGGTGGGGGAGTAGGGGGGGTTGGGATGGGGTGGGTGGGTACTCTCTAAAAATTAGGATGGGAGTGTGCCGCAGAGCTCTTGAAAAATCCTTACCCTGTTCCAGACCAATAAATTGTATTTTTGCGACCCTATTGCAGACAAAATGACAAAAAAGGTACCCTGTTCGAGACTAGAGACAACAAAAACATACCCTGTTCGAGGTAAAATGGCAAAAAGATATCTTGTTCCAGACTACAAACAAGAGACTATGTGGCTATGTTGTACGAGATCTATATGATCAAGACTACATTCACAACATATCAAAGTCATTGAGTACAAAAGCCTACATATCGATATCCGGTGACTCACTTCCGTTATCGGCCCAGTCATCTCACTCGTAACGTGGTAACCGTGGTAAACGTGGTAAACGAGGTAAACGTGGTAAACGTGCAGTGTCACGCGGGAGGTTACTAAGCATGAAAGATGCGTAAGAATCGCTAGAGGCAAAGCCGAGACCGACTCTAGCTTCTTAAGTGCTTAGGCAACCTCCCAAGTGCGTCCATAACTCGATGGACGCACAACTATGCCGTTTACCATTTCTTTTATAACATGATGACGATAATTTTAGAGCAAAACAATGTTTTTATTTGAGACGAAAATATGAATTATCAATACATAAAGCGCGCGCAAGATCCACTATTTCTTTTCAGTATAGTGGATCTTGAGTGTCGCTTAAATAAATTAGCGGTGTTTGAGCAGTTCAAGTTTAACACTACATTTCTGGCCTGAATTCCAGCCGTCTCCTCTGGTTCGTTCCTCCCGAGAGGGACGTCTGAATCCACTAGCCGATAATACGTCCAGTGACGTCAAGGGGATTAACAATTTAATTTATGCAAATATAACTTTCACGGCGGTGGTAAGAGTTCGTGGGTCACAAAAACAAAGCCACCTTGAGAACTTTTATTTGAGGTTATTCCGGCCAAAATTAAAGCCCTACCTACATATATCTGCATCCATTTGTTTCTCATGTGCTCGATTATGTTGTGAAAACCTTTTCGAAGCAACATATCGTTGTATTATTCGAGGCAAAGAAACAGTTGATCCTTGTCTTCCGTTGATCTTTGTCTCGCGATCTGCCGTTCGAATCGACACAGCTAGTCCTCCTGAGATATTACCTTTGTAAATCATGCAGCAGAAAAGTAGAAAAACATGGAAGGATAATGGAGAATTTACGAAGAAACACGAAGACTCTTTTACGGGAAAGAACAGTTCCTTGAAGAGAGTAGCGACAGTCTGTACCACTGCGAGTGTGAACAAATAATCGTTTATCAACAACCCCGCGGACGCGACGCAATAAAATGTACATGTTTACAGGACAGTCCGCCGGTTAATTTGCAGAACACTTTCAATCCATTTCCAGATGTTTTCCTTACGAATTCAAGGTCTTTGCCAAAGACAAGCACTCCATTGAAACTCAACTATCAACCATCGCGAGTCCAAAACAGAAACAGAAGTGAATCCTACGTAGTCTTCTCTGATAAGTTACTTATGATAATTATGCGAAATTATAAAATATGAACCAATCAAAATCACTACCGCGATTTTGGGGTAGTAACGTCACTGGACGGCATTATCAGCTAGTGGTTTCAGACTTCTCTCTCGGGAGGAACGAACCAGAGGAGACGGCTGAAATGCAGGATAGTCATCTGCCTCTTCTATTAGTTTAAGAGTGATGACTTCATTTACTTATGAGTTCACTCATTAACTGAGGCCTTGTACGAATGTATTGTATTTTAGATAAACATTTTAGCAGCTCTAGTATCATTAGTAGTAGTATTCTTAGCATCAACATTTTATTAGTAAGTTTAATTTAGTAATTTGAAGTTTATTTACGAAGTTATTGCATTTGAAAGTATTCTTAGTAATTTTTAGTATTTTAAATAGATGTACAGTTAATTTATTATTAGTAGTAGTTTTTTTAAGTAGACACACGACCCCATACGTTATTACGGCTGATTTCAACAGCCATCATGAACACGAGTCTTTCGGGTCAACCATTTCAAAATGATACAGAGATGGAGACACGTTGAACGGAGATCATCGAGAAGATGATGCCCCAAACAATTATTTTCTAAAGAAAAGCAAGAATAAATGTTAAGTGGTGTCTTTGCTTGGCCACTGGAGTGATTTCGCGGAAAATTATTACAAGCCATGTCTTAAGGAGCTTCTTGGGTCTGTAAAGCCAACAACCAAGTCTTACAATCGCTACTAGTGCATCGAATGAAGCGACATGAATGATAAAACAGAGTAAAACGAGTATATTTCAAAGAAAATTTAACTCAAACAAGTTCAAAGCTGAAACAGCCTTAAACGAGTCGATGACCCGATAAGATGGGTGAAATCGCTGACCGTTTCATGGCATTTGGCTCAGCCGTAATAACAGCTATTTTAATCGTGTTTAAATAAAGGCAATTTATCTATCTATCTATATACCGCATGGCCAAGAAACGAGGACAGCATGGCTGCCAAGTTACACTGAGCATGCGCAGTACGCTCATAAATAATGGAGTCCTAGGCACACAATGACTGAGAAAGCACAAAAAAGCCAAATAAAAGTATCTTACTTTATTGATGTACCGGGTGCGTAAATCCCAAAAGCTTCGCGTTGGCTGGTTCCTTTTTTCGTAGGTTTATACAGTATAAACTCCGGCAAAACTGTGTTGAAGTATTGAACGCTGAGTTGTACATAATCGTGTGCAAATATGCAACATTTGTCGCCGTCGTACATAGCCAAAGTATTGAGCTTGTAGTTCCATGTCAGTTGTAGCTGGTCAAAGCGCGAAAATCGTAAGTTGTAGTTCGAAGAGTGTTTGACGATTCCCGTTAGTTTGTTTGACAATCAATCTTCAATAAAGTCCGGCACTTTTGGATCTAAAACCGATGAAAACAGCTGAAGTAGCTAAAATCATGTTCGACAAGTCTGGTTTGCCAAAACTAGCCATTTTGAGTTGGTTTCTTCATGTTTTGGCTTGAGTTGGTCCACCATCTTGAAATATACAACCACAAGAGGGACTGAGTCTAAGTTTACGTCAGAATGACGTTTTAGGACTCGATCTAGTCATTATTTTCATCGTAGTACCACAGGTAGCCCACTAAAAACCACAGGTAGTTAACTTTCAAGTATATTTCGCAAAAATAATTTTAGAACTATATAACATTTTAAAATCCCCAGCAATAGCAAAATCCATCTATCATATCTTGTATCAGTATCTTGAATACAGTTGTATACTGCTCGAAACTTCAGAATATGCGCCCGCTAACCGTACCGCTGAACTGTCCTTGATCCTTGGCCATGATTTCTTTCTTTGACCTCGCTTCGGCATAGAAACGCCTCAGATTTAGGTTGATCTGACCAGTTGTCATATCTTCTAGTGACGTTTGGATTTGTTTTTCAGCACACCAAGCTGAAATGAATTTAAATTTAGAAACAAATGAAGAAGTGTGTATTTAAAGGAATTGGCAGCCGAAAGTCTATCCTGATGAACACTTTTGGCAGTTGTGAGTTAAATATTTTTTTAAGCGGAAGCATTGTAGTAGCTTTCGACAAACCATTGTTTACGTTTAACTAGTGATTGATAATTGCTGATAAAAATATTGTATAGGTTTTTCAATGTCCAAAGTGTCACCCTTTGTTTTGCCGTTTACACATAATAGGATGAATCCGGGACCAAATCATCCCGGTTTGGTGATGTCTCCGGAGATTTTGAATCCGGAAAAAATAGTGCAAACTTTTTATCCGAATACTTTTCGATCCGAAACAATATGTAGTGTAAACGGTTATTCGGATGAATACTTTTCCGCCCCCGATCATATCGTTTGCGGTAGAATCCAACATGGGGGACGTTGTGACTGCATTCATGTCGATGGCTGGTTGCTTGATTCTTCTGCAGGAAAGCGTGATTCATTTGATTATGGGTACTGCTGTATTTTTACGAAAGCGTGAAATATTGAGATTAACATCATGTTCCTGTTCTTTCTGTTGGTAAATCGTAATGAATTCTTGTCGAATTTCCTGGTATTTGCTTTTAACACTCTCCCATTCTATAACAACAACAACAACAACAAATTTTATTTCGTACTGGAATTAATAATAGTTACAGGTTTACTGGAAAAATGAAAAGCTCAATAATTGGTACTGGTAGGCTCAGAATAACTAGAAAGCTAAATTAAGCTGAGCCACCGGAACAAAGTTCAGATTGCAATTTGATATGGCGGTCAGAACGAAAACAATGTACATAATTTGTTATGTAATGAATACAAGAACCGGACACACGTAAACATAACAGGGACAACGAATAAAAGACAATCTGCTGAAAATACATATTTTAAATTGAAATTGAAAAGGCAAATTGAAAAGATATTTGATCAATATTTACTTATAAGATCTTTTTTCAAACAATTTTTGAATTTTATTTAGTCACGAATTTAAGGTTTTTGTCTAATGAATTCCATATTTTTGGACCTTGAAAACGAATATTAAATAGACCATAATTAGTTCGAATAGCAGGAAGATAATAAGAAGAAGTGGATGCTAGGCGAGTGTTATAATGATGGATTTCAGAGAGAGGTTTAAAGAAATCTCTAACAACAGTTGGGAGGGTATTTGTGTGATATTGATACATAAATAAAGCAGTGTGAGAGAGGACTAAGTCGTTCAGTTTTAAAATTTGCAATTTTTTGAACAAAGGGGTAGAATGTGCATCGTATTTAGAAAATGTAATAATACGAAGGGCCTTTTTCTGAAGAATAAATAAAGAACGAGTTGAAGTCTGATATGTATTCCCCCAGACAAGTAAACCATAGGTGAGGTAAGGATATATAAGGGAATAATACAAATTAGTAAGTATGTATACATTTAGATAATAACGTAAATTAGAAAGAACGCCAATGCTTCTGTTTACCTTTTTACATATTTCATTTACATAGGGTTTCCAGCTTAGATTACTATCAATGAGTACTCCTAGATATTTCACTGACTTAACCTGTTTAATGGGTTTATTATTTAAGGTCAGGTTAACTGGGCAAGAAATTTTTTTCTGGTGAGGATGAAATAAAACAAAATTTGTTTTAGTGATGTTTAAGGAGAGCTTGTTTGAGCACAGCCATGTGTTTACAAGTTTTAACTGTTTGTTAATTGTCTGTTCAAGATTATGTAAACTTTTATCTGCATAGAATAAGTTGGTATCATCCGCAAAATTATGGAAGTCAAGAATTTTGGAACTATTGCAGATATCATTTATATATAAAAGAAATAAGATAGGTCCAAGAACTGATCCTTGGGGAACACCACAGGGAATAAGCTTTTCTTCAGACATTGTGATTCCAACTGAGGTAAATTGCTTCCTATTACTTAAATATGATTTAAACCAATTTAGTGCAACCCCTCTAATTCCATAGTGATGAAGTTTAGAGATCAGAATTTCGTGATTAACTGTATCGAATGCTTTACTGAAGTCAAGGAAAAGCTTGGCGAATCCTTGTTTACGTTTTTTCCTCATTAGCATACATCAAACTTCAAGCGACATAGATACAAACCAACAGAGTGCACAAATCAAAAGAGCTTGGCACACTTGATAATCACCGAAAATTGGAGTGTGATATGATAAGTATATTTTGAGGAATGAGCGTTTAAAAATCTCTAAATTTACAAAGAATGTATGGCTGTCGGTAACTCTTGCCCCCCAGCCGATTTTACAGTTTTGAATAGTGAATTTCTCCGTAAATATTTAACATATTTATCTCACATTTTCGGTAATGACTACGTTTAAAATTCTCTTTCAACTGATGTAGATTGTTTGTTAGTAGCTTGAAGTTTAATTTATGCTAATGAGGCAAAAATGTAAACAATGACGTCAGCAAGGATTCGCCTATAGACCCTTTGCACTTTACGTCATAGCGACCATGTTGGTGTACAGTTAACAATATATTCTACCTTAGCTTCTTTTGTTCTGTACACCAACATGGCCGCCATGCTCTTTGTCGTTTGAATCTCTGGGGATTTAGTGCAAACCATTAATTCCGTCGAAATCCTTCTGTGATGAATAAGACCGGACGACTCCTAGCAGGAACTCGACCTCAATGTCTGACCATGTCAAATTTTCGTTTCCTTGGCTCTATTCTGTCACTCTGGCTCTTTTTGGGCGGCATTGTAATGATTTTTAAGTGAGATTATTTAATATTAACTTCGAGAACTCTATCGAGCAATCAGGTGATTTTGGTAACCGCTCCTACACAGGTATTCCGAATAGTGCACTTTCGTATTAAAAAATTAACGCTGAATGCAATGAATACAGACGCATGTACGAATGGTTAGCCTCATTCTGAAGTTAAACATTCATAAATACCAGCGAGAAGGTGCAACACGCGAAACTATAACAATACGCAGAGTTGTGAATAGCCCACCTTCTCGCTGGTATTTATGAATGTTCACTTCAGAACGAGGCTAACCCTGCGTACATGCGTCTGTATTCATTGCATTCAGCGGTAATTTTCGAATACGAAACTGGACTATTCCGAATGCAGTGTGTAAACGGCCGAATTCTAATACTGTTGTAGTGTAAACGCCTAACGAATTCGAATACTCGGTTCGCAGTGAATCCGGAAACATTTACGAATCCGTAAACTTTTGCTCTAGTGTAATCGTAGTCTTAGTCGTTTCTTTGCTCTTTTGCGAATGTTCTTGTTCAAATCACATTCAAAATTTGGCAAGTCGTCGCTGAAAAAACTTTCCATATTCTTCATGATATTTGATGTCTTCAAAACGTAAACTTGATACTTTTTTGGAAAAAAGTAAGGACCAAAAATTGGGCGCGAGCGCGAACCCATGGGCAAATGGTCAATGCCTATTAGCCAATCAGATCGCGTGTTTTATCAAGGTCATGTTGTAATTCCGAGAAGAAGTCGACGGGAATATTCACCACTATCGACTGAGCCTGAGGCGAATAATTGTTTTAGTATATACAACACAGCAACCTGCTTTTGGGCACTGCATTTTGTTGAATTTCTCTAATGTCCGCATCGGAAACAATCGCGAAACGTGAATTTACGCCTGCCATTTTCTTTTCAAAATTATCCCGAGTTTTGTAGGTGGCTATTGCTCATTAGTATATACCACACCAGTGAATATCACTTTTCGTGCGCTCTGATTGGCTACTCAAACAGTGAATATGATTTCATATTCACCTCCGAGCAAAGCAGCGATCATCTCGCGCGAGTTTTTGTCCATTTGACAGAAAATAAAATAACTATTTGGTGCTGGCTATTCAACTGGAGTGTGGTATATACTAAAAAGCGGCTCGGTAAATATCCACCACTATTCACCTCCACTTCGGTGAATCATTGTTAATTATTCCGAGATAGCGAACCAATCAGATTGCATGATCTATGTACTAGGTTCCCGTGTTGTATATACTAATGATTTATATACCCTGCTGCAGACTAAGAATTGTCAAAAACCATACCCTGTCGAGCGGCACATACCCGTATGGCCAACAGAGTGGAAAAACAGAGCGCATGCGCACTAGGCACTTTATTAAAAGTGAATCAAGATGGCCGCCGAGCGGGAGTGAATTGTAGCTCTTTTGCAGGGACCTCTCACAGCTCAAGAAATACCACGATTGCTTTATTACTTCACACCATGGACTGATATTCTTCAGTGATTTCTCTGAGCTCAAATAACAAATAATCCAATTCACAGAAAGAACGCTACAATTGCTCGTTCAACTCTCTCTTCAAGAAAAACGAACCATTTCGAAATGTTGATATGCGACTGGAAAAACGCCAAAAATAAGAAAACTTGTGAATATATAAGGTTTATACTTTTGTAGAGAACTAAGGAGGCATTGGTTTTCAACATATAAAATACCATATTCGAGATTTTCATACCATTTTTCAAACGAAGCATTTGAAGTTTCAGTACTGCGAATAGACTGTCTACAGCAGAAGAACTAGAAATCCCGGAACGACGATCCGCATTACCAAAGCCTGTAAGTAAATCTACAGAGCTATTATCAGGAAATTGTACAATATTTCACTGTGATTTGGTCATTATGGTATCACATCTGCATTTTGACGAAATAGTTGATTGTTTTAGCAATGTGAAGAAAACAATTTTTAATTTCGTTTTAAAATGAACTGTTACATGTAAAAAAAACTTAATATGTTATAATTGTTCTGTTTTTAGAAATAACATAGTTGTAATAGAATGCCTTTGGCAGAGCAGTTTTGCGTTCATTTAATTTTGTTCATTATAGAAGTGGAGCGACACTAATGATATTGTGTGGGAATTTTGTGCCATTCTGTAAGAGGACTTTCTCACCCAAGCTTTGTCAGTTTGTTTGGTAGCTTTAAACGAAACAGTACTTCGATCTTGCTGTTTTCCCCCCAAAAAAGGAAGCCTGCAGTAGTATACCTTTCCCTTCCCAGTTCCCTCAGTGCTTACTTGATGTTTTTGAATATCTGGACTAAAACAGCAAAGGAGCATGTCTATTTGAGAAATGGAGACTCTTCAAGCACCATCACTTCTCTTGATCTTCATTTTATTTTCCCCAGGCACGTGCACAAGCAAAGTGAGAAAAATATACATGTGTAGGATAATTGAAATATATAAATAGCCTCCATAGGAAACTACATGTACATGTATGGAAATAAATCTACATTTTTTCATGTATACTTTATTAGAGACAATAAACTGTTAATTGAAGGACTAAAAATATTTTAAAAAAGGATTTGTTTATTGTTTTTTTTAATGCAGCAGAATCCTGTACTATCTTGCCGAGTTAATTTATATCCAACCGATAGGTGACATAACAGTTAGGGTGCAATATATTTTCCCATAAAAGTGAAACCTATATTCTAACAGGTGAAACTGTTTACACATATCTCATTTTTCATTTGCCTAATGGTTACAAATCTACATAATTTGTACAGGAATCCATAAGCAATTACATATAATACAATTAATTGTTAATTTGTTTTAAAAACTTGGGAGCTTCCTTTTTCACGAGCCTCTTTTTGGAGTTACACAGAAACTACATTATTAGCATAATGCAGACGTTTCATTAATTTTCAGCGTACCTGGCTTGGACTTTGAAAGTAGCTGTGGATTTGCCTTTAGTTATAAATGTATGTCAAAATACAAATATTATAGTATGTATAGCTAGCTATACATGTATACAGCTATTTCAGGCCAAGTGCAATGTAGATGCATGCTAGTGCTGGAGCTCTGGTTGTAGCCAGGTTATTTTGCAACCCCTGATAATTAGTGGTCATTTTCTGTATACAGGCCCCATTTTCTGGGCATCTGTAGTATACTTATTTTATAACTTGTGTGAATGTTTGAGTGAAGATTATTTTCTGAAATTATGTGAAGGGCTAATCTAAAAACATGTCAATAATAATAAGTGAACATGTTTTCTTAAATTGATTTTTAAAATTAAATTTGTATGAATTATGTGAAATTATTTTAATGGTACTGTGAATCATGTGTATGTCGTGCTTGTGTTTTATATATTATTTTATATGAACTTATTTCAGAAGTGAATCATGTGTATATGTTTGAATTCCTAATGCACTTAATGGATCATTTCAAGGCAGGAAGAGGGTCAGCTTTCTACTGGATAATTTTGAGGAAGGGGGAAGGGTTAGGTGCCCAGTGAATGAATGTGATAGTTAGTCCAGTCTGTATAAGCACAATGATTAATTTGGCAAAAGTATGGTGGAATGAAGCACATGTCTCAATTGGCTTCCATAATAATAGTTATATTATAATAATGATATCAATGCCAAGAATCTCTGCTTATGATCATGCATGTTCATTTAAAATCAAGCTTTTAAATAAATATGGAAAGTGTGCATTCTGTATTAAACAGACCCCTTTTTAAATGGCTAGGAAGTCTGCTATGACCTAGTTAAATCTCAGGGATCCTCTGAGATAGTAAACATTTTCTGCATTTAAGATTCAGATGCAAATTTTCTGCATTTAAGATTCAGATGCAAATATGTAATTGAATATAATCATA
The DNA here is from genome assembly GCA_030867875.1 of Actinernus sp. WN-2022. Lineage (NCBI taxonomy): Eukaryota > Metazoa > Cnidaria > Anthozoa > Actiniaria > Actinernidae > Actinernus > Actinernus sp. WN-2022. The sequence goes on from JAOWCC010001589.1 coordinate 13,224,323, forward strand.
TTAGTATTATTGATAGTATTATTATTTTATATCAGTCTATAAAATTAAACTTAAAAGAATTAAAACCCTTATGATTTGAATTAACATGAACATGCAATGTAAGTGTGAGTATAATAGATTCTTAGTATTGATATCATTATTATATTAGAACTGTTGCTTTTAATATTAATATTTTTATAATTACAATTATATCATTATTAGTCAATTAGTTATTTTGTCATATCTTACATTAAAAAAATATGCTCACATGTATCTGATTGTTAATGTTAGTATTATGAATGAAACCTCATTGGAATTAATCTCCATAGCCATCACGAAATTCCTTTCCCAAATACATTATCAAACCCATATAAACTGAATCAACTATTACATCCTTTCAATCAACACCTACAATGTTACCCTTCTAAACTCAAAATGTGAGTTACAACATCAACACATACATGATTTATCTTTAATTAAATTTTATAGAATAGTTTAGCATATATTAAGAAAATAATGTTAACTTATTTATAATATTCACATGTTTCATAGATTTAAAGTATATACTACATATGTGTTCTTGTTTTTGGCGGAGAATAAAGATCAAGAGAAGTGATGGTGCTGAAGAGTATACATTTTTCAAGTCTTCCATATACTCATTTGTGTATGGGTCCAACTAATTATTTTATTATTTTCTACAGTAAAAATAAACATGTTTAAAACACTTTTAATCTCAAATAATGAGAAAATATAGTTGAAAACTATATAGTTTACATTTGTATTTATTCTCATAGTTTGCTATATTTGCCTGACTTTGCTTTTGCTTGAGGAGAATAGAGATCAGGAGAAATTATTGTGTTTGCTCCTGCATTTCTCAACAAGAAATCTGTATAACCAGATTTCGGTCAAGATATTCAAAAACAGCAAACAGACACTGAGTAAATTGGAAAGAGAATCAAGTTCACTACTTTACAGGAAAATCAACAAGACCAGAGCTACTGCTTCTTTGTTTAATCTGCATAAAATGCGTAAAGCAAAGACAAAGCTTGGGTGAGAAAGACTGTCCACATGCAGGTTCTTCATTTCATACACCAACCGCCTCTCTCACATAACTGCACAAAAGTCCCACACAATATTATTAGTATCACCCCTCTTCTAACACGAACAACATTAAATGAACACAAACCTGCTCTTCCAAAGGCATTCAATTACAACTAGGTTTTATTGTCGGCTTTCTGAAAGCAGAACAATTATAACATAATGTTTATAACGTGTAACACTTCATTTTAAAACAAATTAAAAATCGTTTTATTTACATTGGTAAAACAATCAATTATTTCGTCAAAATACCGATGTGATACCATAATAACCAAATCAAGTAAAATGTTATACAATTTCCTGATAACAGCTCTGTAGATTTACTTACAGTCTTTGGTAATGCGGATTGTCGTTCCAGCATTTCTACTACTGTAGACAGTCTAGTCACTAGACACTACTGTAACTTCAAATGCTTCGTTTGAAAAATGGTATGAACATCTCGAAAATGGTATGTTTTACGTTGAAAACCATTACCTTCTTAGTTCTCTACTGAAGTATAAAGCTTATATGTTCACAAGTTTCCTTATTTCAAGGGCACCCAACGAGTACTTTTTGAAATTCGTTTGAAACCAGTTGTCTGCAGCTTATCTAGCCATTTTAAGGCGCCTACTATGTCTTTTGACGTATTCTAGAAAGCTATTAGCTGTTCGGATTTTCTAGGTGGAAATCGCGTCAACCGAAAATACTATGGCAAAATATTCCCGGCTTACGAATTTGTCAGTAGTCTAGAACAGAAACAAGAATTTTCTAGCCCAAGTAATTTCATGTTGCAAAGTTTTGTGGAGGTACGATTTTTTAGGGATTCTTTTTTCCTTTAGGCAATTCTTAGGGAATGAAAATGTGTTGTTCTGACTCTATTGATCCAAGGGCACCCAAAGAGTACTTTTTGAAATTCGTTTGAAACCAGTTATCTGCAGCTTATCTAGCCATTTTAAGGCGCCTACTATGTCTTTTGACGTATTCTAGAAAGCTATTAGCTGTTCGGATTTTCTAGGTGGAAATCGCATCAACCGAAAATACTATTTAACAATTATTCACTGAAGTCGAAGTGACTATTGGTGAATATTTACCGAGACGAAGTCGAGGTAAATATTCAATACCAATAGTCACTGAGACTGAAGTGAATAATTGTTTTAGTATAATTTCATCAGTGAATATTAGAGAAATTTAAACTAGACAATATAATAATAGTCTGACTTCCGACCCTTTTGTAAGTTTAACAAGCGCGCGTGACAAGATAGTTTTGTGACGAACATTTGCATAATCACGTGCCGCTATACGGTTCATTGCACAAACCGACTTGACACGAGACTGGCAGGGACTACAAGAATGGATTTTCTGAAAGTATAGAAATACAAAAAACAGTCCAAATGCACACTAGAATTCAAGTTGAAGCAGCAATCTTCACTTTTGAGACCTCGTATCGTGTTACAAAGAGAGAAAAAGCAGCTAAAATGAGTGGAAATGGGCAAAACTGAAAGTCTGCCACTACACGGCGAGTGAAAATTTATCGAAAGGAATCGCTTTCATGAGTTCACTTCAAAGGACAAATTTCCTGGAAACTGCGAACTACAGAATCAAAGACAATGGTAAATCAAGAGAGAAATGATTTCGGTATGAGATAAAGCTTGAAAACACAACGAGAGCGGCGAGAGAAGAGCATAAGCCATAACACTAACAGCAACTGGCTCCCTGAATGAAACTAGAACTTGTCAACTATATACTTGTTGTTTTTCTATGAAGAACCACGAGGAAAATAACTCAAGTAAGTACACTGTTTTTGAGTCGAACCGTTCCCAATGTTTTAGGAAAAGGTCTCATCGTGTTATTTATCGCTCTAAGTAGACGTTATTTCCTTGTGAACGTTTGTTATTCATGTCTCATGAAGACACGAGGGCCGAATAAACTCAACCCGAAACTCGTAAGTAAACTTTGTTTGTGAAGGCTTATGGATTAAAAAAAAGAGCTTCAAGTTTAGCCATACTTATATATTTAGTTGCTTCTTTGGTGGGTTTTGGAAAGCTTTTTCTTTCATATTGTTTATTTCTTCGTGAGAAACATCAGTAAATATGCGAGCGGCCATTTTGCTAAATGCTTTGTATGTTATATTCACCTCCATGCGCTCTGCAGGTGAATATAGCGACATATGACGTAATTCTCGACCAATCAGCGCACGGGAATCTCTATATTCACTGATGAAGGCAAAATATTCCCGGCCTACGGATTTGTTAGTAGTCTAGAACATAACAGGAATTTTCTAGCCCAAGTAACTTCATGTTGCAAAGTTTTGTGGAGGTACAAATTTTTTAGGGATTCTTTTTTCCTGTTCTGACTCTATTGATCAGACGAATGGGGACGTACGAATATTTGAGGGGAAACCTTTTAGTCTCCCTTTTCATTTATTATTTTCTAGGGATTGAAAACAAATGTTCTTGCCAGTATTTCAGAAAACAATTTTCTAGGGACAATTTTTTCAAATCCGAAAGTTTTTAGCCTGCGTCGCATCCGAACTGAACCCCGGTTAAGTCCGTCTGCGAAATAGTGGACAAAAGCTTGTTCTCGACCCCCAGCGAAGTTGCAGGATTATTTATAATCGATTTTGATTGGCTTTTACTAATGCTCATTCTTACACGTCTTCTGACTGGCCATTCAACTGTCACCAGCCTGTCACTGGTGCGACTAACGGCTAATTTACATTTCAAAATGCGGCGACTTTTATACACGTCGAAAAGAGCAATGATATTTGTACAATATCAGTTTAAAATCGAGATTCGTTTGCTAGAACAAGAGCAGTTGACCGGAGTTGAGTTCGGATGTGGCACATTACTAGATTTTTCCAAGCTGCATGGGGGATATGTTTGTGTGTTCTTCGAACGAGCATTTTGTCGTGACAGATTCTATTTAATGTGTTCGGCAAGTTTCCTTTTATCTGGCACTAAACCACGGGCAGCTGCCTATTACGTTACATTACTTCAAAACCTGACCCGAAGTCGGAAATAAACCTAACCTAACCTCCGATAGTAAAACACGGGGAAACGACGACAGAGCTCGATTAGGGCGAGAAATCTCAAGTAAACAGTTGACTCACGTGCAAACGAAGTTTCGACCGAGCGGCCTCTGGCGTGTTATGATTGCCCGTCGTAACAATCTCCGAGGCTGGTGACAGTTGAATGGCCAGTCAGAAGACGTGTAAGAATGAGCATTAGTAAAAGCCAATCAAAATCGATTATAAATAATCCTGCAACTTCGCTGGGGGTCGAGAACAAGCTTTTGTCCACTGTTTCGCAGACGGACTTAACCGGGGTTCAGTTCGGATGCGACGCAGGCTAAAAGTTTTAGGCTAACTTACTCTCCCGAACAGCTTCTTAACCGAAAACTTCGTTGGGTGCCCTTGTTGATCAGACGAATTGGGACGTACGAATATTTTAGGGGAAACCTTTTAGTCTCCCTTTTCTTCTATAATTTTCTAGGGATTCAAGGGGATTGAAAACTAATTTTCTAGTCAGTATTTCAGAAAACAATTTTCTTGGGACAATTTTTTCAAATCCGAAAGTTTTAGGCTAACTTACTCTCCCGAACAGCACGTCGTTGGGTGCCCTTGTTATTTTTGGCGTTTTTCCAGTCGCATATGAACATTTCGAAATGCTTCGTTTTTCTTGAAGACAGAGTTGAACGAGCAATTGTAGCGTTCTTTCTGTGAACTGGATTATGTGTTATTTGGGTTCAGAGAAGCCACTGAAGAATATCAGTCCATGGTGTGAAGTAATAAAGCAATCGTGGTATTTCTTGAGCTGTGATAGGTCCCTGCAAAAGAGCTACAATTCACTCCCGCTCGGCGGCCATCTTGATTCACTTTTGATAAAGTGCCTAGTGCGCATAAGCTTCGTTTTTCCGCTCTGTCCGTATGGCCTATATATGTGAGTACCCCCCCCCCCCCCCCCCCTCCCCCCTCCCCACCCACCACCCCTGGCTTCACAAGCAACAATCGTGTTACTGAATCGTATACTTTACGCAGATAGGATTTTTGAACTTCAAGTAGCTCCTATTATACGTGTACGTCTTTATCGAGATCGAATTGGAATTTAGTTTGGTTTTTGTGGCAGAGAGAGGAAAATCGGTGAGCCCGGAGAAAACCTCTCGAAGCAAGAGAGATATACCGACAAACGCAGCTCACATACGGACTCCGAGTCCGGGAATACCATGCGAGTCCATCGTAGGTCATCGAGTAGCTTCCAATTATACCAATACCTAAATAAACATTTTTTGCTCTGACGAAGGGCTAGCGCTCGAAACGTGAGCTGCTACTCGCTTTCCACGGCGGTTAGCACAATCGACTTTAGTTGTTTATATACCAGTGCGAATGAATCTTGGTTTTGATATACACCATAAAAACAGGTATTTCCCGGCGATTACTTCAACTTAAAAGTCGGCTTCCGAACTCTTGCATTTCACGAACCGAGTGATTTTAAAACCCGCCATACCTTAAAAACACCAGCACTGGTACTTTTTCTGTTTCGGTAAATCGATTTCATTAATCTGACACAGTTTTGATAATGACAGGTTCTTATTCGCTTTGTAGAGTTTTGTCGTGCTCTGCATCTTGCTAATTTTAATTAGCGGTGGCTTTGAAATTTTGTAAACTGCGTGTGATGACAGGAACTTTGATTATGTAAATAGTTTTGTCTTCTAGTGCGACTTGGCCCTTCCTACAATTTCCTTGTCACAATTAGGCACAAAACTTGAAGTAATCATTGATTATCAGAGTGCGTTCGATATGTTTTTTTGTATGAGAAAGGATTGGGCTTCCTGTAGTAACACGAATAGACAAGTTCTAAGACATCACTGCAGCGATCTAGACTACACTGTCGACAATATTCAATAACAGACCGAGTCTACTGTGGGTGTAAATTATCCTGTTCAAAAATGTATCTGTCCTTAAATAATAAATGTGAAAAGCTTTGAACGTCTCAACTTATAAGTTATACAAGGACATGGATATGTTCGTTTAAATACACTTTAGGTCATCAAATGACTCAGATAAAGAAATCATTTTGTATTGCAACATTATGTATGTAAGTTATCAGTTCCAAATGCCAAACAAAGAAAATATTAAGTAAACCATGTATATATTTTTGTTTTTGTTAATAAAAATAATGTAATACTAGCCTGCGCCGGGGTTCAGTTCGGATGCGACGCAGGCTAACAAAATATACTTTTAACTATGTGGGTACCATATCAAAATCATTACACACAGATGAGGACATTTGGTATTGGTCATCGCTTTGAAGTAAATACGATTTTATTTGAGAGAGATAACGACTTCAGTCGCATTACAAGTTTATAATATGGCTTACCTGTTGATACCAGAACTATACGAAGGAAAATTCTCTGCTTTCGTTTTGACCGCTCCTAAATCTCTCCTACTGCAGCTCCCGCCATTACAAAGGTCACACAAGAAAAACATACCACGAAATGGAACTTTAACAGCGATTTGTTGCACTCTAAACTCCAGAAATCCCCTTGTTCTATACATCAAAACACTCCTATCTGAATTCAGCGGTAGAAAGTCAGTTCAGACATCCGTATTCAAGCTAAATCCAGTTTTCGTCCATAAACGAGTAACGCCTTGTAAAAATTCACTTCACTCGCGAAAGCAAATTCAAATTTGTTCATTCGAAATCTTAATATAATCACTCCAAACAGTTACCAGTTGCAGATTATATGTTACTAACTTAAATTTTTCATAAATCATTTTATTTGTTTTAGAAGGCAAAACAGCTCCCAAAACCATGTATTTTCGAGTGATTTGACTGGGCGGATACCGGAAGTGAGTCACCGGATATCGATATGTAGGCTTTTGTACGCAATGACTTTGATATGGTATGGACATGGTCCATATCAAGGTATAAAACTGTAGTTATCTATATGTGTAACTTTAAATAATTGGATACTCCGGCGGTTGCTTCGCCGTACATCGGCAGTTAATTTCTCTTTATCAGCAGACAATAAAACTTTTGTTTTCGCCCTCAAGTTTTGTGACAGACGCCTACTTTCTTGTGTTGACTTTCTAGTGAAAGAGTTTTTTCAAAGCCCTGGCCAGTCATTTGTTTTTTACTTCACGGACGTGAATGAAGTATTTGATAGCATGACCGATATCAACCCTAGTAAATCCCATGGGCTTGACTCCATCAGCCCATATCTTATAAGGCAGCTGGCTACATCTGTTGCCCCAATATTGACAAAAAAAATTAACAAATCTTTGGCATCAGGAAGTGTCCCTGATAAACTGAAAGCAGCTCTAATTATGCCGGTATACAAAGCCGAAGACCGCGGATCATTCTCCAACTATAGACCCATATCAATTCTGCCTGTATTCTCTAAAATATTAGAAAAGTTAATTTATACAAGACTTATAAACTATTTAGACAAACTACACATTCTGTCCAACAACCAATATGGCTTTAGGAAAAATCACTCGACCTACATGCCCCTCATTGACCTGATAGATAACCTTTCGCGTTCTATTGACGATGTAGAGTTTAGTATTGGCGTGTTTATAGATTTGTCGAAAGCCTTCGATACTCTGAATCATGAAATCTTAATTAAGAAATTACATCACTACGGTATCAGGGGAACGCAGCTTTCATAGTTTATTGACTACCTTCAAAATAGGACACAATTTGTGAAATTTAACGATTGCTTTTCATCACCCAATCTCATCAAATGTGGCGTTCCCCATTTTCGATCCTAGGTCCATTACTTTTTCTTATCTACATTAATGACATATCGAATTGTGCTCAGACCATACACTTCATTTTCTTCGCAGTCGATATCCGTATTTTTTCCTCTAATAGTAACGTAAACCATGAACTTATCAAGCTATCAAACTTGTTTAAAGCCAACAAACTTTCTTTAAATCTAAAGAAAACGAAATATATCGTATTTTGTGCCAGAAATAAACATTACCCTAAAAATGATTACTACCTAAAAATAAATATCGATGGACTAAAAGTCGAACAAGCTGCCTCAATTAACTTCCTCGGAATCTATATTAACGAACATTTGGATTGGAGCCACATATTGATCATGTAACCTCTAAAATGGCAAAATCAATTGGCATAATTAATAAGGCAAAGTCATATATCTCAGCACAGACTAGACAACCTTTATTGCTCTCTGGTACTCCCATACATCCAATATTGTAATATTATCTGGGCCAGCTCATACCCATCTAACCTTATAAAGATCCTAAAACCTCGAAAGAGAGCAATACGAATCATAGCTAATGCTGGCTATAGGGACCACACTGAACCCTTATTTCTAAAATTTCAACTCTTGAACGTATACGACATAAACAAATACCAAACTGGCTGCTTTTTATTTAAGAGCCTAAATTCCTTATCAACACTTCCATTACACGTTAAGGATTATTTTTAAACGAAATAGCGAAATACATACATACAACACCAGAAATGCTGACGAAATTCATGACGTGAAAGCTCGAACTACAACAAGAAAACAAACAATCCGACACAGCGGACTAATCTTATGCCGGAATTCGCTTGATGATGATATTACTCTATCTGCTTCCTTCGAATCATTCCAGGGAAAGCTAAATAAATATTTATTAAAAAATCAGAACAATCGTAAATAGAACATTGAACTCCCTTCACTTACATGTAGCTCCTTAGACTTACTTAAATATCTGACTGCAGTGTTACTGTAACCAATATATCCACACGTGTAGCTTCTTGACAACTCACACAACACACAAATATTTCTCGTCGACCTATCAAGTATGATTTAGAACATCTTGACATTTGTAGTTTTGGTATCTATACAGAGAAAAGTACAATCCTAGTCCAGCGAGAAAGCCAACAGAATTTTCGATCGCATATTCACTCGGTTTTGACTGGATAGTTCAGCAATAATTATGTCCGAGTTGATTTGACTGTTGAATATGAACTCGTCTTCAAGGTGCAGGCCGCAACCGACAAAACATACCATGGTTGGCTTGATACAGTTCGGACATCGGTCTTCGTTATTGCTCCAGAGTGTAGTGAACATTTCCCTCAGGCTTTGATAAATCGTACAAACAACTTGAAAACCAGCAGGCCTGGAGATCAAACGTCTAAGAACGTTTCGGAAAACCTCTCGACAGAGTAGCTCTCGACGTAGAAGTACCCGACGTCTCTCGGCGAAGCGAAACCAGCAAGGCCGAGAGATCTTCCTTCTAAGAACGTACAACACTACGAAGATACCACGACGTGGTAAATAAGTGCGTGTGAAATGTGCGCCAGGACGAGGTTTTCAAAATATCCGCACGCACGGTCCAAAATTTCTCGATTTATTTCGCCTGGAAACGCACAGGTAGCCCACACATGTCCACATGGAGCCCGATGCAAGATTGGTGTGTGTTCTCCTTCGTCGCACGCAACAAATGAATTATCTCTGTTTACATTCTAAGCCTTCTTTAAACCTCTGTTATTTTGCTATTAACAAACCATTTACAACAATTTGGAGCTTTCTATTACCTTGCGGTTCCCTACTACATGTTCTGCGGGGTTTGAATCCGAGACGTTCGGTATGCAAGACAATACCTCGCGTCCGGCAAAATTCCACATTTCAACATTCTTGAATCGTATCGAAATTAATATTTCTTGCTTCAATACTCAATACTAGAAAAAAAGCCATACCAAACAGGTGTGAATTAATATAGCATGCATATTAGATGAGACGGTGCTCTCAAGATCAGTATACAGAAAGCGAATAAAATACTTGACTTCTACACTACTTACTCTACAGAAATTGTCCGTCGTCACCATTGGAACTTTCTTTTACAAAATGTATATCTCTGGAGCGAAGCCGTATTTAATACTCTGTTCAGAAAGAATCCACATTCTGTTTATGATTATCTATGTTTTACTTGAATAATTAGGACAAGCTCATTGTTATTCAAATTTTGGTTATTCGTTTCGCTTTACATTCACCTATTTATGTAATTTGTAAGAGTATAAATAAAATGTGTTGCTCTTGTTGTTGTTATAGTTCAAACAATTATATTAAAGTTGAATAACGAGAAAAGGAAAAAAGCTGAATGTACTCAATGGCAATCGCGTATACTCGTTTTAATAGAACTGAGATAATCAACCGCACCTTATTAAAGCCCTTATCGCGCATGCTCACATCATTATAACCAGTCGTCCCCGAGATTTGACTTCGTTAAGTGATATTCTCTACACCTTGTAGATTGTAGCTCTTATTTCTTGAACTAGTATCAGTATGGCTCACATTCTCGGTTTCGTCATCGCTGCAATGTGCATTATTCCCACCGGTAAGTCCTACACATTTCTTAAACTTTAAAGCCCGGATTACATGAGTAGCATTTTGGGGACGGCACTCTTACATTTCAGGTACGCAAACCAACAATTATCAGCACGGCACTCCTTTCTTTTGTCGTCGTATAAAATGGGAACGTTTCGGGTACGCGTGCCCACAAATGTAGGGGTTCTGAGACCTTGTGAAAATGTTGTCTCGGCCAACTGTTTGTAGTGCCATGCCCAAGCTAGGAGTGCCGTTCCCAAAATGCTTGTCGGGCTTAAGTTATTGTCGTATGCTTCTCAACCTGTTTATTACTGATGGTTGGGTTGTCGCTTACGACACAATCTCACATGTACACGTTGATATATATCTGATATTCAGGACCTTTTTGGATTTCAATACACTTAGTATATACTTGTAAAGCTATGTAAGGATGTAAAGCGAGGTAAAAATCGAATTCTAGAGTCCGCAGAGTTGACTGATAATATCAGTTATTAAAAATAAAATAGTCACATCGAAACGAATATTTCGCTTTACATTACATACTGAATTGTTGATGTTCAGTGTCGGTATAATCATGGCGTGGTCTGTGATAATGAGTGTATGAAGCGCGCCAGAGCTAGCACAGATAGGAAAAATAAGAATGATAAAGACAATCTAGTTCTTACATATTAAAATAGAATAACTAATAAGATCCTAGCCTTCTTTGTTACAGAAAAGGAAAAAAAGAACTGATTGCCGTAATCAATGAAAATCGCGTATACTCCTTTTGAGGCCCGGTTCACGTCTCGGCATGTGCTGAAACTAATGTTTGTCAGTAAGTATATGAAAAGTTCGACGTCTGAATCCAAGTAAGTTCGACACTGAGTATTAAATTCGACTCGTCGTTTTATGCGACAGGGGCAGTCCAATAAAACGACACCAGTTCGACACTGATTCAAACGTCGAACTTCTCATGTGCGAATCTAATGCAAAATTATGTATTACCCACAATTCTACGCTTTTGACCTATCCCTCTTTTCTAACTACATCACACCTGCTACGAAAAGTGTCTGCTATAATACACAATTTGACTCCAAACTAAATTTTAGCAGACCAAACACATGAACAAACTATGGAACGCATATACTTTTAAGTTTATCCCATCGCGAAAATTTGGGAAACAGTTGACTTTGACTTGAAATATGCTTGCTCAGTTAGTACATTTAAAAACAAATACAAAGCCATTCTTTAAAAAAACTAAAGAAAAATAAAATATTAACATATATATGAACATTCAGCTATATATTCCTAAATGAATATATTATCTACAATCGCAGGCAGTTATCAACTAGGAAGCTATGCTACCTTGGTCACTTCGCAATGCCTTAATATAACAGTTATATATATATTTTATTTTTTCCATTTCAATTTATTGTGAACCTAACTGTATTGTAGTCATTGTAAATAGTGCAGATAAATTTGAAACATAAAAACTTGAAAACTACACGAATACTCGTGTTCAAGCAGAAATAAATCACTCCTGCATATGCTACTGGAAATAATAGTGACTCCTCTAGGAGAAAACGTGATGAAAAGCTCATGGGGGCTGCAACATTAGTCGTTGTCTTCTGTTTCCTTGAATAATTTTGGAAAGAAAAGGATCCTCTGGTTCACACAGTGTTCTTTGTCCGCCACATTGATTTCGGTCGCAAACCACTGACTTTAGTGAGCAATTAAATTCGACGACATTGAATCAAACATCGAATTGAATCATTTAGGTCGACCCAAATAGGTATTAGATTAATTCGGCACATGAGAAGCTCGACGTTTGAATTGCGCCAATAAAAAGATACCGGCACTTTGAGATAATCAACCGCATGTTATGAATACTCTTATCGCGCATGCTCGTATTATTATAATCAGTCCGCCCCGATTTTCTCTACACCTTGAAGATTTTGGCTTTCGTTTCTTGAACTAGTTCCAATATGGCTGAAATTTTCGGTTTCATCGTTGCTGCAATCTGCATTATTCCCACCGGTAAGTTATACACAAACACTATCTTCCACGGTTATTGTCATATGCTTCCAAAGGTTTAATCGCTGCTAAATAATGTTGGTACTTTGCTTCCGATCGACACAATTTCCTGAAATTGTACAATTCAATATATATATCTGATATTCATGACTCTTGAGATTTCAATACACTTAGAACACACTGTCTAGTAAAGCTATGTAAGTAACATAAAGCGAGGTAAACATCGAAAAAAAGCCATCTTCCTTCAGTGCTTGAAATTCCTAACAACGTTTGTTCTGAGCTTCCCAGGTGAAACATCTGCTCTTCGATCCGGCTTACCTACTCAGATCGGTACCGATACAAAGGTTACAAATATTTCAATGAACATTAAATTCTGTTTCACGTATTTTGTTACTTGATCTTATTGAAGAAGAGTGAGAAATAGGCATCATTCTATGTGTATTCTAGGCGCAGTTATAAAGGTCGTGATGTACTGTCTGTAGTGTCTATAATTTGCGAGACAATTTCAAAAATAAATAATAAACCTGTAAAATCGTCCATACTTGTAACATCGCAATTTTAGTTCTAGATGAATCCCTAGTTGTTCGAGAGGTTTTGAACTGCACATAATTCTAGTAGCTAGGAGGCTGTGCACGAACATATTATTTTACATTCATGGCCACTTTTGAACTGTCCCATATGTTGCTCTGGTACAGTTAGTATGAAAGCGGTGTCTAGGTTATAATCCATTTTCAAGTATCATTACGGTCTGTCATGCATAGACTACATCGCAACCCCGCCATCGCAGTGCAATCCATCCATCCCAGAGTGCACTGCGACGGTGGGGTTGCGGTCTATGCGGGAGGTGGCGGGTTCAAAATCTGGCCAGACCAATGCTATGGCCCTTAATTGAAAATAACTGAGTAGAAGGTGCTGCCTTTGTGAAACAATCTCGTTCTCGAACTGCAAATAGTTAGACCTTCATCAGTGGATTCTCGGATAAGAACGTAAAATCGGTACAACGTCGTCTTCAAGTTTATTAGTCTTCCCAGACTGTCACGAGTTACTGACGTTAAATAAGGTTGATTTATGCTTTCAACATCCCTCCAACCGCATGATGAACAAATCAATGTTCTGACCAAAGCTTAATGGTCCTTTTGCAGGAATGCAATCATGTGGTTGTACTTAAAAATCTTAATTCATATATTGAAAAGTACTTGTACGAGACAGGAGCCTATAACCAGGAGCGTCCATATCTCCTATACAGGTGATATGCGTTTTTACAAGTGCTATTTTTAGATGGGTTATTTTTAGATTATTTTCCCGCCAATTTGTGGGTTGCACCGAGGCCGAACAAAATATGCCCCATTACCTACCTTCGTTCTACCAAGCAACATGGCTGCTTCGCTTTTATGATTTTATTCCTTTAGGAATAATTTCAACTCAACAATATAGCGGGAAACCGTTCTAAAAATAACCTAACTTGTGAAAACGCTATGGCATAGACCTAGTATGCGGTATGGACGCTCCTAGTTATGGGCTCCTGTACTAGATCGGTACTGTTATTAGCAAAACTGGTTTGTAATTCGTTAAAGAAGTATTATATCAGTACGTGACTGTTTCCTGCAAAATGTCTATTATTGTCGTTCATGCTGAGCATGAAGGGCCGTAAAATCGTCGATGTTAATTTGTGTCTAATACTTTAACTTCTCTAATTCATAAATAATTGATGACATATTCATCTAATTGATGGACGCACAGCTGTGGCGTTTACCATTTCTTTTATAACGTGATGACGATAATTTTGGAGCAAAATAGTGTTTTTATTTCTGACGAAAATATGAATTCTCAATACATAAAGCGCGCGAAAATAATCCGGACAATTAATAAGCTCAGAAACCGCGCGAATGTTCGAGTGCACAACTTGTTTTTTTTCGGTGAAGTTTTGCTCGATCAAAAGTTTAATATTCAAATCACAAGGAAAGTGGACATCATGTCTACTTATAAAGCTCAAATTTAAAGAGAAATAAATTCTTCAATAGTTCCTTAATTTGTACTGGATTGTTAAACTAAAATAGGTGGAACAGTTCATTGGTTGAAAAGTGAACGGCTTTCCGTGGAATTGAACACGATCTGCACATTTACGATGGTGCAGTTTCTGAAGATTGGATTGGGAGCAGTCGACTGAGTCAGAGGCCTTGTCGTCGATTCTTCTGTGGACTGAACTATCAGTCGACTCTCCTGGTCTTGGCTTGTTGTAGCACTGTTGAAAGTTGGCGATAATGCTTGGGACAATACTTCGCTGCAGTTATGTAGCTGTGAAACGGAAGGGCGCGAGTTGTAATGAGCAAGAGACTGTTCATTTTTGTGTCCAGAAATAGCGATGATATGGGGAACCCCAGCGTTCGCCCACAGGCAGCCCAGACTCGACATATATTTCCCGCTTTTTGGGTTACCTGTGGTATGTTTCATAAGCGATCTCGGAAGAGTTTATATAACTGCTCCTTGTGAATTCTCTTTTCCGATTCCTACCAAATAAATCTTCAATAATAAAAGATTGATACTTAATGAAGTTGTGTGAGTAGTTTTGGGGTGATTTGGGGACTTCTGAAGCAGTTTATTAGGCCTCGAGGTTTTGACGGTTGGCCGCGTGTCTACCTCAAATACACAAATATAAACAAGGTATGCAGCTTCGAGGCGCTTTTCATCGATGTCACCTCACTCACCGCCGAAATTCGACAAGAAATTCAAATCGATTTCGCCTCTGCTTTCGGCACACAAATCCAGACATGTGTAAGCACTTCTCATCCACGTTTCAGGCCAAACGACGTGAAAACGGCCTGGAAAATAAATTCCGAAATCAAAATATTTCTCTCGGTATGTGATCTAGCCTGCAGATTGATCGGTCCACAAATCAGCGATAGACATCGCAGGCGGTGCTCTCAAGATGTAGTTGCCATGCCCCGTATATTTGTGTTTTTGAGGTAGACACGCGGCCAACCGTCAAAACCTCGAGGCCTAATAAACTGCTTTAGAAGTCCCCAAATCACCCCAAAACCACTCACACAACTTCATTAAGTATCAATCTTTTATTATTGAAGATTTATTTGGTAGGAATCGGAAAAGAAAATTCACAAGGAGCAATTATATAAACTCTTCCGAGATCGCTTATGAAACCCAAAAAGCGGGAAATATATGTCGAGTCTGTGCTGCCTGTGGTTCGACCACAGCCGAGTAATTGCTGTCGCCTTCACACAGTGGTTTGTGTAAACTTTGGATAGCTTCGCATCTTCGCTTATCCTCTTCAATATGTTGGCAAGAGAGTTAAACCGGGCTTGTTTCGTACCACATTTCGTCTTGTGATTGCCGATTTCTCTTCGGATATTGGAAGAAAGCGGTACATTTTGGGTTCACCTTGGAAAGATAGAGCTTCAGAGCATAATTGTAGCCGTCGTTCTCGTCATCCATTTCATACATGCTTGCTTCTTTTTGCATGCTATGGATATCGTTTAACCCACCTGGGTTGTTTTTTGAGGCTTCGTCGTGCGACATGGTCGCGTAGTTACGACCACCTGCATCGGTTTCAAGCTTGAAGCTGTATGTCGTGAGACCTCGCCGCTCTTGACGGCCTCTTCTGCCAAAAAAAAAACAGGACGATGTTGAGCCAGACATTCCAGAGAAGGGTTAGTGGTGTCGACATGGATAATGAACCGCTAGATTTAAGCTTATTCAAATCATGCTCCACTTCAATAGTTCGCTTGTGTGTTACGTTTTCTTTGCCGCTTCTTTTAAGTTTGATGATTTGTGCCTGTATCAAGCATCTGGTTCGACCTCGCAAACCTCGGATCACCGGATGTTCGGGGGCTTCTGTTGAATGGAGGGGCATACAGATATTTCTGAAAGGAGTGACGGAACCCCAACAAGGTAGACATGCTCTATTCTTCTCCTTGTTATTCAGAAAAATATCAGCTCGCTTGAGAAGCTTGATTTTGGTCGATCTGACCAGTTGTCATTTATTCTAGTGACGTTTGGATTTGTTTTTCAGCACACCAAGCTGAAATGAATTTAAATTTAGAAACAACTGAAGAAGTTTGTATTTAAAGAAATTGTCAGCCGAAAGTCTTTCCTGATAAACACATTGATTACTTTTGCCAGTTGTGAGTTAAGTTATTCTATTTAGCGGAAGCATTGTAGTAGCTTTCAACAAACCATTGTTTACGTTTATTGAGTGATTGATAATTGCTGATACAAATCTTGTATAGGTTTTTCATTGTACCAACGCGTTGCCCTTGTATATTAAAGCATTAATACAAACTAGATTTGAAATTTAAAAAATAATTGCTGTTTATCTAATGCATTTTTCTCTCTAGTTTCGCCAAAGGTTTCGTACCGGCCAATCATTGTAATTTTAAAACTTACGGAGTTACGTATGGCTGCCAAACAAAATTACCGCTGAGTTATGTTTTAGTTTACTCAGTTTAATTTGCACATAACACTTGTGTCTCGTTTCTTTCTCTTTAAAAATGTGATTTTACCTTTAAATGTGGAGACCGACCAGTTGGTCGTTTTTCTTTTCTTTTCTGAGTGTCGCTTATCCAGAATCTTGTTCAAATCACATTCTGATAGGTTTGCAAATCCGGCTTCGTGTATAAAACTTATCAGTGGGGACAGTGCTCTTTTCGTTGTTGGTGGCTCACAAAAGAAATTATCTTCAAAATTTCACAAGTCGTCACTGTCGTTGCTGAAAAAACTCTCCATATTCTTGATGAAATTCGATGTCTCCATACTTTTTTGGATAAATTCTTTAAAATAAAAGTGATTTGAGCCTTAGAGTTAGAAACAAAACTCAAAAGGGCACGAAAACTACAATCAAGACGCGCACACGCCAACCGGATGTAAAATATTAACTTCCGGCTTTACATTTTTGTTTTCCAACTAAAAAGTGTCATATAATAAACATCTTATTAACCTCGTCCGCTCGGTCTTTACGGAAAATATCAAACCTCGGTCTTATTGCTCGGTCTGTACTGTTAAGGCCTCGGTCGGATATTTTCCCGTCAATACCTCGCTCTAGGTTAATAAGACGTTAATATACACTGTTCCAGACTAAGAATTGTCATTAAATAATTGGATACTCTGGAGGTTGCTTTGAGGTACAGCGCCAGTTAATTTCTCTTTATCAACAGACAATTAATATTTTGCTTTCGTCCCGAAGTTTTGTAACAGACGCCTTTGTGGTGATCTTCTATTGCAAAATATTTTCAAACCCCTTTAAGTGTCTGATTAATGGAGAGTATGGATAAGTGGCGGGTTTAACTGACAAATAACAGTTAAAATTTAAGCCATTAGTCAGTTGACAGTTAAAGGGCTATGTTATGATACTGCGCATGTTACAGTGTCCATACATTGAATTGACAGCTTCATTGTGTAACATCCAATGAGAATCAATCAAAATAATTTGCCGAAAACGCCACTGTGTATCGGGTGACAGGCGTGATTCACATGCGAGTTGTTTACAACTATATAATGTATTTTTTTATCTTAACACAGTATATGGCGAGATTTACGGGAACTTTATTCTTCCTACATCCAAGATAAACGGCAGTTAAGAATGGTATCTATATTTCATTACTTGCTTGTAATTTTGGCCGTGTCTCTAGCCGTAAACAGTCCGAATTTTACCAAATTGAAGTCGCTAACAACTTTTTTTAATCAATAGCTGTGACTATAAAGGTGCTTGTCAAGGAAAAGTTGGGCCTAAACTAAAAGGATGTCCATGTAAAACGGCCACACGGTTTTGCTGTCTGCAGCTAAAGAGCGAGAAGATGGCAGCGCAGTCGGTATAATGTTACTTGAAATGCCATGTCGTTATAACTTGAAACGTTGCCAATATTGTCTCGTGAACTCTGTTCTGATCTACGTACTGGCCCATCCAAACCCTCCTCTGGTTGTAACTACAAAAAGCTTTCGATTTCTTGCATTTTCCAGCCGCTGTATTCGGAGTTGATAATTCAATGGCAGTCTTCCCAGCCGGGAGGCAGCACTCGTGATTTCCATTTTACAGTCAGCAGCGACGACATTTGAATAAACAAATACCTGATACTTATTTAGGACATCTTACATTTCCATAAATGACCAAAGGAGGATAAGATGAGTTCAAACAGAACACAGATGGAAGCCGATTTCAAAATGGAAATCTTCCGCTCTGAGAATGTCGTTCCGAGCCGGAACGTAATTCACAAATCATCAGTTTGTCACAAATGCGCAGTAGCGTGACATAGCGACTGGTAATCTTCCATAATTAGCATTATTTTGTAGAGATCAAGGCTGGCTGCAGAATACCGAGTGTCCATTGTCAGTTTATAATTTCTGATCAATTTTGGTAGATTAATTGTGCCTGTATACGTATGTATGTAAACATAATTATATGCACACATGTACACAGCCACAATAATGACTATTTGAGTGATTTTTAATAGTACAATTCTCAAAGGTCGATCACTGAACTATTTGCCTGACTGTAATGTTACTGTAACCAATATCCACACGTGTAGCTTCTTGACAACTCACACAACACACAAATATTTCTCGTCCACCTATCAAGTATGATTTATAACCGTCTTGATGTTTGTAGTTTTGGTATCTGTACAGCGAAAAGTACAATCCAAGTACAGCGAGAAAGCCAACAAAATTTTCGATCGCAGCTTCACTTGGTTTCTACTGGATAGTTCAGCAATAATTATGGCCAAGTTGATTTGACTGTTGGATATGAACTCGTCTTCAAGGTGTGCTGAGTGAGGCCGCAACCGACAAAACATACCATGGTTGGCTTGATACAGTTCGGACATCCGTCCAGAGTGTAGTGAGCATTTCCCTCAGGCTTTGATAAATCGTACAAACAACATGAAAACCAACAGGCCAGGAGATCAAACGGCGAAGAACATTTCGGCAAACCTCTTGGCAGAGTAGCTCTCAACGTAGAAGTACCCAACCGATATATCTTCCTTCTAAGAACGTACAACACTACAAAGATACCACGAGGTTGTAAATAAGTGTATATGTGTGAATATGTGCGCCATAACGTGGTTTTCAAAATGTCCACACGTACGGTCCACAATTTCTCGATTTCTTTCGCCTAGAAACGCACAGTGGCACGCAACAAATGTATTATCTCTGTTTACTTTCTAAACCATCTTTAACCCTCTGTTATTTTGTTATAAATGACTTCAAAACATAAACAACAATTTGGAGCTTTCTGTTGCCTTATGGTTTCCTACTACATGTTCTGCGGTGTTTGAATCCGAGACGTTCGGTATGCAAGACCACACGCCGGGTCAGCTGTCTCGAATTTTTGGAGCAGTTTGACTGAAGCCAAAAATGGCGGCTTGACGGAGCATAATTTTTCGAGGATTGGGAACTAATTTACCATGGTATATAAGCGGCTCCCTATGTAGCCACGAAATAAGAACACGAGATTAACTTCAAAGCGAAGAAAACAAGCTTTGTTTTGGTACCAATCTTAAAGGGGAAGAGAAAAATGTAAATTTTAGAGAACATATCGTGTTGTTGGTAAAATGGCAGACTGTTGACTGACTGTCGAAAAATGGCTAGCCTAAGCTTCAATAGGATATTTCGAATTCACGGATAGAGACCTGAAAGGATGACTTCTGCACTCTTCAATCCTTCGGTAAGAATCGTACGTTTTTTTGTTAATGTGAAATCGCCTTTATTTTATAGAAAATATTCGATTTTCCACACGTACTATAAGTCTTGTATTCTGATACTTGCCGGCAAATACGCGACTTTACGATGCCTCAGAAAAAATACAACCGCTTCGCTGCACTGTTGGGAAGATTATGGGGGCAAAGCGTGATGTAGCAGTTCGACTAGCCAAGGAAAAAAACAAGAGTTTTGTCAGAAATAAAAAATCAACAACAAACAGCCGCCGATTGAAGTTGAAGGTACGATCACAGAGATATTATATTTTATGCCGATTGGATTTTTTCTTCGGATACGAGTAAGTCATATTTGAAACAACAATCTTTTGAACAACCTATTTTGTTCGAAACAGCTTTAGCTTTTTAAACGAATGAATTTATTTGAGCCGCTGAATGAAATATGATCGGACGGGAAATTATCTCTTGAATATTTACATTTTTTTTGTAACTGAGAAAGGAGAAATTAGATAGTGATCAAGTCGGCTTAATCCTAAATTCGTAACATCATTTCTCTCGCTTATTAATTGTATAGCATGAAAGTCCTCTATATTTCGGTGTATCTAAATAATTATATGTAAGGTTCGGCACATTCGAGTCTGTCGAGCCGTCAATACCGTAATTTTGTTTACTTTCCGAACAAACAGTAATGTACAAGCGATCAGTGTAATGTTGTTGATATTATATTTTATGCCAGAACTAGAAATAGAAAGCTTATTTGTGACTGTGCTCTTTCGCTATTTTACAACAATTGGATTTTTTTTTCGGATACGAGTAAGTCATATTTTAAACTTTTGAACAACTTATTTTATTCGAAACTGCTTTAGCGTTTTTATAAACGAATTAATTTATTTGAACCGCTGAATGAAATATGATCGGACGGGAAATTCTCTCCCTTATTAATTGTATAGCATGGAAGTCTTCTATATTTTGGTATATCTAAATAATTATATGTAAGGTTCGGCACATTCGAGTCTGTCGAGCCGTCAACACTGTTACTATCCGAATGGTGAAACTCGCCATCTTGTTTTATTAGATTACCGCTGTACAATTCTGTACTGACGGCAGTAGCTAAATGATCACTTTTTTGAGATAGCTGACCCGGCGTGCCAGATCTTTACCAATCAGATACACAAACTTTACTGTACTCCCGACCGGCGTCCGTAACTGTGCAAAATTCCACATTTCAACATTCTTGAATCGTATGCCGAAATTAATATTACTTGCTCAAATACTCAATACTATAAACTAATTGCGATTTGGAGACGCCGATACCGAATTATATTGCCCGCCAGTTGGGAGAAAATATATTTCGCATTGGGCGGAGTCGCGCAGCGACGGAGCCCAATACGAAGAATATATGTTCTTCCAACGCCGGCAATATAATTCGGTATCGGCGTCTCAAAATCGCAATTAGTTTTGTATCGAGATTCAATAGAAGAGAATGAAGCACCAAACTCATGCTGATCGTAATTTAAATTCTCTAAAGGCGCCTTAGTATATCCATATGGCAACGGTACTTGAGTGGAGAAAACTTTCGCGACGTGTTTTGAAATCTCTTCAACGCTTCTAGTTCTACATCGATTATTGTCAAATAAAAATCAGTTTCAAAAATGATAATTGATTTCGAATTTAAGGTTATCTAATTTTAAAAGAAGTGGTTTTTTTTCTTTAAAAGAAAGGCTTTTTGCTTTGACTTTGAGGCTTCGTTTGAACGACTTTTGCAATGTTACTTCTTTGAGACGGTGACATTTTTACTTTTAGCGGATACGAGTGTTAAATTTCTGACGAAAACTACAATGCCAACCTTACTTTTAGGATTGAAGAATTCTTATCTTGTAATTTACAACGATTTGAAGGTGAAATTGTAGAAATCTTGCCACGACGCGCTCAATACATGCTGTTTAAAAACCACTTTAGAACTTGCCCGGGAACCCATGTAACTGCAAGGGCTCGCGCAAGAGCCAATCAGAGGCTGGTATTCTGAGACGCCAATACCATGTTATATTGGCGTCTCAAAATAAACAAACTGACCAGTGAATCGTGATACTAGAAAAAAAGCCGTACGAAACAGGTGTGACTTAATATATCATGCATATTAGATGAGACGGCGGTCTCTAGATCAGTATACAGAAAGCGAATTACTAAAATACTTGACTTCTACACTAGTTAATCTACAGAAATTGTCCGTCGTCACCATTCAAACTTTCTTTTACAAAATGTATTTATCTGGAGCGAAGCCGAATTCGAAGTTAATACTCTGTTCAGAATGAATCCACATTCTGTTTTTGATTTTCTATGTTTTAGTTGAATAATTAGGACAAGCTCATTGTTATTCAAATTTTGGTTATTCGTTTCGCTTTACATTCACCTATTTATGTAATTTGTAAGAGTATAAATAAAATGTGTTGCTCTTGTTGTTGTTATAGTTCAAACAATTATATTAAAGTTGAATAACGAGAAAAGGAAAAAAGCTGAATGTACTCAATGGCAATCGCGTATACTCGTTTTAATAGAACTGAGATAATCAACCGCACCTTATTAAAGCCCTTATCGCGCATGCTCACATCATTATAACCAGTCGTCCCCGAGATTTGACTTCGTTAAGTGATATTCTCTACACCTTGTAGATTGTAGCTCTTATTTCTTGAACTAGTATCAGTATGGCTCACATTCTCTGTTTCGTCATCGCTGCAATGTGCATTATTCCCACCGGTAAGTTCTAGATATTTATTAAACTTTAAAGCCCGGATTACATGAGAAGCATTTTGGGCACGGCACTTTTACATTTCAGGTACGCAAACCAACAATTATCAGCACGGCACTCCTTTCTTTTGTCGTCGTATAAAATGGGAACGTTTCGGGTATGGGGTGCCCAAAAATGTATGGGTTCTGAGACCTTGTGAAAATATTGTCTCCGCCCAACTGTTTGTAGTGCCATGCCCAAGCTAGGAGTGCCGTTCCCAAAATGCTTGTCGGGCTTAAGTTATTGTCGTATGCTTCTCAACCTGTTTATTACTGATGGTTGGGTTATCATTTACGACACAATCTCAAATTTACACGTTGATATATATCTGATATTGGTGACTTTTTAGGATTTCAATACACTTACTACATACTTGTAAAGCTATGTAAGTATATAACGCGAGGTAAAAGTCGAAAGCTAGAGTCCGCAGAGTTGACTGACAATATTAATTATTAAAAATAAAATAGCCACATCGAAACGAATATTTCGCTTTACATTACAGACTGAATTGTTGATGTTCAGTGTCGGTATAATCATGGCGTGGTCTGTGATAACAGGCTTAGTGTGTGAAGCACACCAGAGCTAGCACATATAGGAAAAATAAGAATGATAAAGACAATCTAGTTCATACATATTAAAATTGAATAACTAATAAGATCCTAGCCTTCTTTGTTACAGAAAAGGAAAAAATATGAACTGATTGCCGTTATCAATGAAAATCGCGTATACTCCTTTTGAGGCCCGGTTCAAAACGTCTCGACACTGATTCAAACGTGCGAATCTAATGCAAAATTATGTATTACCCATAATATAATTCTACGCTTTTGGCCTATCCCTATTTTCTAATTACAATACACCTGCCACGAAAGTGTCTTCTAAAATACACAATTTGCCGCCAAACTAAATTTTAGCAGACCAAACACATGAACAAACTATGGAACGCATATACTTAAGTTTATCTCATTGCGAAAATTTAGGAAATAGTTGACTTTGAATTGAAATACGCTTGCTCTGTTAGTACATTTAAAAACAAATACAAAGCCATTCTTTAAAAAAACTAACATATTAACATATATATGAACATTCAGCTATGCCTGAATGAATCTATTATCTACAATCTCAGGCAGTTATCAACTAGTAAGCTATGCTACCTTGGACACTGCGCAAGGCCTTAATATAACATTTATATCTTTTTTTATATTTTTCCATTTTTATTTATTGTGAACCTAACTGTAATTGTAGTTATTGTAAATAGTGCAGATATATTTGAAACTTGAAAACGACACGAATTCTCTTGTTCAAGCAGAAATAAATCACTCCTGCATATGCTACTGGAACGTATAGTGACTCCTCTAGGAGAAAACGTGATGAAAAGCTCATGGGGCTGTAACATTAGTAGTTGTCTTCTGTTTCCTTGGATAATTTTGGAAAGAAAATGATCCTCTAGTTCACACAGTGTTCTTTGTCAGCCAAATTGATTGCGGTCGCAAACCACTGACTTCATGTAAATATTCAGTGAGCAATTAAATTCGACTATGTTGAATCAAACGTCGAATTGAATCATTTGGGTCGACCCAAATAGGTATTAGATTAATTCGGCACATGAGAAGCTCGACGTTTGAATTGGGCCAATGAAAAGATACCGGCACTTTGAGATAATCAACCGCATGTAATGAACACTCTTATCGCGCATGCTCGTATTATTATAATCAGTCCGCCCCGATTTTCTCTAAACCTTGAGAGAATCTGATAGATTTTGGCTTGCGTTTCTTGAACTAGGTGCAATATGGCTCAAATTATCGGTTTCATCGTTGCTGCAATGTGCATTATTCCTACCGGTAAGTTATACACAAACACTAACTCTATCTTCCACGGTTATTGTCATATGCTCCCCAAGGTTTTATCGCTGCTAAATAATGTTTGTGCTTCGCTTCCGATCGACACAATTTATTGAAATTGTACAAGTCAATATATATCTGGGGATTTCAATACACTTAGAACACACTGTCTAGTAAAGGTATGTAAGTAACATAAAGCGAGGTAAACATCGGAAAAAAGCCATCTTCCTTCAGTACTTGAAATGCCCAACAACGTTTGTTCTGAGCTTCCCAGGTGAAACATCTGCTCTTCGATCCGGCTTACCTACTCAGATCGGTACCGATACAAAGGTTACAAATATTTCAATGAACATTAAAATCTGTTTCATGTATTTTGTTACTTGATCTTATTGAAGAAGAGTGAGAAATAGGCATCATTCTAGGTGTGTTCTAGTCGCAGTTATAAAGGTCGTGATGTACTGTCTTTAGTGTCTATAATTTGCGAGACAATTTCAAAAATAAATAATAAACTTGTAAAATCGTCCATACTTGTAACATCGCAATTTTAGTTCTAGATGAATCCCTAGTTGTTCGAGAGGTTTTGAACTGCACATAATTCTAGTAGCTAGGAGGCTGTGCACGAACATATTATTTTACATTCATGGCCACTTTTGAACTGTCCCATATGTTACTTAGCTGGTACAGTAAATATGAAAGCGGCTGTGTCTAGGTTATAATCCATTTTCAAGTATCATTACGGTCTGTCATGCATAGACTACATCGCAACCCCGCCATCGCAATGCAATCCATCCATCCCAGAGTGCACTGCGACGGTGGAGTTGCGGTCTGTGCGGGAGGTGGCGGGTTCAAAACATGGCCAGATCAATAATATGGCCCTTAATTGAAAATAACTGAGTAGAAGGTGTTGCCTTTGTGAAACAATCTCGTTCTCGAGCTGCAAATAGTTAAACCTTCATGGATTCTCGGATAAGAACGTAAAATCGGTACAACGTCGGCTTCAAGTTAATTAGTCTTCCCAGACTGTCACGAGCTACTGACGTTAAACAAAAATAAGCTTAAGGTTGATTTATGCTTTCAACATCCCTCCAACCGCACGATGCAACAAATTTTAAATGTTCTGACCAAAGCTTAATGGTCCTTTTGCAGGAATGCAATCATGTGGTTGTACTTAAAAATCTTAATTCATATATTGAAAAGTACCTGTACGAGACAGGAGCCTATAACCAGGAGCGTTCATATCTCCTACACAGGTGTCCCAGCATTTTTACAAGGGCTATTTTTAGATTATTTTCCCGCCAATTTGTGGGTTGTACCGAGGCCGAATAAAATATGCCTCATTAGCTACTTTTGTTATACCAAGCAACATGGCTGCTTCGCTTTTATGATTATTTCTTAAGGAATAATTTCAACTCAACAATAGCCAGATCTTCCACTTTTCTATTAATTCACATGTAGACAATGCTGTGTACATATACAAAAATGTAGTAACTGAGCTCTGATATTATATATAATTCAATTCCTGTATGCTATTTCCTTCGATTTCTTTTATATATAATTTCATCTAATAATGAAGTTTTCGAGAGTTTTTGACTTGCACAAATTCTAGCAGGTGTCTAAACAATAAACAATATTATTACTTTCATGATCGCATGTAAATTGACAATTTCAGCAAAACTGTGTGCGTCCTGAAAATAAAACAGTACGGCCATGTTCGCACTAGGTTGACAAATTGTGTCTTGCTCTGACAAATTTCCAAACAATTGTTGTCTATACCAAATCTACTGTTTGGTAATCGTTTGGTGTTAAACCATTACTAAATTAGTTTACAAATTGAAACTTTGTACCTTGGAAAAAAAATTCAAAAGAAAAATGTTATTATTGCATGAAAATTGTTATTATTTATAATATTAATAACCCAAAATAAGCTAGAAGTTTCACTAAACTGACATATAGCATGTTTGACGTCAAGTAGAGAGCAGAAACTTCAGCACCCCATGCTGTTCATGCATGCAGTGCTATTGAAAGCACCCAAGTCGAATTGGAAATAATCAAAGATTGACTTTAATTTAGGGTGATGCGTCCATCAATACCGGCCCAGTGCTGTGATATTTTTGTGCTGTCATATTGTCTAAATGATTGACTCATGCTGCTTTATTCTGCTTGGAAGCAGGTCCAGAATATAAATTATCCGAGAAACTAAGGTGGCCCATTCCCTTCACCTTCTGAGCTAACTATGGCCACGTATAAGAATAGATGGAATAATTTCTGGAAATCACTAGTTCACGCACATTTTATACTGTAAGCTACAAATGCTTGCTGACATGTAATATACATATATTGACCATGCTGTGTATTCTTGGGGTATTCCTAATTATTCCTGAATACGCTTTATCGAACGCACCCTAATTCCTATCTAAATCTAGTCTAAATATAAATTATGTACTGCCATATATAGCTTAAAGCTAATCCCGGCAGGAGGCTGGAACATTAGAAATTCCACCGTTTGTGACTGATTAGTGATTTATTCGTGGAGATCCATGGTCTCGAATCACTGATACCATGGATCACGATGGAATAGCTACTCTATTGCACATTGAGCGTAATGAATTATTGAAACAAGCCGTCAAAATTTTTATAATCAAACTACGTATTTGCTATTACCTCTCCTTGCCCTTGGGCTATATTTCTGTCACGGAATAATTGTTTCTAATATATCGATAACTTTAAAGGATTGACATGCTGTCTACACTTCGTCGCCCGGCATTTTATACCTTCGACGAATGAATGTGGTCAAATATGTTAAGCTGATGATTTTCGTCGTAACCATGATGCTTAAATGATAGTTGTATATCCGGAATCAGTTGGAGGACAAACACCACATGAAACCGAACTTCAACAACAAACGAAATTATGGTGCGCTTGTAAAAATGGGAAGAACTTTCTGTCGTATTACTGATGTTGAAAAATACCCAATTCGAGTGGGAGAAAACGTTCGGTTGTTGTAAAAATATATATAATATTAAGATTTTTAGTATTAGAACATATGGTACTGACCGTTTATTTGCCACATCCCTAGATTAATTTCTTCCACCTATAATATTGTTTAATTAAAGTTTTAAATTACTTCTGTTAAAGTGCCTATAACCCCACAAATTGACTATCTGATTATAGTGTTAGCATATACCTAGTACTTATACACAGATCTTGGTTTGTGTTCGATTGGCCGTTTTCAGTAATAGCAATTAATACACAGAATGATCACAACAAATAATTTATATCGGGATTATTGTAGCCACCTGAACACTAAATGTATCATGAGTATCATATGTCAGCAAGCGTTTGTAGCTTACAGCTGTGCAAACTTTGCCCGACCATTGATTTCCAGAGACTATTCCATATATTCGTATTCTTGAATACGGCCAATCGAACGAACTTAATATATCTAACATTTTGTATAGATTCATTAGTACAAACTTATTATCTGAAACATATGAATAGGAAGCGGAAGTAATTATTTCCATCAGGTTAGGATGAGTAGAAGCAGATGCGGTGTTGATCAATAAGTTGGCGCATGATTTTAGTAATTATTGCTGACTTCAACACCCAAATCATTTTCCGCTTCCCAAACTGTGTTTTAATCGCACAAAATGACTAAGGGAAGACTAAAATTTCATACAATAAAATAAAATCGGGGTCGGTTTTTCACTTCATAGACACTTCACAAAATAGGTCCAGGGGCAAGCACATGTGAAATGGAAGAGAAATGTTATTGACTATTTGGTTATTATGTCTTGTTGCTGCTCTTTTTTATAGGAAACGCGATTCGATGCTACTCGTATTTTTGCTCTAAAGTATCGGTTGGACCCCAACAAAACTGCACACCTCCAGTACCAGTCCAGTGCCCATCTGATCCATCCAATCCGATGCTGCAATCAGATCGCTGTAGCAAACAAACAATAGTGATGAAGCAAACAAAAAACCCGCCCCAAGGCCCCATGACCATAGAGTTGAGTCAGGAAATTCGGAATTGTTCGTCCTCATTTCGGTGTAACCCTACGATGCATAAGATGGTTTGTGAAGCTTCTAACACAACAGGTGCCGTTGTTAAGTGTGACTCGGGATGTTGTCAGGGTGATTTGTGCAACGGTGATGGTCCCATGCCATCAGCCCCACCACAGCCTACTGGACCGACAGGTGAATACCGTATGTCCTCACGTATCCATCACGTGCAAGGCTCATTGCAGGATCCTGGGGTCGAGTAATGAAAGAGATCTTGCTGTTGTAATTTAAAATATCGGAGCCTTTGACATAAGTGCCCAGCCCATACCCTTTGTTTAAAGTACGTATAGTCTTAGCCAGAAATCATTGATTCGGGTCTTTCAAATCTTGGCCGATTTATGATCGTAATATTGCTTAAAACATGTCGATGTTGCAGCTGTAGCCGTGAGTTTACGAAATACTGATCATGATAATCATGATAATCATGATAATGTTGCAGCTGACTGTATTAGCAATGAATAACATGTTCCCGGAGGGGGTACTCCTGTTTGTGACGTATTATGTATGTGCCGCAGGGGTGGGTCAGGGTTTTGAGCTCCGTTTGGGCATGTAGGGTCAGGGTTTTGACCTGATTTGGGCAGATCAGGGTCAGTATTTGAGTTTAATTTGGGTGCAGTCAGGGTCGGGGTTCAGTATTGTTTTAGGCAGTTAGGGTTTAGTTTTTTTTGTTGCTACTACATGTTAAAAAAAGGGATTATGTAGCTCGGATTTTGTGTCAAACAGGGTCAGGGTTTGAGCCTCTTGGCCTCAGATATATACTGTTGTTCATGTAAGTACCCCCCCCCCCCCCGGAACATGTTTATCAAAGGAATGCGGATCATGACAATCATATACTCTATTCGCACAGCATCTTAATCTTTTTGTCAAACTTGTTTTCCAGGTTCATCCCTTTCGTGCTACGTGTGCAGCAACGAACCAGAGAAATCAGCGAATAACTGCAGCGAACCCGTTCTAAAGGTAGCCGGTTGAAATGTCTTGTTTTCCTGTTTCCTTTGTTTCTTCTTCTATATCTCTACTTTCCTAACAATCCGCCAAAAAATGTATTGACTAAATACATGTACTGGGGAAAAACATTATTGATTAAGTGTAGATTCCAGTGTTTTCAGTACCTCTTAAGGTTACTGTAGCCCTTCAGGGTACGTTTTTGGGAAAACATTACAGCGCTCCGTCCATTTATCGCACATACCAAAACCTTTATATATCGTTGGAAAGCTAAAATAACTGGCTACAAGACTGCAGTAAAAAAATGGTTTGTATGAAAGAAAACAAAAAATAGCACTGTTGTTTATTAAGCTTTTCATTCCAGTTCAAAATACTAAAAGCGAACAACTGTTTACAAGAATTGTCTGAAAACTGAAAGTCTGGTAGTAAGATATCACAGCAACAAAAGTGTGTCTGGGTTTGTCAATATTCCAAATACTTGTAGAGTCATGGGATTTTTACTATTTTCAGCTAAACACAATACATTAGACATTGAATGGACTTGCGAAAAAGGTCATAAAACGATGTAAATTTTACAATTTCCAGACACTCTTTTGTTACGGGAATATCAATCTACTAGAATGCCAATTTTTAGACGATTCTGATAAATTCGTGTTCGCTTTTAGCTTTTTTAAAGTTCTTCCTGTAGCTCAAAACAGTTTCTCGCCCCCATCTGCCTAGCCCCGCGTCCTCGACACTTTTTCCAGTAGGGGCCCCCCTCTCTTTTTCTCTCGCCCCAATCCCCCTAATCTCCGCTCGCTGCGCTCCGATACTCCAGAGCCGCAACGCAGGCTAACTGTGCCTGTGAGTTGGAAGTGTTGTGTTGCGTTCCGCTCTGGAACGGCCCGGAGAAGTGATCCGATCATGGCGACAAAGGAATTGAAAAGTATATCAAAATCAGGAATATTCGTTCAAAAATATAACCATTATAACAAAATTACCGCCCAGCCGAGTAAGTTTAGAGAGACAGGATGAGAAACAATAGTACGAAGCGCGGCCATGTCAAAGTAAAGCCCGATGTAGAGACACCAAACGCTTCAAAACATTGAGTATTCTTCTTATTTATTGTACGTTTTATCAAAACTGTTGAACAACAACAGCAACAACCTTTATTTTACCCCAAACATTAATATAAAACATTTACAGAAATAGTATGATAAAAAAGATTATGGGTACTGGCAACCCAAAATAACCTTAGAGGGCTAAAAATGCCAGCTTTCTACTTTCTTTCGCTTCTGGAATCAATGTGTTTACAAGGAAATCTGAAGTCTAATTGGGGTTTTTCATTTCAACGGATTTTCTCATTATTCATGATCATGTCGCCTTTTCCTCAAATATTTTCAAATGAGATCCTAGAATGATAAAGTAAGCCACATATTTTAAAAAGGTTTAGAGAAAAAAGCCCGTAAAATATTAATATCGGAGCTGATTTCAAAGGTTTTATTATGGTGCTAGTTTCGTGGGCATTTGTTACGGCAAAATAAGAAATTGTTTTTCCCCAATGAAAATTCAAAAAAGGTTTTGTATCTGGAAGAGTTTTTAACAAATCTCTGCTTCTGAAGATCTACAGTAACCTTAAAAATAGTATGTCAATCGAATTGAACCTTTAAGACAATACTGACCCTGAGATAGAAGTGAAAGTGTTGCTTTTCGATAGAGGTGCAACAATTGTAAAATTGCTCAACGTTTATCTTAAATGCAGTACAATAATTTTTTTATATTTTGTCTACATTATCTCAAAATGTCTCCAATATACCTGGGCCCAGTTGTTCGAAGCGCTTAAGCTAATCATAAATTAAAATGATTAACGCTAGCTAATTAGGCTTCGAAGAGCTAAGCTCTTTTAGACGCTGCTAATCCGAGTATGTTTCGTCATGAGCAAGTTCGTCATCTCGGGGTTGACATAAGCCCTTTAAGTCTATGCTTTCATTTTTTAAATTTGTTGTTACGTAGCGTTGTTTTTCTTCGGCATGGAGGTCAGGAATGCCTGTGCGGTATAACTCGTCAAGATTCTATTACTTCTAGGTTATATTATAGAATATATAGATTTTGAAGTTAAATTTAAAGGACCTGCGCAAGTAGATTTAATTTTCGAGGCTAAGCAGCGGCAAGAAAAAATAAGATAAAGGTGTAAATTGTGGTGAGGTAGATAGATCACTTTATTTGAACTCGGGTTGAATGAGACTATTTAGATCTCTAACACAATATTAGCTAATCTATGATTATCCAGCTAAGTAATTTCGCGAGCTATGATTGGTCTATTTACGTTCCATAACTTCCGGTACGGATCTTCCGCCTACTTCCTGTCTCAAACAAAATGAAGAAGCTACATAATAAACATCGTATTAAACTCGATTGTTCTGTCAGTACCATAAGTTATGGTTCCTCGTTTTTCCTCCGTTTTATGGCCGCGCGCTTCACGCTTGGACCATAAAAAAATGGGAAAAAACGTGTCCATACGGACCCGGCAGTCGGTTAATAAGAGGTATCAGGAGCCCATAACCAGGAGCGTCCATATCTCCTTTAGAGCTATCACAGCGTTTTCACAAGTTGGACTATTTTTAGAACATTTTTGCCGCCAATTAAGTGGGTTGCACCAGTGGCGGAACAAACTACCTCATTAGCTACTTTTTTATACCAACAACATGGCTGCTACGCTGTTGTGATTTTCTTCCCTTAGGAATGATTGCAAACCAAGAATAGCGGGACACCGTTCTAAACATAATCTAACTTGTGAAAACGCTGTGACAAAGGCCTAGTATGGGGGATGGATGCTCCTAGTTATGGGTTCCTTGAGGTATATGTCTTCTCATTGTTTTTTCCAGCCAATAAAAATGGTCCCAATTACGTGTTATTTTTTATATCTTTTGTTGATGTATTTGTTCTTGCAGCGTTGTAGCGGTTCTCGTCCACCACAAGACCGATGCGTCACTTTGAAAGCCACGGGTAGGGACCCTAGAACAGGAGCGATGAGAACATTAGAGACCAGAAACTGCAGCCACAGCGTTGGGTGTAACAGCATTTGTGCAATGATTAACTCGACTGGGGATCTGACAAGCTGCACCAGCAACTGCTGCATAGGCAACGGATGTAACACCGAAGGTGTCTCAACTACTCCCGACAGCGCAGGCACAGCCACCACGCCAGGTTCACCAACTATCAAATCGTCTGCCGATAAGTTCCAGTTCCTCCTCAGGCAGCCTGTTTACTTTATCGTAGGAATCGCTTCCAGCTTTATTTTGGAATTGATCGGGGTCATCTGAAGACGAAGACTCTATGCACATTAGTTTGCTCGTTATAGGCGGGTTTCCTCTGCGAACCATGCAAAACTGAAGGGAGAGGGGTGGAAAACATGTGCATTTCTTGTTAATAACGGTGCCCTCCCCCATTAGAATTGGCTTGACTGAAGTTGCAGCTTAAAAATCAGTTTCGGTACTTAACACGAGGAACACAACATATTGGTTGCAAATTTGGGGTAGGAAATGCCATCCTTGCGAAACTGAGGGGGGAGGGGTGGGGAGCAACATGGAATTCCTGTTAATAACCGTACCTTTTCCCATTAGAAATGGATTAAGTGATTTGGCAGAATTAAAACCATGGTTTCTGTACTCGACGCGACCACTGCAATGCGGCATGAACTGCAGAAGGCAGTCGGTTCGCGAGGTTGTGGTGAAATTCAATGCACTTGGATGGAAAATAACAATCATATCAAGGAGAAACATTTTTAACGGAAGTTTAGGGCACTAATTTGGACGAGAAATGGTCCAAAATTTCATTTTAGCCTTAGTAGGTAAAACATAACCCAACACGCGCTAGGACGCGCTAGACGTATCATTGGCGGTGTCTACTAGTAATAATAATAATAATAATTTAGGAATACAATATATGAAATTCGATTCTTTAAAATACTAGTCTCTTAATTATTCACACAAAATTAGTTTGTGTTCAAGCTGGATTGTAAGGTTGATTAGAATATGAGAAACCAGTTCATACTTCAGTCTTGATCAAAAGGTTCAGTGAGGCACTTGCCACAAGATCGCAACTTGTATGCTGTCTCGAACAACTAATGACGCACTCTCTATACTTTCGTCACATTGTTTGGGGGGTGGTGGAGGGCCTGTTTTTTTCAATAGCTGTCCCAACCCTTTTGACCCACGACCACAGTCAGTTTGTAGGTTTCCTCACTGATTTGTTCACATCCTCGGGCTGCTCAGATATGTTTGTTCATCGCGTGAGGTTCAATATCTAGAGTTTGTGCTTCTGCTATTATATTAAGTGTGATACTGTAGCTTTAGATATTGAACTTCGTGATATGTTAATTATTTATAGAGGAACAAGTTGTATATCATTCAGCATTAGAAATAAAATTGTTGGAAACAGTCTGTGGTAGGTTCATATTTGATTTTAGTAAAGGTTTTTCGTTCAACTTGTATTTGAAACATTATGGTTCTACATTTATTGGCAACATCGTTCAACATTTGTTAAACCGTGTATCAACCATGTTGAACGATGTTGCAGGAAATAGATACATGCTCTATTCCATTCAACAAGTTGCAACATCGTTCAACACGCTTCTTTCAACATTTAATATGGTATGATACACGGTTCAACATTTGTTGTCGTAGAAACTTGTTCAGCTCGACACGATAATTATTGAACCGTGTAGGCTTCAGCTTTAGTTGCTGCCGCGAACCTGAAGCGATGGAGCAAGGCAGCAGTACCAACCTGTGTAGTAGGGCAGATTTTGTGGCGCATTGCATTGTTGTTATGCACAAGAACACAAAAAATCAATGCGCGCGGATCATAAAGCAATCTGAGAGTTTACTACAGCGAGTGTAATCATCTTCGTTTTATTTTTACCACAATCCCATCAGTGTTCCTTATTAGTCTCGAGCTGATGTGAAGTTTAATTACTAAGCCACAAAATATGATTGTAACTTGATGCTCATGCTAAGATCTCTCCTAATATTTCCATAAACAAAACTGCTGTTCCCCCGAAACA
This sequence comes from Actinernus sp. WN-2022, assembly GCA_030867875.1. Lineage (NCBI taxonomy): Eukaryota > Metazoa > Cnidaria > Anthozoa > Actiniaria > Actinernidae > Actinernus > Actinernus sp. WN-2022. The sequence continues at coordinate 13,259,057 of JAOWCC010001589.1, forward strand.
GGCATGCACATATTAGAGTCCGATGAAGCATAAACACCGAAAATCAACTGTAATTCAGATATGCTAATTTATATGTTTTGAACTCCGTTGATCAAGACAATGTCGGGAATTGGTAGACTCAGTGAATTTACTGGGAAATTATTGATAGATCGGGACAAAGAGAAAATAAATCGGACAACTTTTGGGAAAATACACCACACCTCAAAAATGCTCCAGTCGCAAGATTGGCTCGAAAGCTACACGTTAGATTCATCAACACATCACACCATGACATTTTTGTTACCCAGTAATATATTTTTCCTGCCAAAACGCTACTGTAGGTTCTCTTCTAATACGTTTCCTTAATCGAGCGGCAGCATTCACTGCCTATTTATCTCTGCAGTGTGTGTTGTTTTCTTTCGAAAACTTTATTATGTGCTTGATTGAGGGCCATTGAATGAATTTCCCTGGGGAAAAGTACATTATTTATGAGAAGAACAACAGTAAAATACAATGCACATATGTGGTTGACTAAATATTCAAGGAGCATGCGTGGAGTTTAATTAAGTTACATATTTTGGTTTTAAGTACCATATCCCACATGGAAGCAACATGAAGAAGCCATATAATGGGAAGGGTAAAGTGTAACTAGCTTGCGTCGCATCCGAACTAAATCCAGGTTAAGTCTGCGAACCAGAGACGGAAAGCTTGTTCTAGACCCCCAGCAGCATACCATGATTTCAGTACGCGTTCTGATTGGCTTTTAAAAATGCTTTTTGTTACATGTCTTCCGACTTGCCACTTTGCCTGTGCGAGTTAAGGCGAGATAAGGCGAGTTAAGACAAAAAACTGAATTTGTATTTAACAAAATCAAGAAATGGCATATCCTCTAGTATCATACACTTTAACACACTGCATTAATCCACATTAAAGAAATATTATACAATAGTGCTATATCTAAAAAAGGAAGCTATGTTCACTCATGTGCATATATATTTACACACCTAAGCAACTACACGTATTTTCTATACTGTAATATATATATATAAATATATATATATATATATATATACATACATACAAACATACATACACGCATACAATGTACATATAATACTATAATTTATAGTAATTAGGTTATATATATATGCAATTTTCATAAATTCTGACCCCCTCACCATATATAAATATATATCAAACATATATCTAACATTATGGGATGTCATTGGTGATATTATTTTCAAGTTGCCTATAATCAAGGCGTTCTGAAAAAAATATAGATAGCGATATCCTATAATGTTTGATATATATTTATAAATGGTGAGGGGAGTCAGAATTTATGAAAATTGCTATTATATATAACCTAATTACTATAACTTAATATACATAAATATGTTAGGCTGTAATACTTGCATACATGTCTATGTGCACATGTATGCCCATATACTGGGAAATACACTAATACATTAGACAAACACACTGAGTAAAATGTATATATCTCCACCCAAATATACAGGTACATGCATAATTTTTAGTTTGTAGAGGTGTACAGAGCTTACCAATAATACACACACATATATAAAATTACACATAAATTTATATTATATCAATAACTCAAGTTAGTGGATGACTATCATATAAAGCTAGGTTTATGTGAATAATTAAATAATTAATGGCTAAAGATATTTTAGTAATCTTCAAAATAGGCAGGTTAATGTTAAAATATATTGTACAAGCATATCAATTAATTCCAGTACAGGTATATTGCTAGTCATCAAGTTGCTAGTTGCGTGTTGTATTTTTAAATGTAGGGTTAGGATTTGGATTTGTGGTGATCAATGTATTTCTAAAACCAAGAATTAGTGACTAGCTCTAAACACCCTAAATTAGTTAGCCACCCATTGTTGACGGTTAGGTTATTTTCAAATGTAGGGTAAGTGTGCACCCGTTGTTGATGGTTAGGGTATCCTTTAATGTAGGGTTAGGATGTTGGATTCACAACTTGCAACTCACAACTGCAACTTCATGACTAGCATAATTTTATTTACCCCACTCAATTAATTATAAGCCTGCCCATCCAAATTAATTTGTGTTGTGCATTTGATTCTTTTAACAGACCATTGCTGCAAATATCACTCAGCTCAGTTATGTACACTTGTAAGATGAGTTAGAGATGTTCCACAGATAAAAATGAAAGAACAGAATCACATAAGTTACATTAAAATGAAAAACAAATATCTAGGCATTTCCGGGGCTCGACTTTAACATTAGTCAACTAGCCAAATCAGTACTAGTTTGTGGATTTTCAGTTTTGGCTAGTGGAAGTTCCTTGGAATATACTTGAAAATGTACATCTTACTGGCCAAAAAAGTTAAGGTCGAGCTCTTGTTTCTAATAGAAAATGAAGTGATGCGAGTAAATGCATAGCCTGCAGATATTAAGCAATTATTGGACGAGGCTGAGCAAAATATGATGAATTTTCTGTGGTGAGCTACCTGCAGTTATTTGCCAATGTCAAAAATCCATAATAATAATCAGTATTATTATTCAGTTCCTCAGTATCCCGAATTCTGATTGGTTGACTCACCTGAAAATAACTGCATGCAAATAAGCGTTTGCCTGCAGATATTGTTGTGAGCATGCGCAGTGCTGTTCAACAACAAATCCAATATGGCCGCTCGGTTTCCAGAGTGTTCAGAGGAGGAAATTGCGAGCATTTTGGATGCAAAAGGTAGCAAAAACACTGACTGATAACACAATTATTATTTTGGCATCTGCAAATAACTGGTAGCTCGCCACAGACAATTCATCATATTTCGCTCAGCCTCGTCCAATAATTGCTTATTATGGAACTTTATTAAATCAGTACATGTACAGCTTTGTTTATTTTACTGACGTACGTACATGTATATACTATGTATGACTACCCAAGAGGCAAGAGTTTTGCAATATTAATTTAGGAAAACTCACCAGTACTCAGTAGCGTGGCACGGCAGTAACCCATTTTGCATAGAACCAGATAGAAGTTATTTTGGCTTTTCTTGTCTGTAGATGACTGAGTCGTACATGGGCAAATACTTCATGGTAGTGTTTCGTTCCATATAGTGTCCTGTATAATCATTTTCTCTACTGTTTTACACTATTATGCAGGGCGACTAATATGGAACGAAACACTACCATGAAGTATATACCAGTACATGCTTGATTGGAACTCCCGGCCCATAATTGCTCACGCTTTGCGTTCTTCCCATTTCTCATCGCGCTCCTCCGATCCATCGTCGTCCAAGATGGCAGAAAAGATGGCGTGTTTTTATGTTGTTGATGTGAAAAAACTAGAGAATCCATGTTTGGTAAGCAAGATATGCAAATATAGGTAAATTTAGATTTGAAGTAACATATTGTGATATTCATACCTTATAGCAACCTGTGGTTATTCTCTTGTGATTATAAATATTTTCACGTTTTTAGTTGTACATATAGCAGTTGCATGTACATGATTGAATTATTGAATGCACGCAGGTAAAAGACTAAGGGCACTTTCTTTTGGGATGTTCCGGCTAATCTTATTCTGAAATAGTCCCCAACGAATGTGCCCTTAAGTTGTTCGGTGTACTCCAGAATATTCATGCACTTGTTGCTAAGAGTTGTCCTATATTCATATATTTCATGTTAACGTCAGCCAAAAATGAAATTCAGTACCATATTTTGTACAAATTTTGTCTTAAGCTTTACAATTTGACACCTTGGATTAATATTTTAGTCCTTATACTCTATCTTCACATCATATGTGATTATAACATTCAACTTACTGATGAAGCGATATGATATTCTAGTCATTCAAATAAACCTTGGTACATGTAGTACAAATAATTATGATGCAAAGAAAGACAAAAAGAGCTAATGTCTTAATAATGAGTGATTGTAAAATAAGTAATGCACAGGTTTATTAAATGTAAATAATGACTCTAAACTATTTATTGAGTGACACTTTAATTAACTACTTGACCGATACATACATTTGTAGGAACACTATTAATCCAGCCACTAAAATCTGGCCACAATGTTTTGCTCTTTGCCATGTAGAAATATATGAGAAAATTATTATTTAAAAATGAATATATACTTTCAATGTCTTAGAAGTTATCACAGTTAACTGAAATATGTGTTCTTGAAGACAACAATACTAAGCCAGTAATTGATAGAAGTGCAAACACAACTATGTATCAAATTTTGCTTCTTAAAAGTACTCCATTTATAGTCACAAGTTATGGCAAATACAATGAAATAATAGCTTATTGTATGTAAATAAAGAAAATTATCTGTGAGTTAATGCGATTTGAGGAAAATTGTATATTTTCGGCTTTGCGAGTTAAGGCGATTTAAGGGAAATTGTCTCTTTTAGGCTTTGCGAGTTAAGGCGAGCTAAGGCGATTTAAGGAAAATTGTCTCTTTTCGGCTTTGCGAGTTAAGGCGAGTTACAGCGAGTTAAGGCGAGTTAAGATTCCAGAGTAGGCCTAATTAAGTTACATATTTTGGTTTTAAGTACCGTATCCCACATGGAAGCAACATGAAGAAGCCATATAATGGGAAGGGTACATGATAACTAGCCTGCGTCGCATCCAAACTAAACCCAGGTTAAGTCAGTTTGCGAACCAGCGACGGAAAGCTTGTTCTAGACCCCCAGTAGCGTACCGTGATTTGAGTACGCATTCTGATTGGCTTTTAAAAATGCTTTTCGTTACGCGTCTTCTGACTTGCCATTCAACTGTCACCAGTTAGTCTCCCCAGAATCCAAGAACCACTTGCACCAGAACACTCATCTGGCAGGAAATCGTTAGTGGAAATATTGAGGCTAAACTAAAAAATATGGATGTAGAATCGGTTCAAATAGCTTCGTATATATTGTGTTCTTAGCTTTTATTTAGAAATGAGAAATATTTTGAGGCTCAATTAGTGAGCTCGTATAAAATGCAGACAAAAGCGAGTCATTGCTAATTTAATTTGTACATGTATGCTGTAATTGGTCTAGACAAATGGGGAATGGAATGTTGTGCTGATGTACATGTAAGCAGCCGTTGGAGCTATCTTATGGCGTGGCGATCTAGTCATTTCAAAATAGCCAGTAAGAAAAATCATTTTTAAAAGCCAATCAGAACTTGTACTCAAATCATGGTACGCTGCTGGGGGTCCAGAACAAGCTTTCTGTCGCTGGTTTGCAGAACGACTTAACCAGGGTTCAGTTTGGATGCGACGCAGACTACAGGGTAACAGGCATTGTACCTTCCTAGGGGCCATAACCCGGGTGTGCCTCATCAGAGTGCCCCTCTAATTTTCTCTCATGCTTATTCATGCACCATATACCTTCAGGGTACAGACTACAGTAATGGTGGCAACCTATATACCAAAGTGATAAATTATTGTCGACTGCACTAATTTGTTAGGTGTTCACAAAGTACATGTAACAGTCTTCAAAAATGTGGGCATAAATTGTGATATTTTGCTTTAAACAAATTTCCTGGTCATTTGAACTTTGAAGGTGAATATCAGTGGAAGGCAGTACAAAGTTATTATTATTAAAGTGAATAAAAAATGTCATAGCATTTGCTTAAAGACCCTGTGTCCGAGCCCATGGTGCTTTGCGCGCGCAAATCATTTTCGCAGGCTACGAAAATCAGAAAGATCGTTGTTGTTATTATGTGACTCCCGAATCTTTCGAAATCCATCCCTAGTTGGGGCCATCGTGTAATTATTCATAGGTATATATGCTTAACTGACTTTCTTTTATCTTAACATTTGTATATATACTTTTTTAAATGAAACTTTAGTTCGAATATCTCTTCGAACCCTGTCTAGAGTGACGAGTAGAGGAATGCCGGAGAAAGGACCAAGACAGCGAAGCGAAGTGACTCGACAAATAATCCTTCAGCAGTCCACATTTTACTTTCTCTAGGTCTACAAGAGAACACTTGTGGTTCAAAAGGACTACTACGTGAGTTTCCCGGGGATTTGCTCCACTAAGGGACCGGCGGGCTTCGTTGGAAATACAAAACACAAAGCAACCACTTCTGGTATCAAGAACATTCGTAATTATAATTTCGCACAGCTAAGCTCCACTGAGGTGTTACGACTTATCTGTATCTGTATATGTTTTGCATTTTTATTAGCAGAGAAAGCAATGTCCTTAACCTTTTTTTCTTTCATCCTCCAGTATGTCCAGAAAGTCTTGCTACCAAAACTACGATCGCGGGTCAAACTCCAATCTGCCGAGTTCAGCTGTTACTTCGCTGTGAGTTTGACTCGAGTGCGAGTACGACATTTCCTTTTGCACTCAAAATATATCATTCGCAAGGAAAGTAGAGATCTTCAAATACAGCTAAGCAATACTGGAGACATGAAAACAAGGTAACAAGAGTATGTGTTTGCTTGTAGAGTTGTGAAAAGTCGCACTCGTAAATCGAATTAGAATCTAAAGACAGAACAACTGGCTTCCTGCCGAATACTCGAAGCATCCGACGGGAACAATTCGTGGGCTCGATTGGGTTTTTAATCCGTTGAAATTATGAAATTCGTTATCCAAAGTGTATGTGTACTTCTTTTATGAAACTTATAAACAATCGAGAGCATTTTAGTTCGCCTAAAAGCTGGCCTTTAATTTATGCAGCCGTTGATAAACAAACTAATCATAACAATTTTTGGCGCAAAGCACCATGGGCTCGGACACAGGATCTTTAAAGCAAAATTCACACACATTTGAAGACCATGTTATTCTACATTATCGTGCAGTTTCAGATGTACTGTATACGTTATATCCGCATGGCATTCAATTCAAATTCACCGATGTGAATTCTTCCAACTTACACATGTTACCATAGCAACACCTAACAAATTTGTACAGACAATTTATCAGTTATCATATTGGTATATAGGTTGCCCATCTACAGCCCTTTTAATCTGTATCCTGAAGGTACATGTATACAGTAACCTTAATCATGTTAATGAGGGAGATTTAGTTGAAGCTTGCTGATGAGAAAACTTAAAGGTTTAACGTCCCTGCATGAAAAACAAAGAAAATCGAGGTAATCATGTTATTACAACATTAAGGTTACATGTATATTCATTGTATTGTAATAGAGGTAATAGGCTAATTCTGTTGCCACCCAATTCAGATCATGTGCTTCCGTTGGACACTAAAAACAATGTATTTATGGGAGTACCCCTTCCTCCATCAAGGTGGGACATACTAGGGGACATGCAAAACGTCTCCTCGTGTGTGCTCACCTTGCATTGTCTGGCTGCATGATGTATATATAAATATAGTGGCCCGAGTGAAAGCCCAGATGGACTCTTATTCGTCATTAAAAGAGAGATTTCAGATACCAAATCGTTGCTCGCAAGTCGGCAGTGTTCACGGCCGTTAAGCTCGCGTACGCGGAGATGGCGTTTTGAGTCCTTTGTTTTTTATCCAATCAGCGCAACGTTCAGAATCTGGACGCTTGACACGGGTGTTTCAAAGGATTTGTGTCAGTCCTTCCTTTCCTTCTTCCCCCTCTCCCCTCTTTCTTTTCCCCTCTCCGGCATTCTACCATTAGAAATGTGGATGGAGAAGGTAGGACTTCCTCAAGATGCACATTTTTTTGGCCCCTTGGTTGTGCAAGACAGGTATTTTTCTTTTGATATTTTAGACTCCAGGATTTTTATTTTTTTATTTTGGACTACCCTTCTTCAGATTTCTGATGGTGTGTTCCCAATGAGATTGAAGATGAAATACACTTTCATTTGAAATTATATTAGTAATAACCAAAGGGATAATTATTAGCTGAATTTAGAGTGGCCGGTAACGCGGTGACTTTCATTCTCTGCTCCCCTAGTATATATATGTAATTTAATATTTTCGTTTTCCTCGTATGAAAATTAAAAGAAGTTGACCTTTTACTGTAAACACTACTTATTCATGTAACACACGTTTACAATTTAGTCTGCTGTTCTGTTATACTGCAGGTTCCGGGTACTAATATATGATTGTCTCAAATGTATGTTTATATTTGTCCAATATTATAAGTTGTATCCCCTGTCCATCCTGTGATGGAGCTATCACTATATTTCTCTACTGTTCTTTCTACCCTAGCCTGCGGCTCTTTATCGAGTTCGCTGATCGCCGCCTCGAAGCCCGGGCTCAAGGCTCTTTCTCCGCGGCTGTTCTCTCTAGATGACCTCTGGAAGTCATGTTAATTGTATTCGTGGTCAATTTGTGTGCCTCTGTGTAACTTTATTTGCTGTTTTTGCCATACATGATGAGTCCATTCGAGTCCATATTGGTATTTGTTGGATTAAAGATTGTTAACTGAAATGCCTGTTGGTTATCTCTAATTAAAAGCTTTACTCTCATTACCAACACTTCAGTCCGCTCATTATATTACAGAACTATAAAGGGAACTGTTGGGAGCCTTTAATTTCTCGAACCCAAACCTCGGCCGTGAGAGGATTCTTGTTTAAGTTTACCTTGAGAGTTGAATATTACTTGGCTCATCATAATTCTGTGCTGAGTGTGTATTCTGGCTTCGTGTTGGTGAGTGACAGTGTTGCTCTCACAGTTCATGAGTTCAGCCATAAATGCTCAACCACAGTATATATATTTCCTAGAAAATCGCTATATATTTCTATAATAACGACCTCCAGATTTAGACTCGGGCGGCCAAAGGCCTGGCCCGGGTAATTAAACGGATTTCATAAAAGCATTAGCAGCCGCTTTACAGTTCTTCAAATATTTAATAGTGTAAGCCTGCACAAAATCTTTGTCTCGAAGGAAACTGGACGTCCTCGGAGTGTGTTGCCGGCGTGTGGACGTCCTCGGAGTGTGTTGCCTGAATTTTATTCCAGTTGTTTCCCAAGATCTTCTAACAGTTCAGGAAACCGGCGAACAACAGGAGGAAACAAAGATCGTCACCGTCATATTTGTAGCCGGTAGTCATGTCAGTCCACTGTAGATGATAAAAACTCAGCAAGTTGAAGAACGTCACGATCAGCTTGCAACGAGCGAAATTTTTCACATTGCTTGTAATCCTTTCGGCTTTGACAAAACAATTCCCACGATAACATAAACTTAACTCAAAAGCTTCGAGAGAATTATAGGCTTATTAACTATGAAGGAACAGAACTCTGTGTTAGTCGTAGCCGCCCCAAAAACGTATGAAATATTCTCTACAGAGATCGAAAAATACGGCCAACAGTCAACACTCGATGACGCGTGATGACAGTTATGTTAATCTACGAAAACCGGAAATAAACTTCATTGGTTAAAAATTGATGGCTCGATGACGTATTCTTTGTAGGCGGAAGGTCTTTCTCAATGGGACTGTGTCAGGCTTTCTTTTCTTTTCTCTACCCCGTCTTCTCTTCTTGAGAGCCTGATACTCAGGTTACTCGAGCCACCGACATAAATGCCGCGGCTAAACTGATGATCAGCCAACAGCTAACAGGTAAATATCAATAGTCAAAGCTTTTTGCAACAGTTGGTCACGTGGTACAACGTGGTACAGGCACCAACCACATGTACACGAAAAACATTTTGCTCGAGTGTCTACATCCCTAAATTTGGCCGAAGACCCAACGTTTTTGGCACGACACCTATTTTTGTCGTGTAAATGAACCGATTTCTGGGTCCGCGTCGCAGCCTGGTTGGAGTGCCGTGCTTGAGTTTTAATTTGTTTTTGTTTTAATTATAGGGTATAAATTTACAATAATTATTAAATAAAGCTTTCCAAACATAACAAAGGTCTATCTGTTAATACGAGTTTTATTATATGGCCATTTTGAAATCTAAAATATAAGCTTAAGGCAGTGAAATGTTTTATTTTATTTGCATTGCTACAGCGCGTGTGTAACACTATTTTCAAAACGATCGAGATTATGAGTTTTTATGAATGAAATCTACCAAGAAACCATCTAATTCTCACTGATTCAAAACTGAGGAAAGCTTAACCAAAACTCCCTGGGCGTTCGTTTAAAATGAGATAAATCGAATTTCTTTCATCACTGAAGAGGCAATATGTCGCTAATTTCTCAATCAAAAGTAGGCTGTGGATGGTTATTTTATGGGACAGAAGATTCAACATCAATTCGACATTCAATAGCAATTCAACATCAGATAAATACCAGATTAAAATTGGACTGAAAGCATCCCACTGCTAGCCTTGTGACGGCTTAACTGCATGGCTGTAAAGTGCGCTTCAAGTTAGCATATAAAGCAGCATAAATAAGTGGGGTCACGTTTTTTTACGATCTGAGTGATTAGTTTTCGGGGAGGGAATAGTTCGATCCTTAGAATGGGTATCATATTTTGTGTTTTATTAATTTCCTCCATATATCTATTTGTTGTTTTGGTTCACGTCTGTGGTAATGTCAGCGTGTTATTAAACTAGGCTCTTATTAAGTATTGTATTGCTCGATGCTGAACCGACCCCGAACCAAAACGAGAGACGCCGTGATAGACCACTTGTTGACAACCGTGCGCCATCTTTTAAAACATATATATGCATTAGTGAATGTAGCCGCTACCTGGTATAATGAAGTCTCACTAATTCAAGAGTGCCCGTTCTCTGATTTTGGAGTGTCCGTCTAAAAAATGCAAGTGTCATATCTGTGGGCAATTTTGTAGTGTAATGCAAAAGTGGCAAACCCAACATTTTGGCCAGTCCGCGGGCTCAATTTAGAGGTGCCGTGCCCAAATCATTGTCGTATAAATTAAATGGGGCTACAATATGATGTTCAGAAATGAAAATACCATGTAAAAATTAGTAGATTTGTGAAGTTTCAGTGTCTTACGTTACAGTTTAGTGAATGGGAGAAATTTCAATTCGCCAAATTTTTGTATGGCTGTATGGCCGAGTTGGTATGGCTGTATGGCAAACCTTGAAAACCAGCAACTTTTTCCCATACTAAAGCTCTTAAAATTGTGTAGCTCTTTAAACTGGCACCAAATTAATTAATTTTATACACACCAGATTTTAGTGGCAGGCTTACTTACCTTTTACTCCTCTTCAGTTCCATTTCTGGTATTCAAAAGTTTTGAGATTTTAGGGGATGTAAAAGGCCTATTTTTTTTGCAGCTTGGATAGGAACTCGCAGCAATTGTATGTGAGTATTTTATTTATTTTTTGTATGCGAGGGTTATTTTTCATGGCTCGCATGTTTTTTATTTACATGGCTCGTATGTTTCTTTATTTGCATGGCTCGCATGGCTCGCAGGCGTTGGATCGCTGGCTCACATGTTGTCCACACTCAAGGACAGTAGTGAATCTTCCATACTTCGAAGTAAAACTTTCAATATCTTGTTTTCGTTCGACATTGCCTTCTCTCGTTTTCATATGATTCAATGTTTTCTTTAAGTTCATCATACTTAGCATCAATAAACGTTAGATAATTCATCGCTTCTCCAACTGTCTTCGTTAATTCGGCTATAGTTGAGCTCAAGGGAGCCATCTTTTCGAGTTTTTATTCCACAATGGCAGCTAATTGCTGACTTGTAACATATGACATTATGCTAGATATATATAACCAGGTTGACAAAACACTAGTAATGATTCAGTTAAGGACTATAGAAAAATACAATAGGATGCGGCCCATTGGCAATGGGCATATGTCCACATACGATTTTGCTTGAATATGCCTTAAGTGCTGTATGAAGGTGTCTGCAGTCCAAACTACACCCAGAAAATTTTGATTGCTATTGGCTCTTCTTACTGTGAAAATTCAAAGGAGCCACTATCCAGCCAATTAGTAAGGGAGAAAAAAAAGATGTTTCAATCACAAATTTGATAGCTTTCCTCACATATAATATTCTTCGAAATCAAACCATAGTTTGTAAAAACGATAGCAGAATGTTCTGCGGCATTGAGCTTCGCTCACATAGAATTCTCGTGTGTTGCAGAATATAGATACACTGGGCGATATGATGAATATTATGGAATGCAGTTGCTGAAAGTGCTTGTTTCATTCCATTTTAATGATTAAATCCTTTTCGACCAATAGGAATTGCCGAACACAAAAGCTACGAAACTGGCACATTTCATTGATAAGGTTCCGAACATACGATTTTCTTTATAAACGACTTATCGAACCACCATGTAAATCATTTTTTCAAACTTTAATAAAATCAGAGAAAATGATACTTCTCTCTTACTGTTCGGACGATTTTTTATGCTTAAACTAGTGAAAACAAGAGTTTTGTCAATACAAAATTAACAATAATAATAATAATAGACTTTATTGGGTAAGAAACCCAATTACTGGTGACCCAGTAGTTTACATTGCGGCCCATTATAAAGAAAAGAATTACAATATAGAAACTAGATAAGTAATATTAATTATTAAAGATAATTTGTAAATTGCAATTTGTCCTAAAAGTAGACTAAATACTGAATTAAAATGTTCTTGTAATGGTAAAATGTTTATGTTCGAAGTTATTGGATAAAATGTTGTTGAATAAATGTTTCTTAAAATTACTTAGTTGGGAAATGTTTTTCACAGCGCTACTAATGGCATAACATCGCTACTAATGACATAACACTTCACTTCATTCCTATGCCGTTGGTGTTATCGTTCTTACATGAAACATTACTTAAAACTTCGAAAAATGTTGAATGAAAATGTATTATTTCGATGGGTTTCTATTGAATTTATGAGTATCAACCAATGAAATTACGAGAAAGAAGAATAGAAAATAACACATTTTAACATTCCTTTGCTGTTCATGCTGTCGTACATAGCCGGAGCATTACTTATCAATTAATACGAGTGGTAGTAATTAAGTAATGAGCCATGTAAAAAGGAAGATACAATATATTGTTCTGCGGCATGGAGCCTCCCTCACATGGGATTTGTCTGTGTTTTAGACTACGAAAACACTGGGTGATCATTATGAATATTCTGAAATAAGAGTAGTAAAAAGTATTAGTTTCATTTCATTTTTATGAACAAATTCTCTTCCAACAAATAGGAGCAGCCAAAAACAATAGCTATGAAACGGGCAGGATTGATAAGCCTTACTTCTTAAACGAATCATTACTTAATAAGTTGTAACATGTGACGTCATAAAAGACGCTCGTGATATAGTAATAAAAGCGTGACCCACTTACTGTCAATAGCAATAATTTTAGATAACCTGGATTTTTGTTGTCCATATTGTTGAGATTGTAAAAATCATTTCTTTAAAATGATGTCTTTCTTTGAATCATAACTTAAACATTGTTTATCGTGGTTGGATTTTGTGTTGTTTGTCTAAAAATATATATAACAAGAGGCTGCGCGCAGCCTGAACTCCGGCACCACTTTTGAAAAAGCTCTATTGCCCACGACCTCACATACCTGCCCATCACCTTAATTATTCTTTACGTACCGGTTTCGACACATTCTCATAATTTCAGTTCCATTTGATTTCTTACTCTGAATGTGTTTACACAGAAAGAAAAGCCACAAAACATAGCATAAGAATATGGTGGTCCGTTGTGACAAAATGGTTTGTTAGAGTATATGCACACATCTGTTTGCGATTAGTACGCACACAGTCAGATCACTGTTGGTAGGCATGTACAATCGGTCAAAATGGAGTTCTGCACAAGCAGATGCGCACAGTCACATCGTCTAGCAGCGACGGAGTAAATAGAATGGCTACCTCTTCACACGAATCACCCTATTATTCAGATACTCTAGGCAAGTAGCACTGGTGCACGATGTCAAGCGATATATTGGAAACTGATAACTAACCGGTTATCTATTGGCGACAAAATTAGCAAGAACGCCAATACTTGTAAATGAAAGATGCTGCTATGCAAAGTCGGTAACGAAAGGAACTTTAGCGTACTGGGTAAGCTAAACGCCGCGTTAGCCTGCAATAATAGCCGACTGATTCACTATTTGTGATCCCGTGTGCGAGGCCATGAATTAGATGGTTGGCTATGATGTCACATTGTGACCAAATATTTGTTTCCGAATGTACAGTCACATCGTTATTATATCAGTGGTACGCACACAGTCGCATGGCTGTAATATGTGAAATATGTTTTCTGTCATGATTGCTTTACTGATCTATATAGTTAAAGGCGATGTGCCACGGAACTGCGCATGTTACAGTGTCCAGACAATGAATTGACAGCCGTATTGTGTAACATCCAATGAGAATCAATAAAAATAAATTGCCGGAAACGCCACACTGTATCGAGTGACAGTCGTGATTCGCGAATTGTAGTTTTGCCCAGTACACTAGTATATGGCGAGATTTACAAGGATTTTATTATTCTCGAAATACAAAAGTAGATTTGGGGATGCCTGTGGTTATTCAAAATGGCTGCGGAATGATGGCAAATCATGAATACGAGCTACAGTGATGTAAAATTTTAAATATTATACGACTAGAGCACAAAGAAGTTATGATGCAAGGTTCTTACAGCAGTTACTTGCCTAGAATAGTATTTTGGGGTAGTCCATAGGGGTAGTCTATGCGCTTGGAAATTTCAATATTCTGCTAACAACGTCCTTCAAGTTCGAGCCCTGACAGGCAGTATGTGGATAATTTAGTAAACAGACCGATCAAATATAAATGATAAGTTTCCACAGAGTTGATTATACTACTACTTTATACAATATACTAAGTATATTATTTACCAGCAATGATGCTTATAGACTATACAAATGTATATTGCCGCTCCCTTTTAGTAAAAAGAAGCAACCCACCATCTTTGAATACCTAAAATCGTCGCCAGGTTACGACCGAGTGTGATCAGGGGCGTCGCATTTTGCATATTTAGCGTTCTTGCCAAAATAGACCAATGAAGAGAAACGAAAATGGCCAATAAAGTCATGAAATCTTACATGTATGTTGTGAAGTTGTTCCTCTTCATCGTTTATTTTTGATTTGAGTAAATTATGCTTCAAACCAAGAAGTAAGATTTAATCAATTTATTGACCATTTTAGTACAGTTTCAATCGCATTCCTTATAAAAATCATTAGAAAAGCTTGGGTTGCCTGTGGGAGCGCGAAGATTCCTGGAAACAACGTCCATGGGAGCGATATTCAAGATGGCGGCTAATGATGCAGCGTTGCGCTTTTTTTTCGGATGCCAGGAAAGGGTTAATAGTCTAAAAAGCGCGATGGTTGAGGACGCTATTGGTCGAGTTGACCAAATTCGAGGTGACTAAACTAATGCATTTTTTCCATGGGACCACACGAAAGAAACGTACAATACGGTGGTATTAAAGCTATTAAATTACGACTACGAGTACGAGTGAGTATATGCACTATAATAAATCATTAAATTTAGGGCCGTAGCTAGCATAGAGGCAACATTTCATAACACACCCCTAGGGGAACACGCCTTCGGCTGAACATCTTGTACTCCAAACAGAAACTCCTAGCTACGGCCCTAAAATTGTGTTTTCAACAATTTTTCACTAAAAGGGAACAGAACCCTAAAATCAATCCAACGTCTATACAAACATGTATTCGAAATATATAGGTTCTGCTATTTATTTTTCTGTGTTGCGCCTCTATGAAGAGAAAATCCGAAAGCCTCCCTCGCAACCTCCGCTATATATAGAGGGGTCAAGTCTTGTCATTTGTGACGCAGGTACAGGGTATAAATTAGTTTGGCCATACTGTCCCCGACATTGAAAAGCGGGACTAATGGTTAGCTTCTAATTGCAGACCATTGTGCTTTCTTTGTACTAGGGGTGTGATTGTTTTTCCTTGGTATGTGGTGCCGTACGATATGGGGAAATTTGCACTGAATTGAGCCGCCACACAATATATATTTTTCAGCGGAAAATCGAACAAAAAAATAAAATAGCACAATTTATTTCATTGGAATACATCTTTTGTATAGACGTTGGGTTGATTTAGGATTTCTGTCCCATAGTGCTCTGCGCCAATGTTTTGATTAGTTTGTTTATCAACGGCTGCATAAATAAAAAGCTAACTTTTAGTCGAACTAAAAAAGCTCTCGATTGTTTATTAGTTTGATAAAAGAAGTACACTTACGCTTTGGGTAACGAATTTCATCATTTCTACCTGATAAAAAACCCAATCGAACCTATGAATTTTCCCCGGATAGGAAGCCAATTACGCATGGTCAGAAATTCATGCCATTGTGGGCGGGGTATAAAATTATGCAAATCTGCCTGCCCATCATAAATTACTTGTTCTCAGGCTCGCTCAGCCATTATTCCAGGCCAAACACTGCTCGAAGCGAATTGCGAAAGCGGTCGAATTCGAAAGGCTTCTAGTGTTTATGAACTGCGTGGTTGGAAAGTTCTAGCTATGTCGGATTATTATTAGTAGAGCGGCTAATAGCCAAGCGGGAGGTAAACAGTGTAACCGAGTACGTTTACAGGGAATACAGTCACGATTTAGTTTTGCATATTATATTTCAATGCCGCGTTATTTTTTTAGCCCTATCAGACAAGCTCTTATATATGAAAGTTATAATAGAGCCAATGAAAGAACAGTTAAGAATATACCAGTTCCCAGGCTTGTACAGGCAAACCGAGAGAGAAATGGCGGACAAAGCGTTTCGAAGAGAGAGGCAAGAGATGTGCAAAGGACTTACGTGTTTACGGCATTCTTCCCTGCTGTGGCCGTCGAAAAAAACTTAAAATTACTCATATTTGTTCGCAATTCGCAGCTCGAGGATAATGTTAAGTTATATTTGGATCTATCTGGGAAATATAACGTCTTTTAAACCCGAGTTTTATATTGTAAAGTTGATCAGAGCAACCATCATAACGGCTGAAAGGAAGGAGATTGCTGTCAACATGGAGGTCATAACATGGAGGTCAGTTAACTCATTTCAGATTCTTTTCGAAGCCATAATTATTCGTTATAACTTGAAAGAATACAATTTTACGGAAGGCAATATGATTTAGAAATTGCTAAGATCGGGACAAATGAGCTTCGCTATAATACCATCTCCCAATGTATCCCCCCAAAAAAAATTCCATACAAACTACTGTCAAATTCTGAGCAACTCCGGATCTGTTTATTGATGAAATTTAATGCATAGTGCGCACGCGTGGCATGAATTTCTGACAATGCCTTTAGATTATATTACAATTCGGTTTACGAGTACGTCGTTTCACAATCCAAAGCAAACAAATACTCTTGATAACTTATGTTCATGTCTCCAGCATTGTTTAACTGTATTTGATCGAAGATCTCTACTTTCCTTGCGAATGATATATTTTCAGTGCAAATGTAGTACTTGAACTAGAGTCTCACTCACAGCCAAAGAAACAGTTGAACTCGGCGGCACGGGATGAAAAGTTTTATTAAATAAAACTAAAAGAAAAGGCCACATTTACATGTGTTTATACACATTTTGTGCAGACGTAAAGTACGATTTTTTGTCGCGTTTTCCCGAATTAAAAACGTATAACGCGTTTATCTATATTCAGAAATGCGTGTAAAAGTGATATTTACTTACGTGGATAAGTATTAACGCAACTAGCTTTATTTTACCTATCCACGTTTTATTTTACGCTATCCACGTTTTGAACAACCCGACCTTGGTCCACAGAGCCACATTTGTATAGGTAATCAAATGGGGACGAGTGAAACAGTGGCGAGGGATCGGAATTATGTAGATTTTAACAAACACGAGTAAAATGTATCCCTAATTTCACGAGTCACTATTTGATTACCCATTAATATTATGGGGGGGGGGGGGATTACGATCCAGAAAAACATTGTTTTGAACGCGCGTATTATATGAATAAATGCCAGGGCTTGTATTTGAGAAAATACAACTTACACTGTACATGTACTGCAATGCATTTTAGTCATGTAACCTCTGCAGTGGTTCAAGTAATTCTCCATTTTCTCAAACAAATGCCCATGTTATATTTAAAATTTAGCCATAATATATTGACCAAGTGTTTATTAGACATAAACCTTTTTTTGTTGTTGACAGCCTCATTTCTGAAAACCTCACTGGCTCAGAGAACCGCGAATAAAAACAATTGGGCACTCCTCACTAATATTAATAGGTAACGCATGGGGCCGAGTAAAATGAAGGATTAATTTCACATGTTTTTAAACTTTACAAAATATTCCAAGTCATGCAGCGATCAGAGCAATTTTTATCAACTTTGAAGACACAAGTGAAATTAATCCTTAAGTTTACGAGGACCCATGTGATTATACTTCTTAATAACAGAGGGCAAACATTTTTGACGAAATAGTGGAATAAATTGTAATGTGCATTCTATCTCACGTGCACGGGAAAACCGGGTTAGTGTCAAACATCAAACATGCTTGACTAGTTATTACTTGGGCCAGGCATTTGGCCTCCTGAGTACCAAAGTATTGCAAGTATTTATCAACCAATTCTAAGGATTATGCACCAGTCTAAGTAAACACACACACACAACCCGTACCCTGGAACATAGGTGGGGATTTCTTCCAGATAGCTTGCAAATATTGACAAATGCTCCACCATGTGGGGGAATAAAATTTCACAAAATAAGAGAAAATGTCCCACCTGAAAAATTCAAAAATAACTTAGCAACTGATTGTGTTTGTCTTTAATGTTTAACTAAACTAAAATAATCCCTCAAACATAACTGAATAAGTGCTAAGTTTGCTAAACCAATAGTAAATCAATCGATGGATCATTTCAATATGAATAGAGCACTGCATGCATATGTGAACCTCTGCGCGAGAATAACTGCCACCTACATGTACTATAAACGGACAGGAGTTACAAAACGTGTGAATCTCCGACTTAGTTGGGACACAAATTGCTACCAATGAGGTACAACATTCCTACCAAAGCCCCACATAGCCCAGGGTGGGGGGAGTTGTTGTGGGTGTTCAAAATACTTTGACGGGTACTGTACATTACTCTCTGGTTTCTTAGTCATGAGATGGCCTGAAGATAACAAATGTAGCAATCAGGTAATATTAAGCCTCTCTATTTAGTAGCTTACCGGAAGTATGGACTTATATCTAGTGCCAGAAGTTATCACATAATTAACATGTTGGTGCCTGCGAGGACTTCTGGATAGAGCTGGGACACGAGGTTCGCCACTAGTCTATGGTTTTGTGTTATTCTTTTCTTTAATTACTAGCTTAGAATCGACCTTGTTATTTTGTTAACTTAGAAATATACTCAAACACAACGCAATGTCCTAATATTGTAATTATAGATGGTTAATTCGAGTCGCCGATGTGTATTTATTTCACTCAAACAATTACAAAATGTAAAGTATATTGTATAAATGGGTTGGAATACCCGAACAAAACCATACTGCTATATAGCCGGTATTTAAGTTGTAATGAGACTTCACGTTTTCACTCTTCTCAGTCCCAGACCCAGCAGTTGGAACCTGGTTCACATGCATATACATTGTTTTTGCATAGTTTGTTCGCCCATGAAATACTCATTTACTATTGATCAACATATCTACTTGTAGGTAAATTAGTAATTACTTTTGTTTTGTTTGGACCATTACTTTAAAACTGTGTATTAAACTGTACCTGTTTACCCCATTACCGTCATCTTCGAACTGTTTTTCCTCCAAGCATACCAGCCCATAAATAGCCGTTCACGGTCCAAACGACGTCTTGATGAGTTCTTAGCTTGGTTCAAAAACTCTTAAACTAGCTAGCTAACCTGCTGTAAATCCATTGAAGTTGTAGGAAAAGACCGCTCACAAACTGCTTCATCGTGAAACCGTTGAACTTGTAGTTCGTTCGATCGCCGAAACCTGATTACATGTACTTATGAACATGCGTCATAACGTTGCCGCTGACCGATTTACAGTATTGTAGTTACCAGTCTCTGTACTCGTGTACCAGGGACACGGACATAAACTGCGGACGCCTTACGGACTATTTTCATAATACTATTTTGTACTATTGTATTATTTTTCATTAATTAATGCTTAAGCAATTTACATGCTAACTTCCTCACAAAGTAGAAACTATTTATAATAGGTCTCACAAGTGTAAAAACAATTCCTAAGTTGAAGTTATCTGTACAACCATTTCGTTAATAGCTCTTTTTAGGGAGTTAAATTGATACCAGTAGAAAGTACACTAAAGTTCAACTCCCATGCATGTGCATGTGGGAGTTAAACGAACTCCTTTATTGGAGTGTCCAACCAGTCAATGTTTACAGTGCATCATTCCGTTTCATTTTGCTATTTTCTGCTTGGTCAAGATTCCTGAAAGCGGGTGAAACGCCGACAAGGACACGTATTTAGACAATTGCAAGCATTCAACTTCGTAAACGGAAATTAAATCCGCGACTCAGTTACAATTGACTGCAAACACTATATATAAATCGCGTTTACAATGTGTTTTCTTAGGCCGGTATGTCAAAGCGAAAATTCCAACTTATTTCATGCATTTTAACAACCAGGAAATGCGCGAAAACATCAAATCTGTTTTCGTTTATAGATATTTACAATCTATATCAAATTAAATATTTATATCATATTCACCGAACATGATCGATGCATGTTGAGGATTTATTCAAGTTGTACAAGGTTAAAATGCGTGAAAATTAAATATTTTCATAACATTTCCTGAACGTATAAAATGCCAGTAAAACTCGGAATTTACAAACGTTTTCTTAGTAGTAAACTATCTTAAACTTTGCATTTACATCAACTTTCCGCGAATATTTCAAGGCGAAAATTCCATGTTTATTCTGCATTTTCAGTTTTAGTAAACGCACTAAAATATTAAGGTTATCCAAGTTTTCAACGAGGAAATGTGAAACTTAATGTTTATTTCCATTAAAATCTGTGTAAACCTATAAACGCCTAGTTTACATTTGATTTTATCAACAGTTAAAATTAGTGTAAACGCAACTTTTCATCCCGTGCGGATAAGCAGGACTTTCTGGAGGAGGAAAAAAAATTAGGTTAAGAGCATTGCTTCCTCTGCTAATAAAAATGCAAATCTGAAGTTTCATACATAAGTGGTAACACTTCAGTGGAGCTCAGCCGTGCGAATGATCTTGATGCCAGAACTGTTACATGTAAAACCCTTCGCTGCGCCTTGGTTGCTTTCAATTGTCTTTCCAACAAATCCCGCCCGTCCTTAGTGCAGCAAATCCCGGGAAACTCACGTAGTAGTACTTTTGAACCAGAAAGCAAAATGGGTCTCAAAATGTGGACTGCTGAATGATTGTTTGTCTAGTCGCTTCGCCTCGCTCCAGTTGTCTTTCTTTGTGGTGGCGAATAGTGTCAAGAAAAATGGAAGGTCTCGCAAAAAGTCGGTAAAGCCTCGAAATCTTGCATTTTATAGGTCGGCTCTCGGAGTCTCGATTTTTCTTTACATTGTTCGTCTCGGATTCTCGGAGTCTCGGATTTGTTTTGGAGAGGGTCTCGGAGTCGCACCTTTTCACTCTTCTTATTAGCTTTCATTTTTTTTGGCGGCCTCTGCATGTGTTTTATATGGTACGCGAACTACAATAAGAACAGTCTTGGGCTCGGATTTTGAAAACGGTCTCGGATTTTGAAAACGCAAGTCTCGGCGTCTCGCAAAGACTCGCATTTACCACGCGCCACCCCTTTTCCTCGGTATTCCCCCGAATCGCCACTCTAGACCGGGAGTCGAAGACATACATGTAGTCGACCAAAGTTGTATCTTAAAGCGAGTATATATACAAAAATTAAGATAATGGAAAGTCAGTTAAACATATATGACTATAAATAATTACACGATGGCCCAAACTAGAGATAGATCTCGAAAGATTCGAGAGTCACACAATAACAACACTGATCTTTCTGATTTTCGTAGCCTACGAAAATCTTTCAGACATTAAAAAAATGTAATAAAAGTAATTTAAACTATAAGCTCCATTATTTTAATGCATCGATTTCCTCTACCACTTTATGAGTTTCTCGGTGCACTTTATCATATCTTTCTTGAGATGAAAATAATTAAGCTAAGCTTAAGTTGAGTTTGGTTTTAAATACTTACGTGATTCGCATCTACTTGAACGTATATGTACTCAGTTATAGTATACAATTGTGTACATTTTCATTTACATTATTGACATGTTATTGGACAGTTTATATAATGCACTTGTCATTGGCTTCCGAGAGAGCTCGGGGGACTCCAGACAAATGCCCGCGCGCAAAAAAACTGTTACTGCATTATTTCATAAACTACTCGTAGTTTTACTTTATTTGGACACCTTCGCAGGATGATGTTTTCGTATAATTGTTTTGCAGCTGGCGGAGTGACACTCTATCCAGCAGACACGTAAGTTGCGTCGTAGGTTCCCATGGAGGCTCCAGAACCGTACGAAAAGATATGCAGCTCCAAAATCGGATTTTCAAGTTAGTGTGAAAAGGAAACCCGATTTCCACCCTGGTTGATTATTCTTATTCGTCTATTATAGGGAATTACTAAGAGTATGTGGCAGACTGGTAGACTGGCAGATCACATACTACATAAGCATTCTCGCTAAGGAAGTTAGAATGGGTTATTTCGTCATTGAAAGTAGCTACCGTGATTCCGGCGCTCGCTCGATACAAAATGGTTTCCCTAGATGTCGACCCGAGAACGTATTGCAAACTGAAAAAAATGCATCGTTGTATAAATGGCGTTGTGGAGCCTTAAAGTTCACCTAACTCTTCTCGCAATTTTGATAGCTACGATCATCCAAAAAGTTGAGTATTTCTGTGAAAAACGTTTTGGTTTACAGAGAACACTCTGTGTAATTCTACGTTTGTTTGAAATCGTGAAAATGTGACCTTTCCTGACCCATGTCCGTAACGCAAACGATATCGCCAATAGCGTTCTGCCCAGATTCTAGATATAGAAAACTCATAATTGACGCAAAGCATCATGGGATTGAAATGCGGACAAATATTCCAGAACCCAACTGAAGATTGTGTTTAGCTATGAAGAAAGCAGGTGCTACGAAGCACTGTTTATGGGGTATTTGTCGATCAGATTCACGATAAAAGGCTCCTGGATATACTGATAAATTACCGGCAGGAACCTTCGGGTCACCCTTGATTTTAAGAGTAATACATCCTTTCACCCGATCAAGCAATTCTTGTCTTTTTTCACTTTTTTCTCCCCATGGCGCACTAACCAACGTTTCAGCTCCAAAACATTACATTCACCAGGTGGTTTGGTTAATTTGGCGCCTGGAACGTACCTCATCTTCTGTGAGTAAAACTCCAAATACCGCACGCAGGAACAACTATGTCCGAGGGAGCCATTTTGAAATATTTGTCCGCATTTCGATCCCACAATGCAATGTTGTAATTATGCTAATATTTTATGACGTCAACTGGGCAGAACACTATTAAACTGTTTATTAGCTTGTTTGTGAATCAAATTAAGGATAAACGAACAGTCACTTTACTACTGCACCGGCCGAGAATGGTTTTCATGTACATTCTGGTCTTTATCACTCTTGGAGTTTACATGATTCCTTATGGTAAGTAGTGTATTGTGTTCTGGTTCCATCAATTATATCTAGACAGTATATGTAGTCATGTTTGGGGATGGCGAATGTCCCTGAAAAATATGTGGTCTCGAAATCTAGCAACTCTCAAATTTTCCGCTGGTATAGAATGTTTGTATCTCCAGTGCCATACCTTTTCCTTGGTTCTCGGAGTCTCGAAATTGAATAGAGAGCCTAAAGTCTCGTATGTTAAAACACTAGTCACGGCGTCTCGGAAAATCTCGTATTTACAATTCGCCAACCCCTGTTCTGATATCTGGTCCTTTTGTCGTCTCTGTTCTTGATTCAAATGATTAAACATTCGTTACAGAAGTTGTACTTGCAGCTCTAAGGAGTGTTTCGGCTGGTTTTCTGAACTGAGGATGAAGATCGGGGTGTGTTTTCAAATCCATAAACTATCGTTTAAATTCGCAATGTTCTATGTAATTAGTATGCATGTTATTCCCTTAAAAAGATAAACTTGAATTAAAAATGCATTGAAGGCCTAGAACTATCCATCCCTATTGTTTACGATATTCGTCTTAATTGAAAGCGTAAGAGCGAACTATTTCGAGTACTGCGAATCGGTATTTAAAGGTTATAGGTATATAGCTTACGATTACTATCGTAGAAAGTGAAAGTATTAATCGTAGAAAGTGAAAGAAAATGAAAGTATTAATTCAGTGCTTAAGGTAGTGGACACGCCCGAGTCTTCATGCCTGTCGGATTTGTGACTACATTTTTTTATTTCATCATTTAATTTACTTCATTTAGTTTAAAATAATTCAATTCAACCGGTTTCAATTAAGACTACATTTTCTCCGAAGTTCTGGCCCGGTTCGCCTTCATAAATTCATTTTTTCTTGATAGACCGTATTAAGAGAGCCATTAGGCTTAAACAAATGATTTACTGACTCACCAACTGACCTTAGAAATTGTACAGCTATTTAACTAGGAGATGGCCTGCTAAATGCTTGTTTTATTGTTTGTATTTTCTCTGCATCAAGGCTAGCTAACGCTTTTAATCCAGAAATGGATTCCGTGACTTCTTTGAAGGTGTCAATTTTAATGATAATGATGTCGTTAATAAGCGCTTCATATCGCTGTGAGTTTATAGTTAACGTTGACTGCTCTCTAATAATCATTAAAATTGAATCTCCATCAAATAAATCGTTGAACTGTAAGATAGTTTTTGATTTGGGTGTTACGTCTATGAGTTATAGGGATTTATATTACCAATATGCTAATTATGTCATAGCTAGTAGTCCTCATTTATTATACAAAACAGATTTTTTTTTTTTATAAACAAACATGTTATATTTGATCCTTATGTCAATGATTTTGTATAAATCAAAATCACAAAGGGACAGAAATTGCCTTTTCTTGGTCTACTATGACATCACATAATTAGCATATTGGAAATAGAAACCTCTATACCTCGAAGCCGGCAACACTCAAATCAATAAATATTTTACTAATAACAGTTCAATTATTTACTTGATGGAAAATCGATTTTAATGATTAAAAATGGGCTTATAGGTTCTTTAATCTAAATTCAAGCTTTTCATGATGTTATGGTAGTTTTTTTCTCGAAGTATATTCTATATTGTATTTAAACCACACATTTCGACACTCTCCCCCGCGAGGAACTTATGCACCAGTCAATTCGAACAATGTTTACACGCGCGATTTGAAAGTGCAACTTCGCTGGCGAGCAAAATTTTAAAAATCGCCTGTGTAAACGGGCCTTAACGGCAGAGGCTGAGGTAAAAGGCCAAGAAAATTCAAAAGCAAATAAAAAACGACAGTATTAAGGGGAGATAGTTATGGTTAGCCGATTTAACAGGAGGAATTTACATGTCCTCTTTACACATCTGGCAAGTAGTTTACTCCTTTGATCACTATACACACAATTCTCATAAAGCTATCTTTTTCTTCAGACCGTTTTATTTTTTTCATAATTTATTCAGTATTTCGTTAATATAATTCTGGTGCAACACCTACCTTAAACACAAATTTCCGGTATACAGTTGAAGCGCTTTGTGCCACCACTCTCGTAGGCGACCAGCTCCCCTCAGCGAACACCCTCATGAAACCCCGTTTGTATTAACAGTAAAACTCTGTAATTAGAAGCTCCGTAAACGAACACCTTCGTAATAAGCGACCGCGAATACATTTGGGGGTTGAGAATTTGAATTGTTCTTTGTTTTTAAACTCTCGTAAGCGACTTTGTACCTTTTCTCGTTTTTTATCCAACGTAAATACTGTATCGATTAACGTACATTGTATATTGACCCGGCATCGCGTGCACTGTTGATTCATGACATACACGCTGTAATAGAGCAGATTTCGTATGAGTGGGACAAACTACGGCATGTCCGTGGCCGTGCTGTAATCGTGCTCTACCATATTTCTGTAATTTGATTGGATCGATCAGCAGGACAAAAACAATGGGAAACTATTTCAATGTCACGGCATGCCGAACGGTAACCATGATGTAGTCAGTGCTGTAGTTTGTCCCACTCATACGAAATCTGCTCGTGTACAGTGATACTGCATACTGTGATATCAGTCACACTGTATACGTATTCCCATCGGCGTGGTGTGTGCAAACTCTCATAATCGACTATTACTACTCCTGTTTCCACGTATCGCTTACGATAATCATCGGCAGCGACCAGTTCTAGTTACGACCACCTTTTCCTGATTCCCAGGGTGATCGTTTACGAGAGCTTCAACTGTATATATATACACTTCCGAAATTGTAATTTGAAATCCTAATCGCAGAGCTTTGATTAAGTTTGGCTATTCCCATATTTTGTCGCCGGTAACATTGACACGTGTGCTGAGAGCTGCTTGGTTTTTGGCTCCTTGCCACACGGAATGTATGGTCATTTCTCTGAGCTCGACTCTAGGACTGAGGCCATATCGCTAGCTATGCCATGCTGAAGGAACAGCTGCCCTGATGGCTGCACTCCAGTTCGAGCGATTTCGTGTTTGGTTTAGCTAACCGTAGTGTTGTGTAGAAGAGTTTGCTCGAGCCCCGCTAACATGTGAGTTGAGTAACGTTATTTGGTATCTCGCCCTTACTCCAAGGGTTTTCTCCGGGTTCTTCGGTTTTCCTCCCTCCACAAACACCAACACGCTAAATTCCAATCCGATATGTGGTGTTGTCGGCTGTTGACTTTAATCAGCCTCCGTGGTTGTTTCATGTCTCGTTAAAATTATTTGGTTTGAACAGTAACTTTCTGAGAAATATCAATACAGCAAGATGCTATATATCTGAATGACTCGTTTCATCCCGTTGTCATCGGGCCAGGAACCAATCATCGTTGTACAAAGTAAAACTAATATGTTATGTTTCTTACATAACATGCTTTTAAAGAACACCCTGGCTGTTGGAACAAGTTGCCGTTAAATTGTTGGCAACATGGTCTAAGTTGAAAATATGAAATAAAACAGACATGGACGCCGCCATCTTGGATCTGATTTATTGTTATACGACAAAAGCTGCTCGACAATAGGGACCGCCAAAAACGTCATCGGATCCAAAATGGTGGCCCCCATGGCTCGTGTCATGTTTTCAACATATTTTCAACTTAGACCATGTTGCCAACAATTTAACGGCACGTTGTTCCAACAGCCAGGCTTTCCTTTAATTAATCAAGTGCATGAAAGTTAGAAAGTTTGCCATTCATCACAACATTTCCATTTCCGAAATCCAATACTTAAAAAAAATAACTGTCAGTAATATCGTACTTATATTTGTGTGATATTTGAAAGCTAGAAATTGAAAAGTGCCCACAGATGCAGTTTCGAGACTGCAAGGTATTTCCTTCCTCCCGAGTTTGTGGGGATATTAATTTGTCGGGAAAAGGAATTAAGGCGGCTTCCAGTCAGTTTCAGGGTCTCGTAGATTGGACGGTAATTACTGAGTAATCTGTGCCCCATCAATATGGCCACTATTCTCGTTTGATCAATATTTCTGAGTAATTATAGCGAAGCTCCTACGCTGGCCGTTTTACTGAGAAATAAACCACTCATAAAACTCATACGAAACTACATCCGGGTTTTGAGTGGCGTATTTTCCATATCGATGACGTCACGTTTGCCGCCTTTTGAACTGCAAGCAAAGATGGCGGTAGGTTTGTGAAAATCACAGAGAAATAAATAAACAGCTTAAATGAGCTGCATGACAATGAATATTCCTAGCACAAGAAGCCAAATACGATCTAAAATTCTCAAATGATTTTCTCGACTGCAACGAAGAGACAAGAAATCCCGATGAAACTCCACAAGAACAGCTTAGAAAGATCACGAGGAAGTTTGTACTGAGAGTGAGAGTAAGTGAAATGAATAGATAAGCGTTCTTAGAGCAGTTTAATTGTCCATATAATAAAATGAAAATTACACGGTGGTTTGAAGATATGAAGTTTATCCTCTCAAGTCCAAAACATTTCACGAATTGGCTGGTGTGTTTCTGGCATAGTTCCGTTTGGTTGCCCTGTGGTTAGATCTGTTGGTGGCGGATCATACTGCCGACGAGCTATTAGCTTCGGCTGGTCAGGATATAATGTTTTCAGCTGGCTGTTGAGGCTGTTTAAAGCCTCGGTATCTGTGCTGATGTTTCGCTCTTGTTGTTTGACCATAAGATGCAGAAGATCTTTTTGGGCCTTGCGGCAGATCTTGTTCATTCAGCTTGAGACTCGCTGTCCTGTCTCATGTGTGGCTGTGGCCGGTACTGGAGACCGTAGGGACAGGTGGATTTGCTGGTGTGTTCCCGCAGGACTAGCAGGTTTTTTTTTCTGTTTAGCCCGTCTCGTTTCGAGGCTGGCAATCTTGTTTCTGATATTACGGATCTTGAGACGCTTAGAGGGTGGCTGGGTTGAGGGGTTCTCATCTTCGGTATCAGAAGGTTGTTGCCTCTTAGTAGGGGACGTGATAGATGAGATGGATCGCAGCAGTATCTGGCTGTCTGTCATCTCTGCTAGAATGGCAGCGATTTCGCTGTCGGATTGGCTGTTGGGACGGGCCATAGAGTTCTGAAGAGAACTATTGTAAGCTTAATGTGGCAAGACCGGTTTCGGAGAACTAATGAGTTTTACTTCGTCAGTTGCTTTGTAAGCGTGGTGTTGTGTTCGTGGGGTTGCGAGCTGGAATGTGACCAACTAGTCGTAGAGTATCCCTTTATATATGCTAGGTGAAACCTTAATTCCGATGCGAATGGGCAAATATTGTGCTTCTATTGGAAGACTTCGATCCGGGAACAAAGGACAACACTTTGATCCGTTTTAGATTTATTCGCGGTAAAGCACTGTTTGTGTTCACGGTGCGTGAACAACGAGGATCAATGGTTGCGAATGTGAATGAGGTCGAATTAATTAGACCCGTGTTTGTAGGATCGTTTTCGCTTAGAAGCAAAATGTATTGGATAATTGTGAACCAGCACAGAACGGGCGTTGTGGACTAGGGAGAAAATGTCCGTTAGCCTAGCGTGAGCGTAGAGAAAGCACTTACGGGGGCATGTGTAAAAAATGTAACCGAAGTTTGTAAATATTGTCACTGCCTCGTCTTCTACCAAGAACTAAATCATTCGTAGAATCATATATATCTCACTCACTGGAATAGGATATGAACAACCTCGTCCCCAGCGTCTTCTCTCGGTCAAATCCAAGATGGCGGCTACTACTAGACAAGACGCTGGTAATGGCTGAACTATGACATATTCTGATTGGCTCTTCGGCTATGACGCAAAGGTTGTTCTAACAATGCTTTTTATTGGTTAAACGGAGTGTGACCAACATCGATTATTTGTTTATAGTTTTTTTTTTTTTTTCAAAATTTATGAATCAAACGATTTGAAATAACCTTAAACACGTTCTCTGATATATATTACTTAACACACGCGCAGATAGCTTAGCTAATCGAGGCGGGTAGTGCTATAATATCTCTTATTTACATGGAAGTTATTTTGTGATAACTATACAAATTTAACAATAATTAAACAAATTTACAATAACTATGAATAAATAATTAAAAATATATAAATATAAATATTTTGTTGTTGTTTTGTTTTTGTTTTCATAATGATCATGACGTTAAGGACGTTTTAGAACCACTTAGCCGTTTTACAACCACCTATGTAGCCTATAACCTGTGTAGCCTGTAAAATAACGTAACTGATGACGACATCGTTACCACATCACCACTAAGTGATTTATGGGGACCCAATACCATGTCTGTCAAAGTTCGAGCCACCTGCCTTTAACATTAAGCGAGTTAGCTATGAAAACGCCATCGGCGCATGAGCACACACGTCTCATCGCCCACATGATTAACACAGCTGTTCACTCACGTATAAATACCGTAGCGGTAACTTTACAGTTAGTAGCAAGAAGAGAATCGACGATGAGACTTGAGCAACGTTGATTCCAACAGCAGTTAATGTTCCACATCGATCTCCAATTAGTGATTAAATCAAATATCGATTATTATTATTATTATTATTATTAAGTTGCATTCCAAGTATTCCATTCTGTAACACCTTAGTGAGTGAGTGAGTGAGTGAGAGAGCGAGTGGGTGACACGATTTCCACAACTATCCTGATAACTCGTTTCTGCGTTTGCTCGCATCCACGAGTTAAAAACGGAGTCTGGTTTTTCATTTCATAAGTACTTTTAAACTAGAAGTTCTTAATAGAAGTTGGAATGCTGCGACGTAGGTGGTAGTATTGTTGTTTTAATATAAGAAAACATCAAGAAACACCTTATTGAAAAGCCTGAGAGTCATAGTGCAATGTTTTGTTTCTCACTCTGTCACCCAGCATCCTTGTCACGCTGTTGGTGTTCCATTGTTCAATACTATGTGCAATAAGGAATAAAGCCCCAATGTTGCAGAATTCCAAGAGATACAATATCATTTCATTGCATTCTCCACACAGTTGTTACTGTTTTATGTAGACAATGTTGAATACCTACAGTACATTCTCGCGTTCGTTCGGGAAACACACAGAGGTCGACTTAGTGTAGCAACTCTAGAGGCCTCCCAACGTTTCTGGAGTTGCTTACAACATAAATAGTTTATTTATGTGCAAAAAACATACTTCTAATGTATCAATATACATTATTTGGCATTAGTTATTTTGCCCTCAAGACTAATATTGCTCCATTCCATTTGTGGGAGGAAAGCAGTTAAAATTTCAACTCGGAATCCACTCGCACTCCAGCTCGAATTTCCAACTCGGAGATTTATTACTTGAGAATGGAAGGGTTGAACAATATAAAAAAGTATCATGGACGATTTATTCATGTTCTTACCTTCCTTGCTTGAACCTTGAGAGTTCTCTGGCTCCTGACTGGCCATGTTAGTGACAGATCGATGATCACAGAGCAGATCCCAATCAGAGCAGAGGCAGAGTACTTATTGTGCTCAAAACTGCTTTCAAAGCTTGCACAACTCCATTCATACTCACAGAAGTACATATATTTATACGCACTCCATTAATTTTGTAAAGCCCTTATCAGGACGATGATCCCAAAATAGACCCTTGTATTTATAAGCAAGACCTAGATTGGCTATTTCTTACACCGTTTTTTATTGGTCAGTTGTTGAAATCATCTCGACAAACCAACCTACAGAGAAACTCTCAACACAATACGGTATTTGAATTGGTTTTCGAACTCAACAGGTAAACGCTTCTCGAAATTGACTGATTGATGTGTTCCTGCCCGCTATCGCTCGCAGCAAAAATTGGCTCAGAGGCAAGCACATGTGAAATGAAAGAGAAATGTTATTAACCTGTTGGCTGATATATCGTCTTGCTGCTGTTCTGTTTTAGGAAACGCGATTCGTTGCTACTCGTATTTTTGCTCTAAAGCATCGGTTGGACCCCAACAAGACTGCACACCTCCAGTACCAGTCCAGTGCCTATCTGATCCATCGAATCCGATGCTGCAATCAGATCGCTGTAGCAAACAATCAATAGTGATGAAGCAAACGATAAACGTTCCCCAAGGCTCCATGACCGTGGAATTGAGTCAGGAAATTCGGAATTGTTCGTCCTCATTTCGGTGCATGCCTACGATGTATAAGATGTTTTGTGAAGCTGCTAACACAACAGGTGCCGTTGTTAAGTGTGACTTGGGATGTTGTCAGGGTGATCTGTGCAACGGTGATGGTCCCATGCCGTCAGCCCCACCACAGCCTACTGGACCGAGAGGTGAATACCGTATGTCCTCACGTATCGATCACGTATCTATCAGTTGCAGCTGTTCTATTTTTAAATATCGGAACTTTTGACATAAGCTCCCGGCCCAAGCCGTTTGTTTTAAAGTACGTATAAGCCCTAGCCAGAAATCATTGATTTGAGTGCGGTAATGCGTGTTGAATCTTGATAAACCATTTTTGGGCGATTTATGGTCGGAATATTGCTAAACTAAAACGTAAAAATGTCGTCATTTAAGGAACATTATGCTTGAAAATGTTGATGATACAGTTGTAGCTGCAGTTTTACTGAATACGGATCATTAAAATGATAGAAAAATCAGATGTTGCAGTTGACTGCATTAACTGATGAATAATATGTTTTCCAAAGGAATACGGAGCATGATAATCATAGGAATCCAGTTTAATTTATTTGCACAGCATCTCAATCTTTTTGTCAAACTTGGTTTGCAGGTTCATCACTTTCGTGCTACGTGTGCAGCAACGAACCAGGGAAATCAGCGAATAGCTGCAGCGAACCCATTCTAAAGGTAGCCGGCTGAAATTTCTTGTTTTTCTGTTTACTTTGTTTCTTCTATATCTCAACTTTCCTAACAATCGGCCAAAAAATGTATTGACTAAATTGTGGAAAAAGATTGTTGATTATAACTGTAGCTTCCAGTGTTTCAGCCCTTAAAATGGGTATGTCAATCGAACTGAACCTTTAAAACCATAACACTCTGAGAAATAACCATGTGAATGTCCTGATATGCTCTTCGATAGAGGTTGGCAAAGATTGTAAAATTGCTCTCTAAATTATCTAAACATTTCTCCAGTATAGCGGCTGGGCCAGGTGTTCGAAGCCCGGTTAAGCTAATCCTGGATTAAGGGTAATCGATTGTTTGAATTTGGAACTTGTTGACTACTGATTATGGGTTAAATACCTATTGGTTTATATAAGGAATCGGGAATGAGTGCTATACATTTATAAGTGGAACCCTATATCGGAGAAAGATACTTGTACCATGAGTTCCAGACACTTCAGTTAAAATGCGTTAATCCAGGAGTACGCTAGATAATCGGACTTCGAACAACTAAGCCCTGGAAAGGAAAATCTGCTAATCCGAGTACAGTAGTGATTTTTGTCTTTCGTCAGGAGGAAGTTTATCATTTTGGGGTTGACATAACACCTTTAAGTCTACGATTTCATTTAAAAAAGTTGTTGTTACGTAGCGTTGTTTTTCTTCGGCAGGGGGGTCAGGAATGTATGTACGGTATAACTCGTCTAGATTCTATTACTACTACGTTATATATAGAGGTTATAGATTTTGAAGTTAAATTAGAAGCGGACCCGCGCGAGTAGATTTAATTTTGAGGATAAACAGTGGCAAGAATAACATAAGGTGAGGGTGAGAATTGTGGTCAGATAGATATATAACTTTTTTTAACTCGGGATAAATGACACTGTTCAGACCTCTAACACAATATTAGCTAATATCTATTATTATATAGCTAAGTAATTTCGCGAGCTGTGATTGGTCAATGTACGTTCCATAACTTCCCGTACGGACCTTACGCCCACTTCCTGTCTCAAAGAAAATGAAGAAGCTATATAATAAACATATTATTAACCTTGATTGCTCTGTCCGTACCGTAAGTTATGGATCTTCGTTTGGCACCCTCGTTTTATGGCCGCGCACTTCACGCTTGAACCATAAAAAGGGGGGAAAAACTCGGTCCATTATCATGTCATTGTTTTTTTCTAGCCCACAAAAACGGCCCCATAGCTTGTTCTTTCTTATATCTTAATTTTTTGTCGTATGTTGTTTTGTTACAGCGTTGTAGCGGTTCTCTTCCACCACATGACCGATGCGTCACTTTGAAAGCCACGGGTAGGGACCCTAGAACAGGAGCGATGAGAACATTAGAGGCCAGAAACTGCAGCTACAGCTTTGGGTGTTACAGCATTTGTGCAATGGTTAACTCGACTGGGGATCTGACAAGCTGCACAAGCAGCTGCTGCATAGGCAACGGATGTAACTCCGAAGGTGTCTCCACTACTCCCGAAAGCGCAGGCACAGCCACTTCACCAACTATGAAATCGTCTGCCGACAAGTTCCAGTCCCTCTTCATGCAATCTATTTACTCTATCGTAGGAATCGCTTCCAGCTTTGTTTTGGTGTTTATCGGAGTCATCTGAAGACGTATACTCTATGCACATTAGTTTGCTCGTAGGCTGATTTCCTCTGACTGTGGAAAATTAGAAAAAAAATGACAACACACGGCACAGTATTGCACCATTTTTCAAGCTCATTTATAACCAGTGAGATAGTAGAGTTGATTTCGCAATTATTTCACCCTCACAGGAAACTCCACTATATTAGTTGATTATTATTACGCAGCTCACATCCGATATCATTAAAAACGTACACCGAGTTTGGGTTGACATGTTTGACAGGCTTGCTGCATGCCCGGCTGCTAGGCATAGTGGATTCAAATTCTGTTACCGTGTCTCACCTTCCTATTTTTTAATATATTTTTTTACTTTTTTTATCGAGTGTTTTTTGAAGGCCCAGCAAGGGTGAAGTTTTGGAGTTGGAAATATCTTTTAGCATAAGTATTATAACCGTAATTTTGCCCAAATAGAACACATATTTGATGTATTACTCGCGCAAACGAAATTCGAGGGGGGGGAGGGGTAAGGTATTTTGTTCTAGCTTTTTGCTTGGCCGAGCTGGGCATGGGTAAACATTAAACTTTACTTTTTGTCGTTCTTTACAAAACTTGAAATCTTGGAAACCGATCAGTTTTGTCATCAATGACATTCCGAACATGTTTGCTATCACAAATGAGGTATACCAATTCCAGAGATCTCCTTACCCATCCCTAACCGAACCATAACCCTAACCGTCAGCAAACAAGTTCCCAGGTAAACGACAAGGTTTTAGGGCTAAAGTTCCAGGGTTCACAGGTAAACAACGTGTTCTGAGCGTAGTGAGAGATTGCTCAGATTATAATTCGGCATGGGTTCAACTCAAAACATTAATGTGATGCCGCTTGGATTGATCAATCCATTTAATGTTTGCGAGTCTGGTGGTAATTTAATATAACTGGTACTAGCTATATTATATATTCATTGCTCGTTTAACATTATTATTTCTTTATGCTACTTCTGTTGTATACTCCTTGTAAACTTTATATGGTAAATAAACGGATTGATTGATTAATGTGATTAACCTTTCTTGTTCCACTTACTGGCCAGTGCTATTTTAGTTAGAGTCCCCGCGCAAAGTGGCCCCGTTTACGGCAGGTGTACAAACGGCATAGTTGTGATGGTGGTGGGCGACCGTATTAAGCTCCAATCAAACGGCCGGTTTCAACATCGGTACAACATTGGTACAACATTGGTACAACATCGGTACAACATTGGTACAACATCGGCTTGAAATGGCCTGAAAGCATTGCTGAAAGGTGTTGGAAGATATTGAAAGCATGTCAGAGAGAGTTTGACTTTGTTTATCGATTTAAAGATCAAAGTGGAGAACAAAATGACCGACATAGTGATATATTCTCACCGAGAGCATCTACAAACAATTCCAAGGGTGATACTAAGTTATGGGAGGGATCAGCACAAGGCGGTTGAGAGCGGGTAGCTCCCAGTGAGGGTAAAGAGGTTCATCGCTTCGGGGAGGGGGCGTAGCAGCGGACTTGCGTGTCTAGTTGACAAGACTAAAGAGGACTTATTGAACAAGGCGAGGCTCTATATATACGGAAAGCGTCATGTGGTTGCGTAACACATCCCCAAGGACCAAATTCCGCATGCCGGGGTTATGTGATAAGTGTGAGTATGGCCATTGTATGCGGTGGGAATAGTGGGGACGAACATATAATGGTTATATCGGTGCAAAATAGTTATTCACCGAACACTGTTATCTTCCTTTTATTATCAAGCATAGCCTGGATATCAGCGCTGCCAGTGAGAAGCGACATCAAGCAAGACCGTTTTCTGCAAAATCTTGTGTTTTATACCACAGTTTTGTTCACGAAATATATATCTGACTGACTGGGCCCTTTATGTATCAGTCAATTCCAAACCCGTGCATGTCCACACCTGGTCATCAATAGTGGGGCATTTAACGACCATCCAGGGACCCCAGGGGAGGGCATTGGATCGACAATGGGATAGGAAGCATCTGGGTATGGATCTAGTATTGGAAATTCCTAAGTCGACACGTGCACTGTAATGACGACTCAGTTGACAGATTTCAGTGGAGAGAATATTCGTTCTTTGTAAAGGCATATGGCCTGACTAGATAAAGTTGCAGGCCCGAAGAATATCTTTGGTGATTTCCCGATGGCATACCATTTTACATTATAAAATAACCCAAAGAAAGCGCGCGCTCTGATTGGTTGAAAGCCGTGTTTGCAGGAGGAGTATGTAAACATGAAAATGACGTCATACATCGTAGATTTTTGCTTTTTTCATTTTCTGCAAAAAAGTGGCGAAAATAACTGAAAATTACCCTAACTTAAAAACACATGTAACTAGTTTTCTAAAGGAAGGTTGTTCAGAAGAACATACGGAGAAAAAGAGCTAAACTGGACAGAATTTTCACAAGATTGAGCCAGTCGGAGCTTAAGCAAACTCGATGAAATACACAACAAAATACACAATGTCAGTTAACGTTTCAATTTAAATATTTAGTTCAGATTCTATATAAGAACAATAATTGTATTAAACTACATGTACTAGAACCATTCAGAAAATGTACGAAGCGCTAATAATCAATTACACAAAAACTACAGACACTGCAACTTTATAAGCTATCGTGCGTCACATTGAATCAGTGGAAATAAAACAAATATTAGCCGTTTTGGTTCGATTCAGTCTATGAAGTATTTTTTTTCATTCAGAGTAGGATGCTGGCAAGAAAATGTGACTGAAAAGAAATACAAGAACGAGAAGCTACAGAACTCAGAAGCTCTAATATCGGACGTCTGCTTACAACAGCGCGTAGACATCAAAAGTACCTTTTTGTATTCAAATAATGCATTGAAAGATACCCAAACAGCCATCTCCACATCGAAGTAATCTTGATAAGCTAATCCGACATTCTCTGGCTTTCAAATAGTCGAGTATGATGTCTGACGACGGGAAATAAAGATCTGAAACAACACAGAAAAGACTGAATAACGTGGGTGACCACAAACCTGCTAATCGAAGATGTCAGTTCGAGCTGAGCAATTCATTGATACGATGAACTTCAAGTACTGGCTCCAAATGTCCAGCAAGAGATTCTTCAGCTGTTCCAGAATATCATGGCCACAACAGGCACACTTTTTCCAGACAGTACAAATTATAGTTTATGTAATGCTTAATGCTTTTCGGCTGTCCAGTTCGTTGAATTCTCCGCAGCTCTGCAAGTGCTTTTTGTGTCGATTTTCGTAATTCAGGACGACTTTCGTTGCATTTCTATAGCCCGATATGGATCAATACTTTGGGCTTTTCATATTATTTTGCATTTTTGTCTTTTTAAAAGCTAGATTTTGGAGCATAAAATCACACTAGTACTTTCTCTCCTCTTGTCCATGCCAATTCGCACGCAGAACAAACATGGCCAACTTCACCATCGAATATGATTTACATTTTACAATGTATGGAGAATTTCGCGTTTGACATTTACGAAAAGATTAAAAAAAAAACATTTTGTACTCGATCTTGCGTCTATTTTAATAAAGAAATAGAAAAACGTTTACCGTGTTTACATAGCCTGATGCAAACACGAGGGGAAGTTTGGAATAATTCTCAAGTTTCTGTGTAAACCCTCGACCTTTGGAAACATAAATGCAGTTTGAATTTCAACAATCCAGATACTTGACCATCTAAATCTGCATGACTGAGGTACAACTCACGTGGCGGAAGACGAGCAATGCAAAGGATTAAAAAAAAACTAATTCGGTTTGCTGACGAGAATCCCCCGCCGGCAAGACCTGAAGATCCGACGGTTAATGTGTTTATATTGGGCATTCATAATTAGCGTCTTGCGCTTTTCCCCAAGGACCTACCAACTTGCATATTAAGCGCTATTTTCAATTGCAATTCACTTGACGCTAACCAGTTCCACCTCGGTTATTTACTTAACCGGGGTTAAAATATGGGAGACGAAGAAACCACCGTTACCATAACCGATTTTAACCGATCCTAATTAGGAAAGGAAAAGTATTTTAAGACTGCCCTTAATGAAAGTGAAGGCAACTTGCGTAAGACCTGGCGCGTTGTAAATGAATTAACCTCCAGAAAATCAAACAACTCTGCTTTAAAAGAAATTAAGCATAATGGATTTCATTTCCAATGCGCACGAGCTGTCAGATGTCTTCAGCGATCATTTCTCGAATATAGCGCCCCAACTCGCTAATGAGATACCTTACAACGAAAACAGCCCATCGCACATGGAATATCTTATCGGGACCAATAATAATAATAATAACTAAAATCAACAAACACCACCAAAGTATTTTCTTTATTATCGAAATTATGTAAATCAAAATTAACAAGTCTCGACAAGATGTACGCAAGGCTCCTACGCGAATGCGCAGACTTAATTGCAAACTCTCTCCGTTTGATTTGTAATCGATCCATCGTTTCAGGCATTTTTCCCGACGAGTGGAAATGCTCGAAAGTTATTCCGCTATTCAAACAGGGAGAACAATTATCGACCGATTTCTATTATCCCGATAGTTGCAAAAGTCTTTGAGAGAATCGTTTATGATCAGCTCTATGACTACTTAACTACTAATAATTTAATCACACGCCATCAGTCTGGATTTCGGTCCCTGCATTCCACCGTCACGGCATTACTTGAATCCACTGACGACTGGGCTTATAACATCGACCGAGGCAATGTTAATGCGGTGGTATTTCTAGATCTAAAAAAGGCGTTCGACACAGTTGACCACACTATTCTTCTATCTAAATTAAAAGAATACGGGGTTAGAGGCGCCTCGTTGGAATGGTTTGAGTCATACTTAAATAATCGTAATCAAAGATGTCAAATCGATGTCAAATCGTAATTAAAGTAATTAAGTAATCGTAAACATTTCTTTATCCGACACGATAGGCAACTAGTTCCTGTAAAAACTAGTGTTGGTCTGCGTCGGCGGGGAAGATAAACACTGGTATGTAATCAACTATTGAGCATTATCATGTGGCATTCCCCAGGTAACAATCATTGGACCCCTCCTTTTCATTTTATTCATAAATGACTTGCCTAACTGTCTCTCAAACTGTCAGCCTCGTATGTACAATGTATGCTGACGACACGCATTTAAGTTTTGCAAGTAACAATATTGATAACAGTAGTATACAAAGTGGGGGGGCTGGGACACACACAACAAATTTCAACGAACAAACACAACAAAAAAGCAACAAAGAGCAGCAAACGGCTGGGACACGTACAACAAATTTCAACGAACCGATGCAACAAAAAACAACATATGACACAAGAAAAACAACATATAATAAGACCCTCATTATTTCGTTGTATTTTTTAGTGCGCGTTGTTGCATTTTTTTTACCCCATTAGAGAAAGGTTACTATTAGGTATTGCACTATGGCCGAACCCCGTTTATTATATCGTGCGATATTCTATCGTATTTTCTCTAGCGATTCTCGTTTTTCCAACCCCGGGACTTTCGCAACATTATTAGAGCGATCGTGCTATAATCGAGTAATCG
Organism: Actinernus sp. WN-2022; assembly: GCA_030867875.1. Lineage (NCBI taxonomy): Eukaryota > Metazoa > Cnidaria > Anthozoa > Actiniaria > Actinernidae > Actinernus > Actinernus sp. WN-2022. Next base: position 13,298,438 of record JAOWCC010001589.1, read on the forward strand.
AAGCCCTTTATAGGACCCTCATTTTTTTCGGCTACCTCTCGTTTCGGCAACCATTTTGGCGAACACTTGCCACCCCCCAACAAGAAAGATGCAATTTGTTGCCAAGAAACTTCGTATTGAACACCGGTGGCCCAAGGGATATAGGCAACCATTCCGATTGCCCCAAACCCTACAGCAACATGGCAGCTATCCACGCAACATTCGAAAGCATGGGACTTCGTATGGAAAAGAACACAGCCCTCCATCTCCTACAAGAGAATACCTACGATAGCAACCTCGTTTCGGACATTGCCGATGTGGACTATCTGTCTGGAAACGAAGGCCAAACCAACCTGGTTCCACTCGAAGGTCTCCCAACGTTCGTGGACGACGTATACGTGTTCGGCTATCTATCTCGCGAGGAAGTAGTCTACAAAGGCCGAAAGGTTCTACTATCCACAGGAGAAGGTGGGAAAGCGAAACAGGTGGTTGCAGCAATCCAACTCGCAATCCAAAACTCTACCCTATCGAGCAAATCCCTACACGCAGCCATTGTCCACACAGTTCGATCTACCACCACCGGTATTGTCTCTACAACGATAGCCCGAATAGAAAACGACACAGAAAGCCGAGCACTCCAAGCATGGCGCAAGCTATATCCAGACAAAGAACCCGAGGCCTACTTCGTCGCCAAGGTAGATGTATCGGAAATTCCAATGGAGCAACTACAAGATGCACTTGCAGGATTCGAAAGGCACCTCGAAATCGGCGGATACGGAATCTATTGCATAGACTATACCCAAGACTTCTCGGGAGTACTAGATCGCCCAACCCTTGTGGACCATCTGGTGGAAAACGAAGGCATGCGAGAACAAGGAGACCTGGGCAGTGCAATGCGAGCCGACAGAGCAACCATCTTGGACAACGCAGGCTCTGTTGGAAAACACGTTTGCACGTATCTTCGCACCACACCAACAGGCAAGACGATTCGTGCAAAGATATACAACAAGATAGTTTCCAATTTCGAAGCAGGAGAGATTCGAGAACCTTTTGGTGGCCACCTTGCAGACTATGTCGACTGTCCCAACGAACATCTTCGCAAAACATTCCAGCATCCGGATGTCCAGGCTAGAGGATGCACTCGAGTCGAAGTTTCGCTATATGCATGCCGCCTTGGCGAAGAGTTGTCTACCAATATAGGCAAAGAGCTGGTAGAGGGGGTTCTACGGACCTTGGGCCAAGATCTCTTCGTAGTACAACCACCATCCAGGCAATGGAAGAATCTCGCCCAAGAGCTGGACCGTTGTTGTCTTCTTGCAGATCGGCCGTCCCACACAATATATGCAGTGTGGTATGCCCATTCCAAGACGAAGAGGGTAGCTGGAGTGCGGGTAGCTCCTACAGCAGCCATATGCGACAACGACCAGTACTGGGAGAAAGCAGTACAATGGACGATTTCCGAGTTTGGTTTCCGATGCTGCCCAATATTTCGTGTGGATATTCTAGAGGCCACAGACGATGGCATCGACATAGGTCCACTTCGCTGCTACACAAAAGCAGCCAACACTTCTACTATTCTTGCTGCCAGCAAACACCCAGTGCAGAAACACACCAACTGCCTTCCACCAAGCCAACTGCTTCCAGAAACCACCCAAGTAGCACGGATATGGCGAGAAAAACACACAAACCATGCTATAGGGAAAGAAAAGATTCGATGGCCACTAGAAGAAATACCCACAGATCGCGAAATATCCACGCTATCTACACACCATAGGCTAGCTAGATTGTTGTCTATTGCAGACGCGAAGAAGGCCGAGTTGTGGCGTCGTAGAGTTGTCGAAGAACAAGTTGCACTTCGAGCGAAAAGGATAGAAGAGATCGCGAACATAGAACGCTTCCTATCTGGAAAGAGAGCTTTCGAAGCAAAAGCAGCCAAGGTCGTAGGCAGGATAGAGATGGCCGCGAAAAACCCAACCTACAAGCTAGACTACTTTCTTCCCCACACCAACTTTCGTGTCCTAGGATTCCGAAGATGCAAAAGCCAGTATGGCAATACAGCCAGAATCTTTGTAGATGTCGAGGTGCCAGGGTGCGACGTACGAGAGGATATGGCCATATGGAGCACAACAGGCCTGTCGACTATACTCGACAAACTCGAGGGCAACTTCTCGCAGGCCAACCAACTATACTACCTAGCCCAACTATCCCCAAACAAACCAACCTTTCGTTTCCAAACCCAACCGGCGAAAAAGTTCTATGCCAACAACAAACAAATCGAATGGATTCCCATATCTATGCAAGAGACCCCAAACCCAGCAGACAAGCCTTTGGTAGAAGCCCTATTGCAAAAAGCCAACGCAGGATATAGCAATCCTAGATCGTATACTGGAGCTAGAAGAAAGAGTACAAATCCTAGAGGAAAGCCAACGAGCCCCTATCCTAGAGTTGGATGCAACCGAGCCAATGCAGGATGTAGACCAACAAATACTGGAGTACATACAAAAACTGGAGACAGATCTAGACGCTGCAACCCTGCGAGCCGATATGGCAGAGTCGAACCCCAAAGGAGTAGTATGGACACTTGTGCTTCTCGACATCCTTGCTATATCCTATGCATTCGCAATGTATCAAAAGGCAGAAAAGAGCACCCACATAGATTCCACCAAATTGGGAGAAGAAAAGAGTAGCCACATTGGTCCCGCCAAATTGAAAGGAAGAAGTAGACCAACCCCACATAGGTCACCACTCGACATGGAGTAGGAAATTACCGATGTAGGCCACCACGAGCAAAGTGCAAACAAAGACAACGTACGAATATGGGCGTAGGCAACCACAAACAAAGTGCGAACGAACACGACATACGGATATGGGTGTAGGCCACCACGAGCAAAGCAAAAATAGGAAACGAGTAGCATCGCAAAAAAAAAAAGCAGAAGACAAAAAAGAAAAAAGAAAAAAAGAAAAAGAAAAAATAGAAAGCAAGTAGCATTGCAAAAATAGAAAACAAACGGAACCGCAAAGATAGGAAAACAAATGCCACTGCAAAATACGAACCATAGCAAACAACGTCCGGCCTACACCACCACCACGAACCCGCAGACAAATGCAATCCATAGACACCACAAAAGAGCTACGATCTTTGGCGATTGCTTTCTCCAGGTACGTATGTGTAGTATCGTGTCCCTAGATGCGTAGTATCTTGTCTACCCCCCATACGTTCGTACCTGTAGAGACGATACGATACGATACTACACATACGTACCTGGAGAAAGCAATCGCCAAAGATCGTAGCTCTTTTGTGGTGTCTATGGATTGCATTTGTCTGCGGGTTCGTGGTGGTGGTGTAGGCCGGACGTTGTTTGCTATGGTTCGTATTTTGCAGTGCCATTTGTTTTCCTATCTTTGCGGTTCCGTTTGTTTTCTATTTTTGCAATGCTACTTGCTTTCTATTTTTTCTTTTTCTTTTTTTCTTTTTTCTTTTTTGTCTTCTGCTTTTTTTTTGCGATGCTACTCGTTTCCTATTTTTGCTTTGCTCGTGGTGGCCTACACCCATATCCGTATGTCGTGTTCGTTCGCACTTTGTTTGTGGTTGCCTACGCCCATATTCGTACGTTGTCTTTGTTTGCACTTTGCTCGTGGTGGCCTACATCGGTAATTTCCTACTCCATGTCGAGTGGCGACCTATGTGGGGTTGGTCTACTTCTTCCTTTCAATTTGGCGGGACCAATGTGGCTACTCTTTTCTTCTCCCAATTTGGTGGAATCTATGTGGGTGCTCTTTTCTGCCTTTTGATACATTGCGAATGCATAGGATATAGCAAGGATGTCGAGAAGCACAAGTGTCCATACTACTCCTTTGGGGTTCGACTCTGCCATATCGGCTCGCAGGGTTGCAGCGTCTAGATCTGTCTCCAGTTTTTGTATGTACTCCAGTATTTGTTGGTCTACATCCTGCATTGGCTCGGTTGCATCCAACTCTAGGATAGGGGCTCGTTGGCTTTCCTCTAGGATTTGTACTCTTTCTTCTAGCTCCAGTATACGATCTAGGATTGCTATATCCTGCGTTGGCTTTTTGCAATAGGGCTTCTACCAAAGGCTTGTCTGCTGGGTTTGGGGTCTCTTGCATAGATATGGGAATCCATTCGATTTGTTTGTTGTTGGCATAGAACTTTTTCGCCGGTTGGGTTTGGAAACGAAAGGTTGGTTTGTTTGGGGATAGTTGGGCTAGGTAGTATAGTTGGTTGGCCTGCGAGAAGTTGCCCTCGAGTTTGTCGAGTATAGTCGACAGGCCTTTTGTGCTCCATATGGCCATATCCTCTCGTACGTCGCACCCTGGCACCTCGACATCTACAAAGATTCTGGCTGTATTGCCATACTGGCTTTTGCATCTTCGGAATCCTAGGACACGAAAGTTGGTGTGGGGAAGAAAGTAGTCTAGCTTGTAGGTTGGGTTTTTCGCGGCCATCTCTATCCTGCCTACGACCTTGGCTGCTTTTGCTTCGAAAGCTCTCTTTCCAGATAGGAAGCGTTCTATGTTCGCGATCTCTTCTATCCTTTTCGCTCGAAGTGCAACTTGTTCTTCGACAACTCTACGACGCCACAACTCGGCCTTCTTCGCGTCTGCAATAGACAACAATCTAGCTAGCCTATGGTGTGTAGATAGCGTGGATATTTCGCGATCTGTGGGTATTTCTTCTAGTGGCCATCGAATCTTTTCTTTCCCTATAGCATGGTTTGTGTGTTTTTCTCGCCATATCCGTGCTACTTGGGTGGTTTCTGGAAGCAGTTGGCTTGGTGGAAGGCAGTTGGTGTGTTTCTGCACTGGGTGTTTGCTGGCAGCAAGAATAGTAGAAGTGTTGGCTGCTTTTGTGTAGCAGCGAAGTGGACCTATGTCGATGCCATCGTCTGTGGCCTCTAGAATATCCACACGAAATATTGGGCAGCATCGGAAACCAAACTCGGAAATCGTCCATTGTACTGCTTTCTCCCAGTACTGGTCGTTGTCGCATATGGCTGCTGTAGGAGCTACCCGCACTCCAGCTACCCTCTTCGTCTTGGAATGGGCATACCACACTGCATATATTGTGTGGGACGGCCGATCTGCAAGAATACAACAACGGTCCAGCTCTTGGGCGAGATTCTTCCATTGCCTGGATGGTGGTTGTACTACGAAGAGATCTTGGCCCAAGGTCCGTAGAACCCCCTCTACCAGCTCTTTGCCTATATTGGTAGACAACTCTTCGCCAAGGCGGCATGCATATAGCGAAACTTCGACTCGAGTGCATCCTCTAGCCTGGACATCCGGATGCTGGAATGTTTTGCGAAGATGTTCGTTGGGACAGTCGACATAGTCTGCAAGGTGGCCACCAAAAGGTTCTCGAATCTCTCCTGCTTCGAAATTGGAAACTATCTTGTTGTATATCTTTGCACGAATCGTCTTGCCTGTTGGTGTGGTGCGAAGATACGTGCAAACGTGTTTTCCAACAGAGCCTGCGTTGTCCAAGATGGTTGCTCTGTCGGCTCGCATTGCACTGCCCAGGTCTCCTTGTTCTCGCATGCCTTCGTTTTCCACCAGATGGTCCACAAGGGTTGGGCGATCTAGTACTCCCGAGAAGTCTTGGGTATAGTCTATGCAATAGATTCCGTATCCGCCGATTTCGAGGTGCCTTTCGAATCCTGCAAGTGCATCTTGTAGTTGCTCCATTGGAATTTCCGATACATCTACCTTGGCGACGAAGTAGGCCTCGGGTTCTTTGTCTGGATATAGCTTGCGCCATGCTTGGAGTGCTCGGCTTTCTGTGTCGTTTTCTATTCGGGCTATCGTTGTAGAGACAATACCGGTGGTGGTAGATCGAACTGTGTGGACAATGGCTGCGTGTAGGGATTTGCTCGATAGGGTAGAGTTTTGGATTGCGAGTTGGATTGCTGCAACCACCTGTTTCGCTTTCCCACCTTCTCCTGTGGATAGTAGAACCTTTCGGCCTTTGTAGACTACTTCCTCGCGAGATAGATAGCCGAACACGTATACGTCGTCCACGAACGTTGGGAGACCTTCGAGTGGAACCAGGTTGGTTTGGCCTTCGTTTCCAGACAGATAGTCCACATCGGCAATGTCCGAAACGAGGTTGCTATCGTAGGTATTCTCTTGTAGGAGATGGAGGGCTGTGTTCTTTTCCATACGAAGTCCCATGCTTTCGAATGTTGCGTGGATAGCTGCCATGTTGCTGTAGGGTTTGGGGCAATCGGAATGGTTGCCTATATCCCTTGGGCCACCGGTGTTCAATACGAAGTTTCTTGGCAACAAATTGCATCTTTCTTGTTGGGGGGTGGCAAGTGTTCGCCAAAATGGTTGCCGAAACGAGAGGTAGCCGAAAAAAATGAGGGTCCTATAAAGGGCTTCGATTACTCGATTATAGCACGATCGCTCTAATAATGTTGCGAAAGTCCCGGGGTTGGAAAAATGAGAATCGCTAGAGAAAATACGATAGAATATATCGCACGATATAATAAACGGGGTTCGGCCATAGTGCAATACCTAATAGTAACCTTTCTCTAATGGGGTAAAAAAAATGCAACAACGCGCACTAAAAAATACAACGAAAAAATGAGGGTCTTATTATATGTTGTTTTTCTTGTGTCATATGTTGTTTTTTGTTGCATCGGTTAGTTGAAATTTGTTGTACGTGTCCCAGCCGTTTGCTGCTCTTTGTTGCTTTTTTGTTGTGTTTGTTCGTTGAAATTTGTTGTGTGTGTCCCAGCCCCCCCACTTTGTATACTACTATAACATTAATTGTGTTGTGAATGAAGACCTCGCCAAAATAAATGATTGGCTCATCGCAAACAAACTCACATTAAATAAATCTAAAACTGAATTCATGCTAATTGGATCGAGACAAAAGTTAAGTACGTTTAATAGATCCCATCTCTAGTCATTGATAATGCTCCTATAAAGCAAGTCACATTTTTTTTATCTCTTGGAGTTACTATTGATGAAAATCTGTATTGGAATGTACACATTGATAATATATCTAAGAAGATTGCTTCTGGTATCGGAGCGCTGAAACGTTGCAGACCATGTGTTCCCTCGGCAACGCTGCAGTTTATTTACAGTACCCTGGTTCAACCGCATTGTGATTACTGCAGTGTCGTCTGGGGTAACTGTAATATTACCTTGTCTAACAAACTACAAAATCTGCAAAACCGAGTAGCTCGGATTTTAACTCACTCCAGCGATATGATACCAATGCTGATCTTCTATTTGAACGACTCGACTGGAGAAAACTCGACTCACAGCGTCAATTACAAAAGGCAATTATGGTTTATAAGTCTGTGAACGACCTTGCTCCTGATTACCTTAGTGCACAATTTACTGATCGTAGTAGTGTTACGAACTATTCCCTGAGAGGCACCGAGGGCAAACTTGCCATTCCTCTGCCCCGCACAAATTTCATGATAAATAGTTTTAGCTACAGCGGAGTAGTACTCTGGAATAGTGTACCAGTGGAGCTGCGGCAGGCAAGCACTCTTAGCAGTTTTCGATCTGGCTGCAGCAGCTTCTTCTCTTGAATTAAACTCAGTTATAATCTGTAATTCACATGGTATTCATGTAAAACAGGTAGTTTGTAGTTATATTAGATTAGTTAGTAGTTTTCATAATTTATCATATTTTATTGAGCGATTGTATTATTATTATTATTTATTTTTAGTAATTTATATCCATGCAACTGATGAATCAACCGTGTCTAAATAAAGTTACACATACATACATACATACATACTGGACTTCAAACAGTTTGTGGTCGACCAGTTGGCTAGTCACAAAGAAGCTCAGTCCACTGAGTTTAAAAAACGCAAGTGATACTGCTTCAGCAGCACTCTCCGCCTCTAAGATAAATCGCGAGAAATGTGAGATTCAGTTCATCAACGATAATAATTTCAAATTTAACAGGGTGATACAGGACAAGCTTTACGGTCTTCAAGAATTACTCAAAGCACAGCAACCTGAGGGCGAACCCGCCATGATTGTCGAAGAAGTACTCAACCTAATAACGGAACGTGATAGGAAAAATTGAATTGCTGATTCCTCTGACGGTGGCAGGTTGACAATCGAGCATTACGAGTCGAGTCCTGTTTCACTTAAAGACGATGATGATAAGAAGATCAGGTCGGCAGAACGAGTAGGCCTTCGTGATCAGGCACGAAGTCGAAGCAAGCGACAGTCTCGGAGATCTAGAGGCCAAGGTCGTCAGTACACTGGCCCTTAAATCCCTTATGCCCAAGGAAATACCCGGCCCTGCATGGCAGCATGCACTACAACAACCGCCAATGGCAACCCTCCACAACCACCAGTACTTCACAGCAGCCAAGAGAATTCATGAGGTCCCTACCGATACTGTGCATGTGGCGCAACAATCCACTGGTGCAGGGAGTGCCCCCTGAATCTTTTCTATCTTGGAAATGCTAACGAGAACGCAAGCAACAAAACATGGTACCAAAGCCACTGAAGAACCGAGTGAAAGTGGTGAAACGACAGGGAAAACAGAGGAAGTGAAGAAGAGGTTCTTATAAGCGACAAAGAGCATTTAGACGGAAGCAACGCTGGAAGAGCAAATCGAGACGAAGATGAAGAAATCGGTTTTCGCGCCAAAACTTCAAACTCTGAGTATGCTAATGAGATCAATTCAAGAGTTGAATATCAATTAGTTGAAACCAAGCAATTACTAGAAAAAGTCTTAACTGATCTAAGTGTTTTGAAAGATTCTTATGCTGCGCTAATGACTTCCAACAATGACCTATATAAGGAATGAACTCATTAGTCTTCGCCAGCAAGTGTCATCCGTTGGCCAGCTAGTCCAATCATAGTCACCCACTGGCAACCAGGAATGGGTAGGCGTTAGAAGAAAAAAACATGGTCCTTTGAGCGTTCATAATCAGTACGACCCTTTAGTTATCGCGGATGACGAAGTTTCATCTCAGTAATGGAGGCAGCCAGAAGCTATTCCGGTAGTTCCTAACCATGAATCGCCGTGTTCGTCAGCTCATTCCCTTGACAGTCAACTAAAGGCCTATCAGAAGAAGCAAAATGACAGACATCAAAGAGAACCGAAACCCCACAGCGAAAATAACCCGAATGGTAGGAAAGTCCTGATCATTGGTTATTCGATAGTAAAGAACAAAAGCCCCAACAAGATAAATAAAGCGTGTGGCAGACAAGTTCTTTGCAAGTCGCTAAGTGGAGCTAGAGTCGATGAGGTTCAGTCCGAAGCCCGTTGTCGTGAAAGTATAATTCAGGATACCTGTGTAATAATTAATGGCATTGATGACGCGTGCGCGCGCACTTGTAGATCTTCTGAACCAGCAGTAAAAATTATAATATCCATCAAAGTTTTCAGTTATTTTGGTAAAATAATTTACGACATGGTCCTTCGAGCCTAAGAACAACATGTCGGAGACAAAAGAGCAGGGAGGGATTGTACATTACATCCCGCATTTACCAGTGTTCAAAGATAGCACTACCACAAGAATGAGAATTGTGTACGACGCTTCCACAAAGATGTCACGTGACACCTTGAGTTTGAATGACTGTTTACATACCGGTCCTAAGCTGTTACAAGAACAAGGAGATTTTGCTTAAGTTTAGAGTGCATACGAACGCATTTACCGCCGACATAGAAAAAGAATGTTTACAGATATAAATAGATCAAGAAGACAGAGACGCCACGAGATTTCTATGGTTGAAAGACATCACAAAGTCAGCCAATAGCAACGATAACATCGAAATCTATCGCTTCTGTAGAGTCCTCTTTGGAGCAGCGCCTTCGCAATTCCTCTTACAAGCTACAGTAAAGAGCCACTTGAGTAAATATCATTATAAAGAGGATTGGGTAGCCAAGGATCTAATGGAAACTATGTACATGGATAATGTTGTAACTGGTGTGTCCACCGAAACACAGGCAATCACGTACTATGTCCAATCCAGAAAGCTACAGAATTCAGCAAGAATGAATCTTCGTCAATGGTATACAAGTTCCTACGCTCTGAAACAAAACATCTTAGAGGACAAAATGGGTGTACCAAGTTGTACGATTAAAGTTTTGGGTCTTATGTGGGATTCAGATAACGATACTCTTTCTATGGCATTCCACAAGGCAATTCAAGATTCAAAAAACCTTACAAAAATGACGAAGGGAATAGTGCTTAGCATAGCAGCAAAACTGTTTGACCCCCTTGGTTTCATAGAGCCATTCCTGATAAAAGCAAAAATCATGATGCAGGAACTGTGGAAATCTAAATTAGACTGGGACGACGAACTGCCAGAAAATCTTGCAAAGGATTGGAAAGCTTGACTGGAAGACATTGAAGGTCTAACAACAATAACTATTAACCGCAGATATGTCACTCCACACGTCGGGCATAAAGTACGTCAAAATCGGCATCAGTGAGCGTTGACAAATAATTAAAATTAAAACAATTTCTTTACTTATAGTCTCAATTTGAAGAAATGTTGGTGAATTGTTAACAAAATGAAACTACATATTTTAGGGCTTTTATGTTAGCATGATGACGTTATTGTGACGTCAAAAGTGATGCCTCCTTATTTGGTAAAATTCCCCCTTTAATGGATGTTACAAACAGACTACACCATCAAAGGGCCTTCATGACACACATTCCTTTGGCGCAAATTTGAACGTTCTACTACTATTATAGCAAAAGTTATAGAGGAATGGCTGTTGCTATGACGTCATATTTAGTGACGTCAGGTGTCATACCTAAATGAGGCTGCCTATTGTTAAAAAATCAAGAAAAGAAAATAATGTGGGTTTTCAGTGCCAGACTAGCGCATTTCATCACTAAAACTCGAAAATCACTCAAAGGATTTTTTCTAAGGGCATGTATAAAAAAGTATGACGTCATAATGACGTTGTTAAAAATATGACTTCAATTTTAAGCCGGTTATGGACAAAAAATCAAAATTCAAAAACATACGATTTTAGCCACCAACGTGTTTTATGATTGGACAAAATGTCATGCAACAATATTTACAACTCTAAAAATTGAATGAAGCGATGTTTTTATAAATACTTTTGTGGTGTTTATTTCCGGCCAAATTTTGGCGGGAAAAAGGACAAAATTCAAACTTTCATAACTTTTGATTTCCTTAACCAATCGACATCGGGTTTTCGATTCCTTCATTCTCATCACGAGTAGATTTTAACAATATACGACATTTCGTTTTTAGAGATAATGAACAGTTGCAAGAAACGTATTACAAATGGATAAATGACGTCATTGTGACGTCACGATGGAAGTAACATAGCTTAAAAAATCAGGTTATATTCCTTTTGCGATTCTACATCCTTCTACCAAAATTCAATCGTCTGCATTGAAAACTTTTTAAAATATAGAACTGATGCCGTTTTTATGGTCGTTTGTGCCCACCGTGCCAGCCAACCCACAAAAGGTGCAAGTGCATGTATTCTGCGATAGCAGTATGAAAGCCTACGGAGCAGTCAGACTTACATGTACAAGTTACGCAAGTTATGTCCAGGAGCAGAGTCGCACCCCTGAAACAATTAACCCTCCCGACGTTGGAATTACTAGCCGCACTGGTAGGGTCGAAACTATCCAAATACGTAACCGAAAAATTCAAGTCGAAGTTTGGTGAGTTTGAAGTCTTCCTCTGGAGCGATTCACAAATTGTTCTCTCCTGGTTAACCAGTAACAAAGCCCTGCACAAAACGATCAAGCCCATGATAGAGACAATCACATCAGGATGCCAATGGAAGTACTGCCCGACTGCAAGTAACCCGGCCGACTTCCTAACACGTGGAATTCCCTCTAGATCACTTATAGATAATGCATTGTGGTTTACTGGACCAGCATGGTTAAAGCAAGAACAAAGTCAATGGCCAATCTGGAAGCAATAAAAGGAAAAGACAACAGAGCCCGAAACAAATATCTCATGCAACGTTGCACTAGAAAACGAGCCAAGTATCCTCAACATTATCGACATTAAGAAATTCAGCAGCATTGAGAAGTTGCTAAAAGTGATTGCTTGGATAATACGTTTCAAGAACGTTTGTAGAAAATATCAGACTGAAAGAGAGGGAGCAATAACTCCAAAGGAACTCAAGAATACAAAACGCCTTCTTATAATCTTCCAGCTTGTGATCTGAATTCCAGTGTACGTATGTATGCGGATGATACAAGTTTAACTGTTGCTAATGCAAACGAGAGCGTCCTAAAGCAACACATGAATCATGATTTGCATGAAATACATACATTGTTATAAGCAAACAAGCTTAGCCTAAATGTAGTTAAAACAAAATACATGATAGTAGCCAGTCAAAATAAGATAAGAATCCTGGATTATCCTTTTCAAATTCAAGTAGATAGCAAACCTCTGAAAGGGAATTGACATATAAATATCTCGGAGTAGAGATAGATCAATCCCTTAACTGGAAAGATCAAATAAATAAAACTGCTAAGAAAGCTTCGGGAGGAATTGGCGCGTTAAAAGAGTAAGGTATCTCGTTCCTTATGAAACTTTAATTACAATCTATAATTCACTTGTGCTACCATATTTTGATTATTGTAGCGCAGTATGGAGAACATGTGGGAAAGGGATGTCGGACACACTCCAAAGGCTCCAAAATAGAGCCGCCAGAGTGGTCACTTTTTTTCAAATTATGATAAGCGATAGGCTGAGTTGCTGGATGAGCTGGGGTGGGACAATCTTGAAGAAAGAATATTGAAGCAATTAGCAATATTAATGTCAAAAACACTAAACGGGGGCACTCCAAACTACTTTACTAACATGTTTGAAAATACAAACAATATTCATTCTTATAACTTGAGAAATTCGTCTAGTAATCTGTTTGTGCCTAGACCAAACAGCGAAAGTGGTAAACTAAGTTTTCAATATAGAGTGTCTGTTCTCTGGAATAGCTTTTCTAACAATATTAAGAATCAGACAAGTATTGCAGCTTACAGAGACGCATTAAATGATTTAGAACTATTTTTATAAACAGTGTCGCCATTTTTATTATCAATACGATTTGGTATTTTTATGAATTTTGTAGTTATAGACACGTCTCTCAGGAAGAGCATGTGTATGATGAGAAACTGTGTATACATAAAGATTATGTATGTATGTCATCTCGGTAATTTGTCACAGGCCATTATTGTTTCCAACATGGTTAGATCGGATCTTTATAAGGCCGGTATTGTTGCTAACGATGAAAAGTCCGTGTTGGTTTCACAATAGGCTTTATTGCATGCATAAAATCCTATAATATTCCTCATTGGGGTCACGTGACAATGACGTCTTTTCAAAAAGAGCTGAAAACTTAAGATAAAGCAGAAATAAAATATTATAAATAACCAATAAATACAAATTTCCAATTGTAAACAGTAAAGTTACATTAAACTAAGTCTTATAACTAAACTTGGCCAGTTTTTTCTATGAATTTGTTATATTATCACGAATTTTCAATATTTATGTACCCTGCGAGCAGAAGTTTCTCATCTCTCTGACTTTCCTGTCGCCGAGAGAAACCTCTGCCACGAAACGATTGCTTTTCGCGTTGAGCATGCGCCACGGTATCTGGATTACCATTGGCCGAAAAAAACGAGACGGTAAACATTGTAGAATAAATTGTGTGTAGATTTCAGATTGTCCATTTCCTATTGTTATAAACGGCAGTGGAGAAAATAACATTAATGTCCTTCTTCGAAGGTATAAATCAAAGCTTTCTTTAGGATAAATTAAGGTAGATTTATTGAACGGTAATTTCAAGGCCTTCTGTGCAGTTCAGTAAAGTAAGGAGAAGACAAAGCCGTAGTTTGAAGCCCGTTCGTATCAATCGTCGGCAAACAACAAACGCGTGACGACATAAATAACGGCTGCGAAGGATACTGTGGGCTCTTGCAAAACCAGCAAAGAAAGCCAAAAAGTCATGCCCGAGTGATATCAAACAGGTAAAACCGATTTGGTATCTGGTTTATCACGTGGTTTACCTCCAAGATTTTGGAGGTTGCAAGTGCGCATGTTCAACGGGAAAAGCAATCGTTTCGTGGCAGAGGTTTCTCTCGGCGACAGGAAAGGCAGAGAGATGAGAAACCTCTGCTCGCAGGGTAATATTTATGTAAACCGGGAGTAGTTTTGGGTACCCTGTGGTAAAACAGAAAATATGGATATTTCGGAGTTTTTCATCTTTCGAAACAAATTCCTTAAATTTAAGATATGTTACATTGGTTTCCATATTATGACAGTCGTTATATAACTATAAGAGCCATCGAAATGGGAAGGTGTTTTATTTCTTCTGCAGAGCGTCAGTGACCATCTCGTGGACAGTCTCATGCAGTATATTTGAATTGTGATTTTAAAAGTGTGCCAAATATCTTATAGTTGTTTTAACAAAAAAAGTTTTATATGAAGCAGTTTTGTTTATAGTTATACAAATTATTGATTCAGAACATATCTATGATTAACTTACAGGTCTTCTAGGTCTGTTTATTACGGTCATTTTACATTTTACAGAGAAGTCAGTGTGTTATGAATGTTGTAATTCTTAATTATTATTTCGGTATTTCATAGGCAAAATTTGTGTAATATAGTCCAGTTTTGTTTATAGCTCATACAAATTTTTGATTTAGGACATTTCTATGATAAACTTGATGGTCTTTTAAGTCTGTTTTTTTCTCTCGAAATATACCGTTTCTTGACATCGCAGCTGCTACGGGTGAATCCGAAATCCCAAGAATTGAATATCATCGTAAGTGTCGCAGCATTTTTACCATGAAAAAGTCCTTAGATTGCGACAAGCACTTCATGACCCCCAAAGCCATCAGAGCTGCAATAAAGCGCTGTCGATATCCTCGATTGTCTAAGAATGTTCTTACGTACACTCCTGGCTGGTAACCTAGACATGCAGCAAGACGCCTCTTCTAGGGTTAAACGTTTCATCAATTCCTTTGGCTAAGACTGTGTGTATGGGGTAAGCTGTGGGGAGCAGAAACCCCTAAAGCATATCTTACTGCCTTATGCAATTAAGTCTCTAACCAACAACGTAGAGCTGATACACATTATAAATCGCTGCGGCCATGGGCTTTTCTACTCGCAAATCGAAGACACAGCCTTGTGCTTACACAAGATGGCTAGAGCATCAGATGGGAGTGTTCCATTTCCAGAAAATATCCAGCCCTTTGTCAGCACAACATTGGCTTGGGATAATATCGACAGGTTAGAGGAGACGCTTTCCGGTGGTGTCACCTCTCACAGGGTAAACAGCATTGCTGTACAGGCAAAAGTGTTTAGTCCACAACTCTCATCCGATTCTGTTGTCGTGAAAGAAAGAAAAATAATTATAGAGCTGCCTCCGTCATTGCTCCCAGTATATAATGCTGGTGCCCGTGTTGGACCTCCAGCGCGAAAATATGTAAGGTATTACAAAATGCTTGGAAGAAGAATCTGCTGTGGGTGTTTACCCGTTTACATGAAGCCGAAAATCAGAGGGTTAGCGGCTGGACAGAGTTTAATATTTCCAGTCGTGATGATGTGACTGTGTCCCAAGATAACGTGGGATACCTTCCTTCGATTGATGCACCAGCAACTAATCTATCAACTGTTTATGAGGTACTGCTGCAGTCGGTCAAGATAAAAGATGCATTAGCTCTAAAGAGTATCCTTGTTTTTTGACCAGGCACTTTATGCAAAAGCTGCATAAAGTCATCTGGAAGAGGAGTGATCAGTTTCGGGATATTGTTCCTTGGATGGGTGTGTTCCATACAATATGCTGGATTAAGAGACCTTTGTATAGAATCTTGAGTAATTGCTGAAGGTTTCCGGAGTCCTAGACGGCCGTCGATATATTCGAGCTGTCCGATTTCATAAGCTGATGTACGAAGTACTTCTCCACCTTGCGTGGAAAGGCTTCCAATCGTGGTTGCAAGTTTGCCATGGAGACAAGATACAACTGGTAGAAGATGTGGTTAACGGTTTGGAGGGCCTCCGCAACAGCGTTTGTAAGAAGGAATTGGAAGAAGTGTTGGAGGGCCCTTCATTTTTTTGCTTTGTAGAGCTATTTTACCTTCGTTGTAAGAATGGGAACCTTTCAGCCTTCTGGATGTCGTACATCTTCTGAGAGGTTTCAGAGAGGGAGATTGGAATTTACATTTGTCATGTATCAGAGCAATGATACCCTGGTGCTTTGCATATGATAATCTGAACTACGCAAGATACTTGTCAGCCTACATCGTGGAGATGTCGTATCTCGACCAAGAACATCCTGATGTTTATGAGTATGTTACGTCTGGAGGTTTTTCGGTTCCGATTGGTGCAGAAAACCCATTCGGAAGAATTTCGGTTGATCAGGCATGTGAAGAAACCGTCAATAAAGACACTCAAACACCAGGGGGGACAAATGGATTCAGTTTGAAGCCGGGTCCAGTCAGCAGATACTACATGGTTGCTGAGTGCAGGAGCATATTTCTTAGACAACTGAGAGACATGTTGGATTTGAAGTCCCACTTTAACCTTGCAGATCTACAAAGTACGAGAATAGCTAAGGATGAAGCAGATGTGAAGTCACTGTTGGAAATGTTGGAGAGTAATTGGATCGACCCATTTTGCAGTGAACAACAATACCTTGTTTGTCTCTCCACAGGGAAGGTTGCTCCATCAACGTTGAGGCAGATTTGCTTCATGCCAGAAATACGAGAGAACAAGCCTACAGAGAATTTAGCGACCAGAGACTTGAAAGCTGTCCACCCGAACATAACTTCCACCATAAGATGACAAAACAGATGTTGAAAACGTTCAGCGAGCTTGACAATAAGATGAAAGTTCGCAAAGAAAGTGGTAAATGCACCATATTGAAAGCAGATCGCATCCTATTTGGACAAATGAGAGAGCAGAAGCCTCGAGATGAGGGATGTAATTGCAGCCGTTTTGTTTTCATTGTTTTCTTACGTAATGTTGTTTTCTTACCTTTGTTTTAATGACATAACCTATGTTCACATACCTTCGCTCCGACCTTGTATATGTAACTAAGTTATTTTCTTTGTTCATCGTTTATTTTACTTTTCGTCTCAAATATCATGTAAATTTCGCTTAGTATAACTTGTTCTGTGCATCTTCGCCCTTTTGTACGCCGCGTGAGTTCAACGAGAGAACCGATCGAGGTATAACGTCTCAATAACTGAGTTCAACGAGAGGACTTATGTACAAATAGAGTTATTGGCTTTAAGGCAGGAAAGTGGTAAGCGTCTTTCTGTTTTGTACCATTTTCTTTTAATTCGCAACCGTTATAATCTGTAATTCGTATGTACTATCTTTTCTTTAGTTTCACGTTGACTTGAAATAAATATAATGGACGAGAGATGTTTCGAGTCATCAGTAGTCAATCCTGGAACCAGCCTATGACTCCGAATCGACACGTCCAGGAGTTATAATGAAACACTATCTGTGAATCAGTCTAATTAATGGATATAACGGGAGATTACTCCGCCGCGAAAATAATTGATGAAGATATTAAGGCTTCTGTGCGGCAACGAATTATGACTGATAAGGGAAAGAAGTATTTCGCTGACCGCTTACATGAAAGTTACCGTTCCGCGAAGCGTCAATGGAGGATACAATTGAACAATCTTCAAACACAGCTTGTTACTGGAAGCGATATCGTAACTTTAAAGATAGAAGGTAGCAAGTTGGAGGTTCGCATGGAAGCATTGTTTAAAGCTCAAGAAGATATGGAATCTAATTTGGAATCGGAAGCAGAAAAGGACAGGCTATTCGAATCGACTGAAGAATTCTCAAAGGAAAACGTCGCTATGTTATGCAAACTGAAGGAAAAGTTGGAGCATTTAGAGACTGATCTAAGGAGTACACGCACACGGAGTTCGGTAAGTCACGCAAGCAGTCACGCAAGCAGTCACGCAACAACTCACCGAAGTAGAAGTGGAAGTTCACGGATTAACGCCTCGTCGGGCGAAACTAGCAGTCGGGCAAGCAGTCACGCAACAGCTCACCGAAGTAGGAGAAGTGGAAGTTCGCGGGTTTACAACTCGTCGCGGGAAACTCATCGTGAGAAATTGAAGTCACTAGAGAAGAGTATAGAGGCTTTGAAAGCCAAGATAGGAATGAAAGAGGATTCAATTCCTGAAGGCCCGCCAACCAAACTTGGCTCTGAGGAACACTTGCAGAAATACCTAGATTATCAATTGGCATATACTAAAAGTATGAGTCATGTTACCGAAAGTCTACCGGATTTAGAGCATGGTCAGCCCGTACTTACAGCTTCACATGGTCAGCCCGTTCTTACAGCTTCGGATGGTCAGCCCGTACTTACAGCTTCACACGGTCAGCCCGTACTTACAGCTTTACACGGTCAGCCCGTACTTACATCTTCACGAGGTCAGCCCGTACTAACAGCTTCACGAACTCAGCACGTGCTTACAGCTACTCCAGATATCTCCGAGCGACCGTTAGTCCTGGACTCCGCATCTAATCCACTAATTACTAGTTTGATGGTCCCGGACACCGCAGCATGCCAACTGTTGATTCCGGACTCTACACGTCAGCTGCTGTTAACAAGCGCCCGACATTCTTTGGTCCCGGAAGACACTCCGCGACTGCTGGCCCCGGACACTGTTCGTCAAGCACCGGTCCCGGACATTGCAAATCGTCCATTGGTCTCGGACTCCGCGCGTTCCCCGCTAGTATCAGACACCGTACGTCAACAGCTACACTCAGACGCCGTTCATCGGTCGCTGCCTCCCGGTACTGCATGCCAGCCCTTACTTTCAAACGTCACAATTTTACAGCAGCCGCCTTTACGAAGTCAACTTAATCCCTCTGCTCCAGATTTTATACCGATACATGAGTATTTAACGCCTACTACTCCTCCACTCGACTCCACATCGCAACTGTTTGAAATAGTAAGAATGTTAGCTGAGAACCAAGGCCAAGCACGCCTTCCTCTTCCAGAACCAGGAATATTTACTGGAGATCTCTTACAGTATCCAGCTTGGTTACAAGCGTTTGAAAGTAGAGTAACCAAGTCTTCAGAAAGACTTCATTACCTCCGGAAATACGTTGACAAAGAAGCTTTGGAAGCGGTAAATGGCTTTATCTTCATAAATGGTGAAGATTCATACGAGCAAGCTAAAGGCATGCTATCCATGCGTTTTGGGGATCCATTTGCTGTTGCTGCTGCATTTCGTCAGAAGTTAGACGCATGGCCCAAGATCTCCTCGGGTGATGTAAAGGGACTCCGTAAATACGCGGATTTTCTTACTCATTGTGAAAAGGCAATGGCCAAGATCGATTCTCTGAAGGCTCTCAATGATGATCAAGAAATAAGAAGATGATCTCCAAATTGCCTCAATGGATCATCAACAGATGGAGTAGATCGGTATATGAGTATAAGGAAATGATGGGACGTTTCCGCCATTCAAGAAGTTTGTAAAGTTCCTCGTAAAGGAAGCTGACATCGCTTGCGACCCTGTGTTTTCAACATCAAAGAATACAGAGCAGAAGAAGACAATCAAGGATATTATTTAAAGGTTCACAAAACCAAGTAGACTACAAGGATCGAGAGTTCTTGCCACGGCATCTACCAACACCCTGTCAAACGAGACACGAGACACAGGATCAAAGGGTTACAACACACCTACAAGGTCAAATCATGATAAAAGGTCTAAAGAGACAGCTCAAGTGTTTACATGCCCGCTGTGCGCAAAGAAACACGAGCTTGATATCTGCAAGGAATTCTTAAAGATGACGGTAGATGAGAGGAAGAATTTCGCATCTGAAAAGAGACTTTGTTTTGCCTGCTTGCAGCCTGGTCATATATCTATGTATTGCATTAAGAGAAGCACTTGCAACACCTGCCAAAGGTTGCATCCCACCTCTCTTCATGAGGACTTCGAAAAACGAGCTAAGATAAGAGCCATAAGTAATAAGGATTCCACAAACGAAAGTTCAGAGAACAAACCTGAAGCAACAACAGCAACATCACGCTGTACGAAGATGGAAAATGATGTCAAAGACGAAGCCTTATGCTTGATTGTACCTGTCTGGCTATCTCACAACAATAATCCTGAAAGGACGATCTTAGTTTATGCAGTGTTAGACGACCAATCAGATACAACGTTCGTAAAAAATAAGGCATTGAAGGTCAGAACACTCAGCTGTCGCTATCGACGATGCACGGGGAAAACGAACTAATCGACTGTAAGAAGATCAGAGGCTTAGCCGTGCAAGATTTGAATAATCAAGTTGCCATCCAGCTGCCGAAGGCATTCTCGCGTGATAGTATCACGGCCAAAAGAAGTCAGATACCAAGTCCAGATTCAGCGCGACAGTGGCCTCACTGCGAGCGAATTGCAGATCAATTGATGTCACCTCGAGATGATATTGAAGTTGGACTTCTTATTGGCTCAGAATGCCCTCGTGCTATCATGCCACGCGAAGTCATTCCAGGCGATGAGCACAGCCCTTATGCCTTGAAGACGGACTTAGGTTGGGGTATCATTGGCAAGAGCACTAAGAACTACATTGAAATTGATGACGAAGACAGTATTGGAGTAAGCCATAGAATCATCGCATGTGAAACGCTCGTCTTCTCATTTCTCACTAAGAACTCGGATGAAGGAGATAATCAATCCTTTTCAGATCAACCGAATGTTCGAAGTTCTTGAAGATCATGGAGGATGGAATTCATCAAAGACCCGACGGACACTATGAAATGCCTCTTCCCTTCCGAGTAGAAATTCCGAAGCTGCCCAATAACAAGTTCCTAGCTCTTCATCGCGTAAGCAAGTTAAAACAACGACTCGAGAGGGATGAGACGTACCGACGCCAATATGTAACAGCCATGACAGAGGTCATCGATAGAGGATATGCTGAGAAAATACCAAAAAATGCAATTGGCAGGGAAGAAGGAAAGATATGGTACATTCCTCATCACGGAGTTTTCCATCCAAGGAAGCCCAACAAGCTAAGAGTGGTGTACGACTGCAGCGCTAAATACAAAGGCGAATCCCTGAATGGGCATCTTCTGCCGGGACCTGATTTGACAAACACCTTGATTGGCGTGCTTCTCCGCTTCAGAAAGGAACCCTATGCGTTTATTTGCGACATAGAAGGCATGTTCCACCAGTTTAAGGTGGACGAAGAGTTCAGAGACTTCCTTAGATTCTACTGGTGGGAGAATGGAAATACCAAGAAAGAACCATGTGAGTACAGAATGAACGTTCATTTGTTCGGGGCTACATCATCTCCCGGATGCTCGAACTTCGGTCTCAAGAAGACTTCAAGTGACTACGGAGACGAAATCAGCTCAAAAGCTGCAAACTTCATCCAGAACGATTTCTACGTTGACGATGGTCTGAAGTCGTTATCAACCGAAGAGGAAACCATCACATTGATTAGAGACAGTATCGAGATATGTTCTAAGGGTGGTTTAAGGCTGCACAAATTCATCTCGAACTCGAGGAAGGTCATCGAAACCATTCCAACCGAAGATCGTGCAAAAGGCCTAAAAGACCTCGACCTTGAACACAGCGAACTGCCTTTAGAACGAGCACTTGGCATTCAATGGTGCGTGGAGGTTGATGAATTTCAATTCAGAATAGTCCTTCAAGATAAACCCTTAACAAGACGCGGAATTCTCTCTACCGTGAGTTCTCTCTACGATCCACTGGGATTTGTTGCTCCAATCCTCTTGGTTGGAAAACGAATTCTCCAGGAACTTTGCAGAGTCAAGGCAGATTGGGACGATTCAGTTTCTGAAGACATACAGATGCGCTGGGAAAGATGGAGAAACGACTTGTCAGCTCTGCAGGATATGGGCATCAAACGATGTTACAAGCCAGTCGAGTTTGGAAGAGTAAAGTCATTAGAGTTACACCATTTTTCCGACGCAAGCAGTAAAGGCTATGGGCAGTGTTCTTACTTGATATTTGTTAATGATCAAGACCAAGTCCATTGCGCCTTCGTTTTTGATAAGGCACGAGTTGCACCCTTAAAGCCCATCACAATAGCTCGTCTGGAATTAGCGGCAGCCCTTATATCAACCAAGGTCAGTGCCATGTTACGACGCGAACTTGGCGACATCAGGATCACCGCCGAGACGTTTTGGACGGATAGTCAAGTTGTATTAGGGTGCATCGCTAATGACGCTCGGCGATTCCATGTCTTTGTTGCTAATAGAATTCAGCAAATCAGAGATCTCAGCTCCCCCAAACAGTGGAAGTATGTTACAACGAAAGAAAATCCAGCTGATGTAGCTTCTCGTGGACTCAGTGGTCAGGAAATAAGGAAGAGTCAGTGGCTTACAGGTCCACAATTCCTATGGAACTCTGAGATACCGCAAGAAGACGAAGAATGCTGCGATCGCACCGTTTCTGAAGAAGATCCTGAAATCAAGAAAGTGCGAGTTCTTTCTACCCAAGGCACTGAAGTTAAGATGGCGTCGATGCTTGATCGACTTCAATACTTTTCCGATTGGAAACGTGCTAAGAAGGCTATTGCTGCGTGTTTGAAGCTCAAGAACCGACTACGGATGCGTTCTTCAAAGTGTCTCCAGCAACCAATCACTATAGAAGAATATGTTGAAGCCGAGCGTGTGATTCTCAAGTTAGTACAAGAAGAGGCCTTTGCTAAAGAAATCAAGATACTGCGTGCAATCGCCAGAAAGAACGGTATAGTCAGCAGAGAACGAGTAGGAGAACGAAGAGAAACGATGAAAAGAACCAGCTCCCTGTTTCGCTTAGATCCTTTTCTTGATGAACACGGGTTACTGAGAGTAGGAGGGCGAATCAAGAGATCGCAAATGTCGAACGAAATCAAGCACCCGGTCATTCTACCTAGAAAGAATCATGTGACCAAATTGATCGTAAGATACCAGCACGAACGGATCAAGCATCAAGGCAGGGGAATCACACTGAATTCCCTTCGCTCAAGTGGTTACTGGGTTATTGGTGGCAGTTCAGCTGTTTCCAACTATATTTCAGATTGTATAACATGCAGAAAGCTACGTGGTCAAGTGCAAGAACAGAAGATGGCAGACCTACCAGAAGATAGATTCGAGCAAGCGCCACCGTTTTCATACTCCGCTGTAGATTACTTTGGACCTTGGATTATCAAAGAAGGACGCAAGGAAATAAAAAGATATGGAGTACTGTTCACCTGTATGGCCTGCAGGGCTATCCACCTTGAGACAGCCAACTCTCTTGACACAGCATCATTTATTAACGCCCTCCGTCGCTTTCTCGCTCGACGTGGTCCTATACGACAGCTTCGATCAGACAGAGGGTCGAATTTCGTTGGCGCAAAGACGGAATTGCAAGAAGCTTTTGACAAGATGAACCAGAAGTCAATTGAAGAATTTCTGAAGAGGAGAAATTGCGACTGGTTCAAATTTAAAATGAACCCCCCCCCCCCCCCCCCCCCCCTACGCAAGCCATATGGGTGGAGCTTGGGAGAGGCAAATCCGCACTGTACGTAGCATCTTAGCCACCCTTCTAGATGAAGCCGGGCACCAACTCAACGATGAGGCACTTCGCACGCTCATGTGTGAAGCAGAAACCATAGTGAACAGCCGTCCACTTACAGCTCAAAATCTATGCTCACCACATTGTCCAGAACCTCTTACTCCCAATCACCTCCTCACGTTAACGACGGAAATTCTGCTACCTCCACCAGGTGAATTCCAGCGCCTAGACTTGTATGCGTCAAAACGATGGCGGCGCGTGCAGTTTCTATCAAATGAATTCTGGAAACGTTGGAAAGGAGAGTATATACCGTCACTGCAAGAACGACCCAAATGGAACAGACCTCGACGGAACCTGAAGGTTGGTGATGTAGTTATAATCAAAGACGAGAACGCCCCAAGGAATCTTTGGAGAATCGCCCGAGTGTACGAAACTTTTATCGACAAAGACGGCCTTGTGAGGAAGGTTAAGATTACAATGGCGGAGCGTTCAACCCACGGAAGAAAACCCGCATTCAGCGTCTTGGAAAGGCCGATCCACAAACTGGTACTCCTCTTGAAAGTCGAAGAGCAGGAATCAACCGCCTGAAGGCTGATCTGCTGTCTTCAGGAGTTAAAATCACCTGGAATATGCACGGTTACGGAAGGCATAGAAGTTATGGAGAGCCACAGAGGAGACTAATGCGCGACTGTGCAGAGATGTAGAGCCACAATATGGACTTGCGCGACTTGAGCGCAGTGAACATTAATGTAATTAACTTATAAATTTTGAGAAAATTTAGGAGAGCCATGTAATTGCAGCCGTTTTGTTTTCATTGTTTTCTTACGTAATGTTGTTTTCTTACCTTTGTTTTAATGACGTAACCTATGTTCACATACCTTCGCTCCGACCTTGTATATGTAACTAAGTTATTTTCTTTGTTCATCGTTTATTTTACTTTTCGTCTCAAATATCATGTAAATTTCGCTTAGTATAACTTGTTCTGTGCATCTTCGCCCTTTTGTACGCCGCGTGAGTTCAACGAGAGAACCGATCGAGGTATAACGTCTCAATAACTGAGTTCAACGAGAGGACTTATGTACAAATAGAGTTATTGGCTTTAAGGCAGGAAAGTGGTAAGCGTCTTTCTGTTTTGTACCATTTTCTTTTAATTCGCAACCGTTATAATCTGTAATTCGTATGTACTATCTTTTCTTTAGTTTCACGTTGACTTGAAATAAATATAATGGACGAGAGATGTTTCGAGTCATCAGTAGTCAATCCTGGAACCAGCCTATAACTCCGAATCTACACGTCCAGGAGTTATAAGGGATGTTTTAGCCCATCCTCTTGAACCACTGCCATGGTCACTGGCAACGTCAGACGGCTCGTTAAGAAAAAATAACAAGGCTGCGCTCGCTAAAGAACTCCAGAAGAATGTTCCTCCAGCTGAAAGAATCCCTGGACCATGTGCATGCATCATCGATGGTATGAGTGTTATTCAAAGACTTAAGGATTATCACAAGACATTTTCAGAAGTTGCAGATAATCTTCTCTGCATGGTCCTTCATGAATCTCCCGACAGTGAGTGGATTGATATCGTCTTTGATGTTTACAGGCTGGAAACATAGAAAGGCAATACAGAACGACTGTTTCTGGGACGCAATTCAGAAATATTACTTCTGGACACAAGGTACAGCAGTGAAGAAAGTTCATAGCCGATCCAAGCAGCAAGACGGCTTTGATATCATTTCTGTCAACAGAGTGGAAGCAAGACACTATGATACAGAGCAAAACTACAAGGAAAGGTCTTGTTTGTCACACATGAGGAAGATTGTTGTAAGATAACCACAGACAAGGTAGAGAAAGCAAACGACCTGAAGTCGACACAGGAGGAAGCAGACACACGTCGCTTCTATTCCATGCATATCACGCTGCTACAGCAGGTTACAAGTCAATCGTCATTGCATCAGTACAGAATGATGTCTTTGTACTTTGCCTTGCCTTCAACAGCAATATCCCTTGTTATATGTATCAGAAATACGGTACACAAACACGAACAAGGTACGTCGACATTGGAAAGGTTGCACAGGCACTTGGGGAGTCATTTTGCAAATCTCCCCCAGGTTTGCATGCTTTCACTGGTTGTGATACCGTTAGTGCTCTTCCCGGACATGGTAAACTTGGTGCAATTAAGAATCTCGTGCGCAACCAGTCATTACAAGAAATAATGCAGCAGCTACGAGTGCAATCAGAACTCTCTGAGGAGCTTTTCTGTCATTTACAGAAATTTACCTGTCTGATGTACAGTTCCAACAGAGGATGCACTGAGGATGTCAACGAGCTGAGGTACAGGCTGTTTTGTGCCAGGAAAGGTGACCTTGACTCGAATCAACTTTCTCCTTGTGCTGACTGTCTGCGTAAGCACTGTCAACGCGCCAACTACCAGACAATAATATGTCGACAAAGTCTTGTCGGATGCCCTGACGTTCCATCGCCGGTTGGATCAGGCTGGTGTCTGGATGAAGCTGATGATGGCCAAAGCCTTGCACTAGACTGGATGGATGGTGACCCAGCTCCAAAAGCTGTATTGAAGCTATTGCAGCTGCAGATGTGTGCGCTCATGCAAGCTGCCTGGTTGTTCGTGCCTAATGAATGGACTGAAGTGCACTGACATGTGCAAACTTTAAAAGGATTGTCAGAACTGCTCAAACGAGGACAGTGATAATCTGGAAGTCATAGATGACGATTATGACGATGAGGAGGGATTTCACGATATAATGTTACGTATGATAATTGATATACATGTATTTCCCAGTAGGTTTCTAGCTACTCGTGTATGAGGTCTAGTGTTACCTACTGTCGATAGCCAGAGAGCAGATATAATAATGCCAACCTTCGGTATAGCATCGGTATAACGTTCGATATAGCACCCAAAATAAATAAATTGACTCCTGATTTAACTTAATGAATGACTCTTAACGAAATACAACGATTGCAATAGCATTGACACCGTTGTTGCATGACTTACATTAAAGAAATTTGCTTGGAAAGATTAAAAACTCTGAAATATCCAAATTTTCGGATTTACCACAGGGTACCCAAAACTACTTCCGGTTTACAAAAATATCGTAACATTCGTGATAATATAACAAATTCAAAGAAAAAACAGATCGAGTTTCGTTATAAGACTTAGTTTAATGTAGCTTTACTGTTTACACTTGAAAATTTTTATTTATTGGTTAATTATAATGTTATTTCCGCTTTATCTTTAATTTGTATCTCTTTTTGAAAATGACGTCATTGTCACGTGACCCCAATGAGGACTATTAATACAATTTTATGCATGCAATAAAGCCTTTTAAGAAACCAACTGTTTTCAACTATAACAACATCATTACATTAAAAGTTAAGAGATATGAATAAATAAAGAGTTCATGGTAAATATAAGCTCATTATGCATAGTTTTGACTTTAAGGTCAGGTGACACCCTTAAGCTACAAATATGACAGGGCTATCATATATTTTCTTGATCTTCAGGTCAATAGCTTTCAGAAAATGTATGATAGCATTTCCCCCCTCGAGTGGTACTAATTTGCCATTTTTGGGCACTCGGCTCATGGACTGTACCAAGACCGACCAGTTAGGAAAAGGATGTACATTAGTTATTGCCAAAACAGGTAATAGTGTTGAGTGTTAAAGTTGCGGGGAAGGTACCAAGACTCTTTCTTCTTAGGATTCATTTACTCTGGTTTATTACAACACTCTTTCGTTCTACTCTCGTTCTTCTGAACTTACACTAGATTGTACTTGTATAAGTACAACTTTTCCTAGACATGTTTTGGCTTTACAACATTCCGTTGTATAACGGGGAACTGAGTTAGCCTAGAATTTCTCCCTAATTTGGTAATTGTTTTTAATAACAATTTGATCATGTCCCTAATGACTTGTCTAGCTTGGCCCAAGGTTTTACCTTGGTCCGATACT
The DNA here is from genome assembly GCA_030867875.1 of Actinernus sp. WN-2022. Classification (NCBI taxonomy): domain Eukaryota; kingdom Metazoa; phylum Cnidaria; class Anthozoa; order Actiniaria; family Actinernidae; genus Actinernus; species Actinernus sp. WN-2022. The sequence goes on from JAOWCC010001589.1 coordinate 13,325,881, forward strand.
CCAGGTGTGGTCTGGACCAACTCAGTGAAGTTCGCATCCAAAACATGCCTATCACAAATGTTCTACTAATTAGCGATATTGATTTCACCCTGTAACTGCCATGTTACCAGCTCACATGACATGTACCCCAAACTAAAATTCAACTACCAAGTTAAATTATTTTGACCCAAAGATTCAGCAATCATGTAGTGATTGTAATTAACACATTTGAAGAACTTTAATAACTGGCCAGGTTAAATTCAAAGCTCCCCAACTATGCAATTTCAACTGCGTCATAGCTCGCTCAAATCCGACATCAATTGCTATCTAAAATATGTCTAGAACAGTTTTAGTTTTCAGACATTACATAAATTTGTGCGGAAACTAAAGTCATAACAAATGCACAACTATGCCTGATATTCGAAATAATTTTAAACAATCTAAATTCCATATATTTCGTAACAACAACTCCATAACAATAGTACCTGCCGCCCATGTTATATGCTGTTAAGATATGCTATTCTTGCAGGGAGAGACTTCTCTTCTCACGAGATTATGCAAAAATAAAGGTATTCTCCGCGCTGGTACCATGTTGTCTTATTCCAGAGCTGTAGAATCCAAGTTCCAGGCTATCGGAGTCGATCCCTCCAGCATAGGTTTGCATTCACGCAGGATAGGAGGGGCATCCGCTGCAATTACCAACGGAGTACCGAACACATCATCAAGAAGCATGGCAGATGGAAGTCGGATGCCGCTAAATACTTGTATTGCCGTCAAGATCTGAAGCACCAGCTGCTTGCTACTATACAATTAAACATTTGAACACACGCGCACGCTCATTTAACTCCGAGCTGGTTCGCGGCTCTCCTATTATCGCCTTGTTTGCTGTATGTAGAATTGATAATAGGAACTTTAAGATACTAGGGAGCTTCAGATTCGAGTACGAGTACGACAACGAGTACGACTTTTCACAATCGACGAACAGTTTAAAAAGATATATGAATAAACACATACTCTTAGTAGCTTGTTCTCGTGTCTGCAGCATTGCTTGGCAGAAATGAAATATTTGTACATTCTTGCGACATAAATATTTTGAGTCTAAAAGTCGTACTCGTAGTAAAAGTCGTACTCGTACTCGAATCTGAAGGTCCCTACTATGACGGCGACGGCTGCGACGACGTGATGTGAAAATGGTGTTATCGATAATGTGTTTATTATCGTTTCTTTTCTTTGACTTTTGTTGCATTTATCATCCACGTTTTCGAAAAAATAGAATGTGCACATCGTTCCGTTTAGGCCGAAGGCGGAATAGCAGTGCCATTTAAGTCTTCAGGTTCTCGTTCCCTGCGGAACGTAAAACTCAGTGTTTTCACGTCGTGTTTTTGCAGACAACGGCTAAAATGAATGCAGCTACTATACATGCATTTTCACGTGCAGTTATTGTATTTTGTAATTAAGTCCATTGTTTCACCGCGTTGCCGTCGACGTTGCCGTCGTGGTATCTTAAAGTCCCTAATATAAAGTTTTCTGTGTGGCGGAGCGCAGAGATAGAGCACATAAATGTGTTTATATTGGGCATTCGTAATTAGCGTCTTGCGCTTTTCCTCAAGGACCTACAACTTGCATATTAAGCGCTTATACTCTTATCACTCTGAAACGAGCATAAAACATTTAATAGCTAAACTGCATTAAACACAAACAACAGATCAGGGGCGGGCATTTCGTTTATTGATACTTGTCGGACATGTATGTATGCTTTGTTAATTATATATACAGTAGTATATAATGTTGTCAAATCAAGTCTATATATTAGATGTGTAGTCAGTACATTTCCTCTATTCTTAACATATCTCTTAAAGAAAATTTAGGTATCATTTAGGTAGAGAAACGCCTTCGAGTGATTCTTACATATTAATCAGTCCTCTTTATACACCCTCACGTTTTCCCAACGGGATTATATAACTTGTTTATATAACAACGCCAATTCCTACCCACTTGTGTACATTCCGTAACGCTATAAAATATATTATTTGCAATGGAGCTTTTGCACGTTACGCCATGTTGGTGTACGGTTGACAATAGATTATTCGTTAGCTTCTTTTGTTCTGTACACCAATATGGCCGCCATGCCCTTTGTCATTTGAATCTCTAGGGATTGAGTGCAAACCATCTATTGCAATTCACTTGACGCTAACCAGTTCCACCTCGGTTGTTTACTTAACCGGAGTTAAAATTTCCTGAAGTCTCATTCATCGGCATAAATATATATCTAATTGGATGATCGGATGATCTAGAAGAGGATTCACTGGAAGACTAGAAGAAGCTGCGAGCCCTCGCTATGATCAAGCAGAAGTCTAATAAACTTTGTAGCTCCAAGTGAGTTAAAGCTACCGGGCAGCCCCAAGCCTCTGCCGATGTCTGTTTCAATTATAACCAGCGTGGCCGTCTTTTGCTAACTTAGTTACGTCATGGCGGCCATGTTGGATGACAATAACAAAAGATTCGGCAATAGATTATTTTGTTATTGTCATCCAACATGGTCTGTCTCTTAAATCTCCGGGAAGTGGTTGCATGCAAACCAAGAATACATGAACTGTAATTTGAATATGCGCTACGCTAAGATTGTTTCTAAAGTTTCTTCGTCGTTCATTAAGTCGGCATTTTGCTTGATATGAAGTCTGGCTATGATCTTATTGAAATATATTCATTAGATCAATAATTTCTGCTCGTATCATTACTTTAAAGCGATTTGAGAAATAATGATAATCATTACTTTAAACCTCGAACGCGTTGGTGTCAACGTGCTGCTATTAACTCAGATTACTAGCATAATTATTTCCAACATGCTTGTTTTTGTGTATGTGGCTTAATTCAGCCCAGTCCCTATGGCGCGCGATTGACATTCGCTGCTAATTTTGGTCACGTGATCTTATTTAGTGCGGTACAGTCGGTCTCAACCGATATTGTAGGTCAATATGTGTGATATTATTATTCCGTAGCCGTTTGCGTTGAGATTATATTTTGTGCAGTTTTTTTTACCCTGTTTATTCGGTTCGAACTGTAAATTCAGTATGTATTGTTTTGTATTTGTAGTTTTACAGTATTAAGAGGAAAACTATTAACCCTTTCAGCCCCAAACACGACATTTGTTGTGTTTTACTGGGTACTTGCTTTGAAGCATGCCGGGAAATCCAATCCACCGGCGGCATAGCACTCCCCTATCTTCATTCTTCAAAATATATAGTAAGTCTAAAGCCATTTCGACCTAATAGCTTCATATTGGAATCACTGGCAAGTAAATATTGTCCAATATTCCAAAAAAGCTATGATAGGTGGCTCCAGAGACCCCCATTTATAAAGCCCACGCTAAAGTGACAGAAGAAGTCCTAGCCCATTCACGAGTGGGAAATGAAGCTCGTTCTCTATCACAATTACACTGGCACAGACTCGGTTCTTCGAGAAAGTACTGATTGAAGCTCTCGTCAGACTTAATGATATCATCCAGCACTCTATAAATTGAGAAAAAGGCTTTAAAAAGCCTGACATTCTGTATTCCCCCAAACAAACTTCCCTCCAGCTCCGTAGAGATCTGACGTCAACATATCCAACATGGCTGACAAAAAACTTTGAGCCCCCAGTAGTGTAGGTCAGTTGAAAATTCCATGGTAACAGTGACTACAGTTTTCTTAGGGGGGGAGGGTTTGTTGCAGTCTAGAATGAGCCAAAAATCAGTTAAAAGCCCTTGGGGCTTAAAGGGTTAAAACCGAACAGCATTTAACCACGATTGTTTCGAGGGATCAACATGTCGCCTTCGCGATAATGGACTGATCAATAAGACACTCGGTTGTAAGATTAACAAAAGTTTTCAGGATTTCTGGAAAATCTTGAAGAGATTACGATGTTTAATCTACCAACGTATTAGAAATGTAAATGCGAACACATGGAACACAAGGGGGAAGCCCTAGTGCACTCATTCAGAAATGTTACGAATTTCGGCGCTTCATGTCCGGTCACGAGGCAATTCTTTTATATTGTGATGCAAGCGATGCTAGTGATGCTGCCTTCGCCTTGTAACTAGGGAAGAGCCTAGTTACAAGCACTGTGGTAGCAACTTTTCATACCAAGAAGCAGAAAATAGCCGATGACGAGGGAGGTAATGGTAAGTTTGCGAATCATAGGTTTGATTCCGTGTATTTCTAACATGTTTTTTTAGCTGAATTGCGTTAAGTGACCATTATGTTTTATGTTGAACTGTACTTCCAGTACAACGTTTGTGTTTGAACTGGGGAAACAGGATGACAAATGTGATTAGATGATTTCTCAGTTTCAGAAGGTAATTTGAGTATGGTTTCAATATTTATTATATTTTCTTTGACCTAAATGGCAGTACTGTGAATACAGCATTTTTGTTTTCTTAAAGCCTCATTCTAACTTTGTATACTATAGAAACCGATAGCGCCCCGCGGATTAAACTTTTACCGATGTGATGCCCGTGTGGCGGGAAAGAGACCTTGGGTGGCGGCAGGCGACACTTCCGCCGGGAAGCCATCTGCCAAAGTGAGAAATAGTTAGTCAAGAAATCGTGATATTGGTGCAAGTAATAGTCGATTTGGAGCAGATAAAATAGGCATTGCTTTGTCCAGTCCTGCTATCTTTAATAACACTTTTGGACCAGGCCTATGTGTAGTAGAGGAGTCCACTTGTCAAGGAGAGGGGACCCAGGTATTGTTGAATTAAAGAGAGGCCAGCTTACAGTTAAGAGCCCAATCCCATAGAGCTCCTTGGCATTACTACCTGCCCAAATTGTTTTAATACAAACTACTTATATACATTTAAGAAATGTTTGCATTTAATGCACAGCAGTTAATCCTAGACTAGAGTGGGAGAGCTCAGGGGGGTGGGGAAGAGCCATTTGTTATATAAATCTGCAAAGAATGCACACAATAGGTACAACAGTTGGGTCTATATAGGGGTAGTAAATATATAATAATTATATTTATAATTATTAAGCTTTCTGGTGCTTTTTGGGGGGCAGATTCATATACACATATTAAATAAAACAACTCACCTAAACTGGCTAAAGGCTTGCCAAAATACAATAATAATTGAGGTGTAAAAATACATGTACATGTTGTACACAGCCATATTAGTAGCTTAACCTTAATATTTTTGCTTGGCATGAAAACTTAAAAACCAAATGTAAAATCTTAGCTCAATAGTCCATTGAGGAATCGCACACACAAAACTGAGTTTTGAGTTAAATAGGGCTGATCCACACTGGCAAAGTCATTGGTTGTTTTCCCGTAAATGTAGAAACAAATTATCACAACGAAAGCACAACAAAATTTGATCTGCATTTGATGAACGTTGATTATGACATTTCAGTCTCTTGTGGTCAATAGGCCATTTTGACTATGTTGCGCGCGCAGTTAGAACAATGGCTATTTGTTTTAAATAAGAAAAGGCTGGTGAACCAGAACGAGTCTTAGCCGCTCGCGTCTATTGTTCTACTGATGCGTGCGCAACATCGTCAAAACTGTCTATTAGTGTTCGTTCTATAGGCACACTGATGGAACCTTTGAAGTTTGCTTGATGCAGTAGGTTTTTGTTGTTGCGAAATCGCGTCCACACTCGACATTTGAGATGATGATAGATATGTCAATCATTTTGTACTAATCTCATAGAGATGTCCCTACTGCGGTCGGCCACCGTTTCAAAAATCCAACATACACCTCAGTGAAGGTTGTGTGTTGTATTAGGGCTTTCACATCCCACTGACCATGACTAGAGATATCATTAACTTCTTATTAACCGAGAGCGAGGTCTTGACGGGAAAATATCAGACCGAGGTCTGATATTTTCCCGTAACGACCGAGTGGGCGAGGTTAATAAGTAGTTTATTATATGGCACTTTGTGATAAACAAAGAATGAGAAAATAAGTGACTCGCGTGCCCCGTAACACAACGTGAGATACCTAATTTGCAGACATGTTCATACCAAAGTAGTGGAAGCCGTTCAGACTTTATTCCGGGATCTATTTGACAGCTCTCCGTAAATCAATACAAAAAATAAATGGAAATACAATGTCAGATGTCAGATGTCAGATGTCAGAATCAATTCAGAATTAGAAAACTTTGCTAATTCAAAGTGAATGAAAGGTAGAATTTGTAGAAAAAGAATCAGAAAGGAACATATTTTCCACTAAATCAACTCGAACAACAAACCATTCGTTCGACTGCCATGTGGTCGGCGAAAACAATCAAGATCTTCGTCGTTTGTTTGTATCCTGGACAACTTTGACTGGGACATGGAAAGTCTGGAACTAACAATCTCTGATATTTACTACTGATCGGCAAAATTGGTTGGCTGTGGAATCAGAACTTCCCTGGTTTATAGTGAGGGATTGTAATTTGTAAACTGGACCGATGCTGACTGACATTCAAAACAAATTTCTTAAAGCCAATAATTGTAGAAAGAAAGCCGGCTGCAGAGGAGAAGACTTAGTTGTTGCTTGTTGAAATATGGACTTTTACTTCTGGCTCTGGTAATAGTCGCTGGCAGAATTGTCGTCTTGTAGTTTTACTACTCCCACTGGACTGCACGGATCGAGGCTCCCGCACGATTCTCGTGTAAACACACAACAGAGCCACGAGGCTTTCAGGATCAGCGTTAGCAGGTTTATCTTTATTAAGTCGGATTGTTCAGTTATTTCGATGCTGGAGTGTTTGATTCCTGCATTACCTGATACATTACAAAGCCATGTTATAATTTCATTTCTACCGATGCCACTGTTTGGAACTCGCTTGTACTGAGTTGGTTGCCAGGGAAATGGTTGTTCCGTACATTGAACTCTGCTAGACGGTGACTTCTTAAACTTCTGTAGAACCTGACAGGACATCTATCTTGTCTCTGTAGCATAGACCTTTGGATGAAATTATATTTGAACTAGTTCTTTCCTGTCCTTTTCTGGTTGACTTTTGCGTACATCAATGATATTTTTTGTCAACAAATGGTCACTAAGTTCGTTTTGGAGGTAAGCTTTGTAAATATATTTACAGGTCACATTTTTGCTGGACCGGCTTTCTGTCTTTTAAAAACGGTATTATTATTACGATCGGTTTTTGCTTTTAAACTGCATCACTAAGTGCCTAGTTATCTCTATTTTACCCGGCTCGATTTTCAATTTCCTGACTAAAACAAAAATATGCGAATTGTGACCGTTATCATGGTAACGGTACGTACGGCAAAATCCCGACCAAGCACCAGCCAATCAAAACACTCGATTTGACATTGAGAGTGGCTTGCCATATAATAAGTATAGGTAATAGCATGATGTGTAGTGATATTTGGCATAAATACCGCAAGTGATATTTCAAAATTGTTCGTAATATCAGGAGCCGCTTCGGCGAGACAACTTGGCTTACTTTGTTGGTATTTTGTCCTTGTATAATGTCAGCTGTTCCTGGGCAGTTGTTTCAGCGAGATGAACATCAATTTTCGGTTCCGTTTTCATTCACTGAATCAAACTTTCACCGTCTGCGAACTGCATGGTCACTCGAAGACTTGAAAATCACTTTGAACTTTCTCAAATCACCACAAGATGCCATTACCAGAGGCACAGATGACATTGCTGTTCATTTCCATACCAAACTCTTCAATTTTAGCCATCAAAAGCCAGGCATTTGCCACCGTAAACTTCCGTAGCTTTGTAGTTTTCTGCACCCGCTTGGCGACCTGTAACAGAGCTTAAAACCGGGGGGGGGGGGAGCACCGCTTGCATAATAAAGGGTAGGTATGTGAGGTGTTGTATTCAGAGCCCGACCCGATTTGCTAAAAAATAAAACGTATTCAGTATTAACCAGAATTTCCATGAAATTTATGAAAATCAACCCGAATTGATAGATGATTATTTTCCAAAATAAGACTTGGTTTGCGAAATTGGGCTCAAACCTGGACACGGTACCGCCGCACATCCACACCGCGGCAAAACGGTATGCTCCGCTGGCCAAAATAACGAAGGCTCTGCTATCAAATACAAATTACCGAGGGTTTCAACTTTTTTAGTAAACAATTTCATAACTTAGTAAACTCACAGTGAATCACAAATTAAGAAAACTTCAACCTGTGAAAGTCTTAGGCTTAGCTTTTAAGTAGTTTTCTTATTTTGTGACAAAACAGTTCACATATAGATACTTTTAAGCAGAAATTTTAAAATTACGGGTATGTGCCTGTTGTTTCATTTCAGTTTTCGCGGCCGCGCGCTGACAAGAAATAGCAAATACGCTTGCGCATGACGTTTTGCCGCGGTGTGCCGCACATCTCACTTCATGTACGTGAGTGGACCCCCGGAGTTTGAAATACCACTCCTTGGAGTTTGTAATTTCACTATTACGTTGAAATACCACTCCTCTTAGCCAATCAGATTGCAGAAATTTCTTTGGTCATGTTATAATATCTGTTATACATGTCTCATTTTATTTACACACATTAAAGACATTTCAAAAGCTCATGAATAATTAATGACTTTTGGTCCAATCAGATGAAGCAAATCAGTCACGTGCATGGGTCTTCATACCTGATAATATATCGTCAATATAAAAAGCCCGGGGAGGGATTTGAATTCTGTCCCAGGGGGCAACAGGGTTAATGATTGAGACAATGGATAAGCACCTTGCAACTCTTGGAATTTCTGTTGATGTTTCAGCTTTCTCATTGAATCGGCTAATTAGGATGAACGTTTTATATAAAGAATACTAATGAACATGAAATTTTATATAAAAGGTTCATCTAATTAAGAATTCACTGATAAAGACCCAAAGATAGCAAAAAGTACACGGATCATAAGGTACCTACCTACATAATCAATTATGCACTAAATTTACTAATATCAGCAGACTACCGAGATACACAGATAATAGTTTTAAAATGAAGTTATCCAACTACCATTACTTGTTTACCGAGCCAAAAATTTAGAGTCTGCCGTCATGTCAGTCACATCGCTTTCCAGGTCTTGAACTTTATCGATGTCAACCACGACACCAAATTCTTCAAGTGTAGGTTCTTCTAGTCCTAGACTTTCTCAAAGTCCTTCTTAGCCCCCCGCACGAAGGACTTTTCCCACTTGCAGCACGCCAAATTTAACGGTTGATTTTCAACCGGAGGCGTGGCTTATGACGTACTAAGATTTGCCCAATCACAAAGCGTCAATTCTTCAGGCATTGTATGTTGACGTGTCAAGTCAGTCGACCGTAGATGTAGTATTTACAATTTGAGTGTACTCATAAAAGAGTTTGTCAAAGGCGCAAAATATAAGCTCCGCCCCAGAAACGTGTTTTCGCGCCAAAACATAATCCCCCGATTCAATTTCCTGCAAGTGAAACAAGTCGAACTCGCCTCTCGCTTCGATTCTCGCGCTTGCTTTTTGACCCAGTAATCGCTTACCCAGTGCCTAAGCGAGTTCGCCTTGGAGCAAGTCAATTCTTGTCCTAGCTTGTTGTTTGCCACAAAATGCTTTCAGCATTGCGAAACGTCCGCTTGAAGCCAGCCAAACAAGCAACAAAGTGGTAATTCCTTTGAGATGTTCGTAATCGCAAGCGATGATTACTCGAATTTTTGCATGGCGTTGTGAATACAAAGGTACAATGGTTCGTTAAGTAACCATTAAAAGTTGTTGAAGCCGTTTAATAAACTCGCAGCACGTGTTTTATCAGGTCTAAAACTCTCGAGCAGCGCCCTCGCGTTTTAAACCTGATAAAACACTGCTGCTCGTTTATTAAACAGTACTTATTATACAAACTTCGTACGCTGACCAAAATTCCAGCAGCTCATTGGCTAAAATTGATCATGTGATTTCATTGTATCTGAGGACAACAGGCGTGTTGTGATTTTAAACAGTTTAGTGCACACTTCGAGTGCACTAAACAAATGGCAGAAGGAAATGACAGATTTGAAGAACTTAACGACCGTGAAATTGAAGAATTTATAGATGAAGCCATTCCACTTGATTCCAAGCGACAAAAGAAGTGGAGCATTTCCGTATTGAAAGGTAAAACCCAACGGCTGTATTTAAAACAAAGCCAGTTTGTTGTGGTTTTGTCGATAGTTAATAATTATCAAGTGTTGAATGAAAGTTTTCTTGTTTAAAGTGTTAACTTAAAAATAACAGCTTAATTTTGTTTCTCAGTACAGAATGGCTTCATAAGAGATATACCGAGGAAATTCTGGAAGACTTAGATAAAGACATCATCGCGGAAAGGCTGAAAAAATATATCAAGAACTGAAAGTCGACCAAGAAAAAGACAACAGCCGCTCAGCTCACCATTCGCTATTATCGCACTTCGGCCATCTTGGATTGAAAGCGAGGCTTCCGGGTTGTCGGTTACGTAGCGCTTACTATTTGCTCTGTTGTTGGTCGCGAGTTTGGATGAAAAAGCTATTTCATCTCCACTTCTGTAATTCCAATTGTACAAATAATAGTCAGAAAAGAAGATCTAGGGATTCTTTTCACATATTTGATTCCAATGAACAGCTCTAAAAGCGATGGAGTTTGAAAATACGCGGAGATGTCGACCCATACTTCAGACATCGATAAAATATCCAGTGAGTAAAAAAACAGCTGATTATAAAATACTTCTTCGCTTAAATAAGTGTGACACGCTCCCCCAGACTAACAGATAGCAGATGTCCATTTTCTACACGTAAAAAACAAGAGAGAAACCTCACTGCAGTATACCCTGCCACTTCAAATGATCACTTGAAAACCTGTGAAAATCCTTCATAATTTTATAGCTTGGGTGTACTCGTTCTAGGAATGATTTGGGTTGGAAATGGTTAGGGTTTTTGGCAAATTTTGGGTTAGGTTTTTAGAAGGTTTGTATGAGGATTTGAGAAAATGCATTATCAATGAACCAAAATGGTTCACTTGCATGGATGGCTGATAACATTGCATTGGTACTGTAACTATATCATATATACATAATATGGCTCCTGATACATATATCATATGTATACCAGGTAGTGTATGTTAAGATGATGATAATGACAGTATTACTGACTTGCAATGTTGGGCCATTATCAACAAATGGCTACTTGGAAATTGACCAAAATTACCTGTAGAGAAACTGAGATATGGGTCATTTGACCATGTACAATGATGATAGTGACAATGGAAATGGTACTGGTGATGGTATTAACGCAAAACAATATTGATGTTGATGACAGTGCTAATAATGGCAATAAAAATTGCAACAATGACTACCTAATTGTTTTTAAATCACCTAACTTTAGTTTTCAAACTTTGTACAATTATTTTAATTTCCATAATTTATAATTGAATTGAATATTAATCTAGATATTCAGAATCAGCTGATCAGGTTGGAGTCTGGCAGGGTACAGCCTACTTTTAGTTGAGCAATACTGTAAAATTATCATCAGGCTGGATATAGCCAATGGGTTAGGCCTTGTATGTCTTGGTAGTAACTATTTTGTAAACCTGCAACTATCTCGTGCTTTAGGGGAGCAGCCATACTAACAATATACCATCCAGCTTTTGTATCACTATTAATATTATATTTCAATCATGTAAATAAATTGTAACATATTAAAATATATTGTAATAATAATTTATATTATGTTAATAAATACTGCCAGACCCCAACACTGTCTCAGTTGTCTGTTTTGGTATATTACAACATTTTGTACAATATATTTTCTTCTGCCATAATCATTGCAATGATGCAACTGTTTTTTTTATAACCTACATGTAGCTGCTAGCTGGATGGGTACTCCAGCATCATTTACATCCTTTTTATCAATTTATTATAATTAATATTATTTCTTTCCCAAGACAAGCCACAGAAATTATGGAGGATAGCTTGATTTGAATTTATTCACAGATAGAGCAGATTTGTTTAACCCTGTTTAATAAAATCGAATAGACCTAACAGTCAGGTTACTGGTAAGTAAAATCAGTCCAAACTCCAAAATATTATTATAAGTAATGGCATGGCATAAGGTAAATTAGTTATCAAATTTCCCCCGAGAGCTGAGGGAGGATTTATGGCTGAGGGGGATTAGGGAGAATTTGCATAAATCCTCTCAAGGGTCAAGGGGAAATTTAATCACTAGCTAATTTCATGCTATTACTTTGTAATACTATTATCACTGACTAATGAAACTAATCTCAGAGGACTTTAGTTTTTCTCTGCCTAAACTAAAGTTACCATAGTTGAGTTTTTTTAACGTTTTGTTATGCTTGATTGAGCACCATTGGTTGAACTGGACCCTGCAAGTGTGTTGATTTTGTGAAGAATAAATAAAATGTCAAGTAAAATGTAAAATTAAAATGTAATATGTAGCTGACTAAATATTCCAGGAGCACGCATAGAGTTTAATCATGTCGTGTTTGTGGTTTTAAGTATAATTATCTCACATGTATGGAAGAAGCGGGTTTGACAAATGAAGAGAAGACCTTTCTTGAGCCATAAAATAGGTAGGGTACAGGGTTGACAGGCATTCATGCACTCTGCTAGGGACTAATTTTTATAATGACCTGCCATAACCCTCATCAGCATGCATGCCCTTCTAATTTTCATTCTTGCATGTCAACGAGAGAAAATTAGAACAAGTATGCATGCTGATGAGGGAATTTAGAGTTTAAATGTCCCTGAACAAACAAAGAAAGCTGAGGTGATTGTGGTATTTAACTAAGAAAATCACACATGAAAATCCCAGATTAACTAATAAATAAACCTTCATTTCATACCAGAAATTTGACAGTGATAAATATAATTGCATAACACCCGTGACCATTCTAATAAAACCTCCCAAAATATTTCCCTTTGATTCAGTACAAATACATATGATATATAATATATTTTACATAAAAATTATTATTCACACATTAAAACTTTAATATGATGGTCATGACACTTTCAAAATTAGTGCCAATTTGTTATTAGTGGTGTGCAAAGTACACAAGTCTTATTCGTAAAATGAAAAATAACGATCAACGTGAAAATAGTCCCATGTGCATTAAAAATTATCAAAATATAATAATAGAGGGTGGCTGGTGCACGTGTATATATATTTATTGAGAACAATAACTTAACATGTTCCATTCGCCCTGCTAAGTGAGGTTTCTCTCTTCTTATTTTACCTGTAGAGACCGCTGCTAGCTGTGAGTCTGAGGGAACCTGTGACACTTTAACCGAAGAAGTATTACTTGTTTTTTTTTCTTCACTCTACCACTGGATATTTATCGAAGTCTGTAGTGTGGGTCGACATCTCCGCGTATTTTCAAACTCCACCGCTTTTAGAGCTGTTCATTGGAATCAAATATGTGAAAAGAATCCCTAGATCTTCTTTTCTGGCTATTATTTGTACAATTGGAATTACAGAAGTGGAGATGCAGTAGCTTTTTCATCCAAACTCGCGACCAACAACAGAGCAAATAGTAAGCGCTACGTAACCGACAACCCGGAAGCCTCGCTTTCAATCCAAGATGGCCGAAGTGCGATAATAGCCCATTGAATCAGAGGAGGTATCAACCGCTACCTAACTTCAGAACAAGTTGGAAAGACGTTTTCTATAATAACTGATCTCGTTTTCAAAGTCTCTAATAATTCATTGAGCGCTAAACTGAAGAGAATCAAATTTACGTTCAAATTGGTCAATGACAAATTTCATGATCAAGAGCAGCATACTCACTTTGCATATTAAAAGAGTTAGAGACTTCTAGTTCTAGTTCGTGTTATGTTGGCGAATAACTGCACTTGCTGACTGTATAAAGGCCTCCTGGCCGTGTGCAGTATTTAAAATGTCTCGTTCATTATACAGTCAACGCGTGCAGTTATTCGCCAACAAAACACTCACATCAGTCTCTAACCCCTAATTAAGTCTCTGGCTGTGGCCTTTCTCATGTAAATTGTTTTTCCCGCTTATTTCTAAATAAATAAATTAAATTGAATTGAATTGAAATAAAGGCTAAATGCAGGATTCATTATTTTATTGCTGTCAATTCAGAACAGGATTACAACAATATTTTACTAGATTTAAATACCTCATTGTCTCAAGCAATAAAACATGGTATGTAAGACATTTAACTGCATTACACAATGTAAGTGTTGATATGCAATGGGATGATGCCTTCATGTTTTGGAAATAAATTACACTTTGCAATAGTTAAAAAGGGTGACGTTGAGATAGATGGTGTTATAATTATGATCATAGACCATAATTTTCTCGTTTTGTGATTGGCTCTCCGCTATATGCAATTTAAGTACGGATAATGGAAATGACGTCACATGCAAGCAGTGCCCGGCATGGTAGCTTCACGGCGAGGTTTAAAGTGCATATGAACAATATTTTTTATATTTTAGATATCAATTCTAAATCAAGTGAATAGTAGAATGGTAAAATATATTTTGCTTTGAATGCTGTGCCGCTGAGTTAAGGAGGTTTTAATATCCAAAATGCTAATTAAACATTGTTAAATTAAATTAAACGGTGTTTGAAATTTCACATGATATCCATTTTGAAATCGGCTTCCATCTGTGTTCTGTTTGAACTAATTTTAGCCTCCTTTTGTCATTTATGGAAATGTAAGATGTCCTAAATAAGTTTTAGTTATTTGTTTATCCAAAAATCGTCGTTGCAGACTGTAGCAAACTATAAAAACAGAAATCACGAGTGCTGCCTCACGGCGGGGAAGACTGCCACTGAGTTATTAACTCCGAATACAGCGGCTGGAAAATGCAATAAATCGAAAGCTTTTTGGAGTTACAACCAGAAGAGGGTTTGGATTGTCCAGTACGTAGATCAGAACAGAGTTCAAGAGACAATATAACATTTCAAGTTATAATGACATGGCATTTTCAACAACATTATACCGACTGCGTGGCCTTTTTCGACTCGAAAGTAGTTTATTACGCACTCATTTTAAGCTAAGTACTTCGTCGTTGTAAAAAAAAACGCGTACGTACTTAAAACTAGAACCAGGGGTAATTGTCTCTGTTTTCTTTTAGTTTCGGCGGGAAACTGGTCGGACGCGCGCGCGCTCGGCTCATCTAAGGCGTATGCACGTGACATTTTGCCGCGGTGTGGACAGGACTTGTCTGCATGTCTGTTTTCATTGCACCGAGTTTACGGAAACCATGCCAAAGCTGGTAAATTGCTGCGTTCCTCTGGAGTTTTCCGAGGCAAACTTGCACCAGGAATGTTCTCTTCAGATTTGGTTAAGGGCAATTGGTACAAAACAGAGAAATGCTGCCGGGACAATAACATAAACAAAATGTATTGCAAATAACTCGATCACACAAAATAAACGACAACATACAACACAGTTGGGGTGCCACCGACAACTGCGACTGCATAATAGGCTTATGAAAAAACGTGCCAAGAAACAGGTATCTATATATAGAATACTCATGCATCAGTTAATTCCAGCGATGCCTATCCCCCTACCCCACCCCCCGGGACATGGTGGGGCATTTGCACATTTTGAGATCGCGGGGTGGGGCATTTGTAACTATCGGCCCGGGAGTCGGATATTAGACAGGACCTATATTCTACTCTGTGACAGTATGGTAGGGCATTGCACACTACCGAAAGCAACTAAACTCGATACGTGTTTCCCTTGTTATCAACTACGTACTACTTGCAGCAAACATTATAAATGGAAGCGAGTTTATTGGCAAAAGTGAGAACTTCGTGGCTGATTGGCTTGTCCAGCAAGGCCGGCTGCAAAAGCTTGTGGGTGTATTTAAAGCTTGTAAGGTAGCAAAGAGTATTCTAACTAAGTGTAATGAGCCACACTTCACATATATCACTGTAGATCTGTTATATCAAAGGCGCTGATTATGGAAAGGCCTGTTATATGTTTCTCTTTCATGTATTTAGCGACCGTAATTTCCCGTTAATACTAGTTTTGAACTGCTTGTTTGAAATATTTTATGAAGTCAAGCCCGACTCGTATTTCTTTCAATCTGATTCAAAATTCTCATACTCAGGGAAGGTATATGTCTGTGCCCGGGGGTGGAGCATTTGCCTTATTTCTTTGGCCCCACTATCAGCACTACATTTTCTTTAACATATATTATACGTTATGGTATGTACTGGCTTAGGGTAAATAGACAAATGCCTTACTATACGGGGGTCGACAATTTCTTAAGAATAAACCATGTTCTCGACAATCGGTCCAAATCAATTAATTATAATAAGTTCCGGCCGTGGCCTTAACATCAACTGCCTATCGTTTCGTTTTCATGGGAGTGGAAGTAATAACATAGTATTCTGTTTTGAAATATGTCGAACAACAACAACAACTACGTTTATTTCACTCTAGCTAAATGTCAGAATTACATATAGCTCTTGTCGAGTCCAGATAATTCCCGCGGCTGGAAAACCAATTCAGGCAATTCATCGCTTATTTGAACAACTGGTCAAGTTATTTTTTCCACAATAGACCAGAGTTTGCGTTTTTCTTTCGACATTTTGGATGAGGTGCAAAAGTGTTCGATTTATAAATAGAGGTTATTGACCAAGCTTGTTCGGTCCGGTTTTGGGGATATTGGTCGAGTTATTTTCTGTGTGTGTATGGACCGAGCCCGACATACACACACAAAAAAGAACGAGACCAATATTCCCCCATCTGGACCGAATAAGCTTGGTCAATAAATGTTTTATTATATGGCTTTTGCTGAACAAAGCTGTGCTTCAGTTCTTTTTTTCCAACAGTACATGTACCACTGCAATGGTTTCTTTCGCAAGCAACAGTAGCATCGTGTCAGATTGGTCAGTTCAATGAGAGGTCATTTCGGATTGGCTGAGGGTAAGATTGAAACCCTTTCAATGTTAGGTAGATTTGGTGTAAGAAAGTAAAATTCAGTTACGGAAGTTCACCTCCATTTATCCGAAAAAAAACAACAGCAAAGAAAATCCGGCTAAATGTGTACAAAAACTCTTCAACTCGTCAAATGTAATACTAGAGATTGTTTACTTGTCATCGCTTAGGACGTCAATATGGCGCCATTTCTTGTGAAGATCTTCAACATTTTGCGAAATATGGTTTTGTACCCGTGTTGACTTGAATGCTGAACGGACGGTTTTCAAATTTAGTCGTCGTTCCTTGCCTTGCTGAATCGGGAAAGCTCCCATCGTTTGGAGTTCTAAAGACTTGTTAGAAGAGTTGGAATTCGCCTCCTTCCATGATAATTTTTGTGAAGCCTTTGTTCGTGAACTGTCTGTAAATGCTTCGCTGGAATAAAATCAGTGACATAGCCTGGCTCGAACTTCGCCAATTCCTAAATAATACTTTTTGTAGACCCGACAGAGTAACAGGTTCAACTAAATTTCAGATATGTTTTATTAGCTTGTTTTGATTCTGGGAAACGTTTTCAGGTGAATTTGTGTTGTCCTTTGTCTTGGCTAATTGGTGTGTTTTTGGCTGGTGTTCAAAGTCGCAAAATAAACTCTTTATTTTCTTTCATTTTGTCTGTGTTTTATAAAATATTGCTTTTTGGCAAAAGGTTTTGCAATGTTATTTACCTTCTGATGTTACTTTTTGTTATACCTTGAGTCAAAAACGTCTTTTTGTACTAAACGTTTCGTGTGGAAACAATTTCAATCAACTACACTAGCTCGCAGCGGTCCAAAACCATACCACCGGTCGTACGGCGATTTTCCGGACCGTCG
The DNA here is from genome assembly GCA_030867875.1 of Actinernus sp. WN-2022. NCBI lineage: Eukaryota > Metazoa > Cnidaria > Anthozoa > Actiniaria > Actinernidae > Actinernus > Actinernus sp. WN-2022. The sequence continues at coordinate 13,343,552 of JAOWCC010001589.1, forward strand.
AAGAACCAATCAGATTTTTCCATTTGCCACGAATCCATATGGAATATGGAATGATGAAGAGTTTTGGACTCTTGCATCTAGTGAATATTTACCCAGTTTTAGTTTTAACAAGTGTATGAAGTTTAAAAGTAATTACTTTCAGGAGTTAATCCCTACTTTTCCTATCATATATAATATGAAAGTTTCAAAATATTCCATCGTTCTTCGTAATTAAGTCGTCAGAATTATACAGTAATTGCATGGAAAACTAACATTTGTTTTTATGTCTAAAAGAGCAACTCAATCTCAGATTTCAGTGATGTTATGGACATTTCTAGCATCTCATTGTACTGAAAATGTGATGCTCTTGTATTAAATACTCACTAAATACGCTGCAGTTCAAAATTTCCATATGTTGCCTTATACATCGAACACTTTGCACCATTTCAATATGTCTGAAAAACCGAACTGGTCTATCAGCTCAACCATTAAAAGAGCAACAAACTTTAGTATTTAATAACTTATATTTTGTTTAGTACAGTTTCAGTTAACCTCGTTAATTTTTTCTTTACGGTCAATTTGATAAATTTATGTCTCAATGAAGACAGAATCCCGCATCAACATTTCCGACTAATTTCATGGCCGTCATTATTCGTTTCGTTCAGTTATTCTTCTCAGTTTAAGTATTGTCTTTAAAATGAACTATATACCCTGACAACTCCTTGAAGCTTTGCAAAGATGCTTAAAGCGAGTTCAGTTACGTTGACGTTTTGATAACCAAATATAGAGCGTACTCACATGCAACTGATCAATACTTTTTATTTTAATTCAGTGCATTACTTCTGGGCTTTTTAAATAGCTATGCCAACCCTGAATAACAGGCTCTTAGAAGATAATTGAACGAGACCGATTGTTATCTCAGCGCGAACTGTAGAGTATTGAAACAGAAGCAACTCGCCAGTACATATATAATCAAAACCAAAGAACGAAAAGAAATTAAACCAGACTTTACGTGACATTTTCCGGTGCTTTATATGTTTTTTATCTATGTAGTAATAACACAGAAAGTTTTGGTCCTCTTTATTTGTTATTATCAATGGAAAGCACTTGGACAATGGTTTTGTTTAAAAAACACACCTGCTTCAAATGAATAATGGAAAACTCGATATTTTCTCGCAGCCAATAGGAACACGCAGATAGCATCAGCCTGGAACGCTCTCTGGGTTTCGATGAAGCCTGCTTGAAATTTATATACTTTTGCTTTGGGTCAGCAGATCTCGGTGATCTTGGGTCTTTTCTTCTTTGATTTTACATGATTTGGAATGTTTTTATGTGAGCGAAAACTAATCGGTGACTAAGCGACAATGGAGGGCACAAATGACTTGGTTTGCCAAACGACAAGCAGTTTCGAAGCAAAGACCTGACACATTACGACTTCCATCACAACCTACAATATTACCACATAACTAATGATCACAAACTCCACCTGGAACAAGAAACAAAAGATCACAATACGGCTACAACGACATTAACAGATACAGGTAATGTGGGATTTTCAACTGTACGTTTAGAATAAAGATTATATGGCTTCTTATTTTTCACCGCGCGACAACTTATGTGTGAGGATGTCGACCAGTGTACATATCGTGTAGTGTTTTGATGATTTTTTTATCGCGACCGGAATATTTCATGTATGATATCATCACACTTGGAACTTGGAACTGTTGCATACATTTTCCGCAAGTGGCTTTCACTAAATGTAGTGTTGCTCTGGATAAATACTGAATCCTAAATCAGAAAAAGTGACTTCGTTTTTAGAGGGGAAAATATGGGTTATCGTGAGAAATAATGAGCTGCTTTTAAGGCGAGGAAATTTATTCGATTTATCAGTTCGCTGCATGCAGCTGTAAATATCTATTGTTTTACGTGAAGGGACCTGTATGCTGGGAAAGGTTACTATGGTTTCATTCGACCATAAGAACTATACTGTGAATAAAACCAACAAGAAGAAAGACTATGAAAGAAAATATTAGATCATTTTAAACGCATCTAACCCTTCGTTATGTATATGTTAAATTTTGAGAAACATATTATACAACGGATTATATATTTTTACTCTTGTCTTCATAGTATCTAATGTTTAGGAAAGCAAAAGTCGTTTGTACATTATACTCGTTTCAAATATAGTATTAATTGTCTGAGTAATGGTCGAATTTTATGTAGATTTCAGCCGCCATTCTACACAGTCAACGATTAATCACATTAATGTGCCCTACCAGTCTGGCATTATAGTCCATGTTATGATTATCGTTATGTCCTTACGAGTCCAGATGTTCCATGTACCACTCCGCATAATCGGAAAACTGTTCTTAGTATCTCGAGGGTCAATAGAGTGCCTTCATGTTCTCGTGATAGTAAAAATAGGTTCGTGATACTATGAAGTGATAAGAACTTTAAGATAGCGAAATCACTGTCGTAAATGAATCCCACCTAGCGCTTTATTGATCATATATACACCTGTTTCAAATAAAGGTTGTCCAGACAAGCGACGAGCGACATACCCAGCCCGAAATGGATTATGGTTGTTGTTAAAAATCTGGTGAATTCGTTTGTTTTTGGAGTCAAGGCTTTAAGAAGAATATTAATGACTTCCTTCGAATGAATTTTAGAATTGCACCGTATTCCATTTCGCATAGCTGGCGCCAGTTATAATGACAATCCTTTGTCGCTTTTCACTCGTCCGTGACAGCCTTTTTTGAAATATATACAGCAAAGTGCAAAAATTATGCCCTATTTTGATCAATATAAATATATATGAGAAATATATCTAAATTTATGGATGGTGTTACTGATAATTTTTCAAGTTGTCTACCCTCGAGGCCTTCTTGAAGACCATGTGTCCGAACCCATGGTGCTCTGCGCGCTCAAATGATTTACGTAGGCGCGCTACGAAAATCAGAAAGGTCAGTGTTATTATTGTTTGACTCTCGAATTTTCGAAATCCATCTCTAGTTTGGGCCATCGTGTAATTATTGCTAGATATATATGTTTAACTGACTTACTTTTATCTTAATTTTTGTATATATACCCTTTAAAATGAAACTTTCGTCGAATATGTCTTCGAATCCCGGTGTCACAGCGATTTCGCCCCCCCTCCCCCCCCCCCCCCCCCCCCCCCCCCCCCAGTGAATTCGTCCCCCCGAAGCGAAATCGCTAGTGAATTGGCCCTCCCCGTGGCGAGATCCCTAGTGGATCCCCCCCCCCCCCCTCAGTGAATTCGCCCCCGCCTCAGAAAATAGAGGCAGTACATGTCAACGCACTGAATAAAAAGGTTTTTATATAAATGTAATCAGGTCATTAAACATCGTACACCTTTTTCTGTGGAAATATATTTATTGAGATAATAATTCTCACATTTAATTTATTTTCTACATTTATCACATGAAATAACACGTTTATTTATAAGTATTTACGAATGGCTTTATAAAGAGAACAGAAGTATCTTTACATCAAGTGATCAATTGAAAATAGAACAAAGCACTTGAGTCGGTACCACCCTTTATTCGGCAAACTTTTTTCAAGAAATAGATGGTTTTCATGCTTGTAAAAATCATCAGGCTATTTGGCATTTGTTTCCAAATATGAGTTCCACTTGCTAAGGAACATTTTAAGACTTCCCGCCGTTTTAGATCTTAATTAGTTCATTAGCTTGTTTATCAGTCAGGAAGTTTTCTTTTAAAAGTGATCAATTGAAAATCAGTAGAACGAAGCACTTGAGTCGGTAACACCCCTTTATTCGGCAAAGTTCTTTCAAAATAGATGGTTTTCATGCAAAGCACGCGAATGCTGTTAATCCAGAAAGGTTTTCCTAGTTAAAAATGATCCAATTACCGATTAAGAAGCGCCGTTAGCTCAATTGAAAATCAGTAGAACAAAGCACTTGAATCGTAAAACCCTTTATTCGGCAAAGTTATTTCATAATAGATAGATGAATCGACGCGAGCATTACCGGTTATAAAAATCTTACAAACCACGATAAAAATCATCAGGCTATTTGGCAGTTGTTTCCAAATATGAGAAGCTACGGTAAGTTTTAAAACTTCCCGCTGTTTTAGATCTTTAAAATTAGTTCATTAGCTTGTTTATTCAGGAAGTTTTCACGCGAGTCGGTAACACTTCCTTTATTCGGCAAAGTCTTTTCAAAGTAGGCGGATTTACGGGTTATCAAAACCTTCAGGCAAGAAATACCAACAACTAATCATTCGAAGATTGACGAAGATTGTAGGTGGTTGCAGATTGAATCTCTTGTAGAGTTTCTTATTGCACTGCTCGCGCGAATGAAAATTGCAGCGTTTACCGTAACGAATTTTGTCGAAGAAAAGTGAAGCGTCGATTTTAAAATAAAATTTAATTACATGCCTTTATACACATTTATACTGATAGCTTTTTGCCGTACTATTCTCCACGTCTAATACATTACAGTAATAATAAGAAGGAAAACATGTATTCATAACCTTATAAAAGGTTGGAGGGGGGAGGTGAGATCGCTAGAGGGGGCGAGGAAGGGGGGTAGAATTCACGGGGGGGGGGACGAAATCGCTGGTACACCGGTCTAAAATGGCGATACCTATTATCGTGAGAAACTTGGCGTACTTATCATACTCGGCTGTGATGAAATAAGGAAAACAGTTTTTACCCCAAATTTGACCCCTGAACCAGGCCTTAACATGCTTGAGTATACTGAATTCAAAAGGAAAGTGGAGATCTTCAAATATGGAGCGATGAAAACAAACTATCAAGAGTATTTGTTTGCTTGTGGATTGTGAATAGTGGCACTCGTAAACCGAATTCGAATGAGACTAAAGGCATATAACTGGCTTCCTGCTGAGTATTGTTCGAATCATATTCGAAGCACAACTGGAAGCATACGGGGAGGAAATAATGGGCTCGATTGGGTTTTTTTAATCCGGTAGAAATTATGAAATTCGTTACCCGTGCATCCCCCTCCAAGGCCACCCCCGGGCATTTGATCAGAGGCTTGCTCCCGAGGGTGGGGAATTTGACGAGTATCTAAGCCCTCAGGGGCGGGCATTTGACAAATAGTGGGGGTGGGGGGTGGGGCATTTGAACGGTGTTCAAAAAATATATTCTTTCTGTCTACAAATTCGCATCGTTCGCGTACGTCGAAATGGCGAACGTACGTGTCTTCGAGGAATTCCAGGATAATGATTGCACATTTGTAGAGGCTTGATAGAGTAAACCTGACAAATTTGAAGGCCACTTTCAGAGGTAAATTGCTTATGTTTAAACCTATAAGTTTTGCTTCATGAACTTTGACCGACTGCATGATATTAAGAACGTGACAAGATTTGTGATAAGTTGACTTTGCTGCGACCCTCGACAGCGCGCGAGTTAAAAACTTAATTATGATATCGGTAAAAGACGGGCCGATTGGTGCCTGTTGCATACTCATATACCAAGAACATAAGCTAACATATTCAATTTCAAACCATTAATACGTTTATTATAAAGTATATAACTGAAACCAAGAACGATCGAGCCGGAAGAAATGATTGTTCTCATCCCTGACCGGTTAAAGGTGGTTTTCACCGTCGGTGTTTCCTGTGAATTGCTTGAGTCAGAGATTCTGAATAAAACAATGATTTCATTTATTTGTCAATAGTCTTTGCCTTGTAAAATGTTCTGATCCGGTCCCCGATGGTGGGGCATTTGAACAGCCTGGATGAATAACTGGTGGGGCATTTGAACAGTTTTTCTGCCTTGGTAGTGGGGCATTTAATTTGATCGAATTTTTTTCAAAAAGGTTAAAATGCCCGGAGAGGGGTGGGGGGGGGGGGGGGGGGGGGCATGCACGGGTTTGGAATTGACTGATACAATAAAGAAACTAATCAAAACTTTGCATAATTGGCGCAAAACGCCTTGGGCTCGAACACAGGGTCTTAAAAAAAACATAAGTATAGCTTTCCCATAATATCAGCCGTAGGTTTGATATATATTTGTATCGAACAAATAGATCATATTTTTTTTTGCAATTTGCTGTATATTTAAGGGTTAGAGACTGATGTGAGTGCTTTGTTATTGTAAATATAGGTACGCGCTGACTTACACTTGCCACAAGTCGCCCACTTTTTGTTTTCTTTATTTGAATGACGAAGTCGCGAGAGGGCGACTTGTTTCCTTTTAAGGATTCTAATTAAATATTCTGACGCGAAAATTGATTGACGTGTGGTTCAGAGGAAGGTGACAATTTTCATTTTTACGTGCCAATCTCAACCGACGGAAGTATTTTCAAGATTTGTTCTAACGCCTAACTCTAAACATATATTTGCAGTGTGTGCGGAGAAAAGGCTATAGGAACTCTGATAGGTGACGCAAATTATTGAACGGTACGAGAAATACCCAAGCTTGTGAGAACTTGGAGAGAGTAGCGAAGTGTCGATGTTAATAAGACAGTCTGCCGTTTTGATGCCCTTCAATTTATCAAGAGTTAATTATCGTCCAATACCTACTGCTGCGTTCGCTCTTTTCTGTAGCGAAGCGACTTGATCTTTCATTAAGGATTTTTAAAGGCGCGACGATATATAATACACATTGACTTTGTAAATTCTTGATTACGAACGCGACAGTAACTGAACTCAGAACACAGGCAGCCCAAGCTCAAGTTACGAAAATATAAGGGTTCAGTATGGGAGCGTAGCGAGCTCAAGTTACGAACAGATAAGGGTTTGTATGGGAGCGTAGCGAACTCCGTTTACTAGCCAGAAATACTGTAAAATATTTGAATAAAATGACTTACCTTTCCACTGTGATGTCTTCTGTCGTAAATTAGCTTAAAACTACCCAACAGGCAAGGTAAGTCATTTTATTCAAATATTTTACAGTATTTCTGGCTAGTAAACGGAGTTCGCTACGCTCCCATACAAACCCTTATCTGTTCGTAACTTGAGCTCGCTACGCTCCCATACAAATCCTTATATTTTCGTAACTTGAGCTTGGGCTGCCTGTGCTCAGAACAGTCGAAAGCGTATTATTAAAGAGGGTCTGAATGGGGTTAACTGGTTACTGACAAACCCCCCTCCCCCCCCCCCCCAGTGAATTCGTCCCCACGAAGCGAAATCGCTAGTGAATTGGCCCTCCCGTGGCGAGATCCCTAGTGGATCCCCCCCCCCTCAGTGAATTCGCCGCCGCCTCAGAAAATAGAGGCAGTACATGTCAACGCACTGAATAAAAAGGTTTTTATATAAATGTAATCAGGTCATTAAACATCGTACACCTTTTTCTGTGGAAATATATTTATTGAGATAATAATTCTCACATTTAATTTATTTTCTACATTTATCACATGAAATAACACGTTTATTTATAAGTATTTACGAATGGCTTTATAAAGAGAACAGAAGTATCTTTACATCAAGTGATCAATTGAAAATAGAACAAAGCACTTGAGTCGGTACCACCCCTTTATTCGGCAAACTTTTTTCAAGAAATAGATGGTTTTCATGCTTGTAAAAATCATCAGGCTATTTGGCATTTGTTTCCAAATATGAGTTCCACTTGCTAAGGAACATTTTAAGACTTCCCGCCGTTTTAGATCTTAATTAGTTCATTAGCTTGTTTATCAGTCAGGAAGTTTTCTTTTAAAAGTGATCAATTGAAAATCAGTAGAACGAAGCACTTGAGTCGGTAACACCCCTTTATTCGGCAAAGTTCTTTCAAAATAGATGGTTTTCATGCAAAGCACGCGAATGCTGTTAATCCAGAAAGGTTTTCCTAGTTAAAAATGATCCAATTACCGAATTAAGAAGCGCCGTTAGCTCAATTGAAAATCAGTAGAACAAAGCACTTGAATCGTAAAACCCTTTATTCGGCAAAGTTATTTCATAATAGATAGATGAATCGACGCGAGCATTACCGGTTATAAAAATCTTACAAACCACGATAAAAATCATCAGGCTATTTGGCAGTTGTTTCCAAATATGAGAAGCTACGGTAAGTTTTAAAACTTCCCGCTGTTTTAGATCTTTAAAATTAGTTCATTAGCTTGTTTATTCAGGAAGTTTTCACGCGAGTCGGTAACACTTCCTTTATTCGGCAAAGTCTTTTCAAAGTAGGCGATTTACGGGTTATCAAAACCTTCAGGCAAGAAATACCAACAACTAATCATTCGAAGATTGACGAAGATTGTAGGTGGTTGCAGATTGAATCTCTTGTAGAGTTTCTTATTGCACTGCTCGCGCGAATGAAAATTGCAGCGTTTACCGTAACGAATTTTGTCGAAGAAAAGTGAAGCGTCGATTTTAAAATAAAATTTAATTACATGCCTTTATACACATTTATACTGATAGCTTTTTGCCGTACTATTCTCCACGTCTAATACATTACAGTAATAATAAGAAGGAAAACATGTATTCATAACCTTTTAAAAGGTTGGAGGGGGAGGTGAGATCGCTAGAGGGGGCGAGGAAGGGGGGTAGAATTCACGGGGGGGGGGACGAAATCGCTGGTACACCGGTCTAAAATGGCGATACCTATTATCGTGAGAAACTTGGCGTACTTATCATACTCGGCTGTGATGAAATAAGGAAAACAGTTTTTACCCAAATTTGACCCCTGAACCAGGCCTTAACATGCTTGAGTATACTGAATTCAAAAGGAAAGTGGAGATCTTCAAATATGGAGCGATGAAAACAAACTATCAAGAGTATTTGTTTGCTTGTGGATTGTGAATAGTGGCACTCGTAAACCGAATTCGAATGAGACTAAAGGCATATAACTGGCTTCCTGCTGAGTATTGTTCGAATCATATTCGAAGCACAACTGGAAGCATACGGGGAGGAAATAATGGGCTCGATTGGGTTTTTAATCCGGTAGAAATTATGAAATTCGTTACCCGTGCATCCCCCCCCCCCCCCCCCCCCCCCAAGGCCACCACCGGGCATTTGATCAGAGCTTGCTCCCGAGGGTG